>CAMZMU010000074.1:87825272-88131436 GCA_947311845.1 Poa pratensis | reverse complement strand
CTAGGCTTTAACTACATGATGCAAGAGCTTAAACATGATCTACTTGAGAGCTCAAAACAATTGCAAAGCATCAAATCAAAACAAGACAATGATCTACAAGAATGCATATGTCTTTTCCAATACCAACTACTACATGTAGCATTTTCTTTCTTCCAAACAAACACCAATAATTTATTTAAACATAAACTCTCCAAATGATAATATAATGCAGCAAGAGAGTATTTATAAACAAGTGCTAACAGCTCGAAGAGATGCATGAAAAACAGGAGCTAAAAGCACTGCAGTAGCTAGTTAAGAATACTCAACAAATATAAGTGAAGAACATGAGTATTCACATGAAAAAGCGGAGCGTGTCTCTCTCCCACACAAGGATTGCTAGGATCCGAATTTATTCAAACAAAAACAAAAATAAAAACACACAGACGCTCCAAGTAAAGCGCATAAGATGTGAAAGAATTAAAATATAGTTTCACTAGAGATGACCTGATAAGTTTGTTGATGAAGAAGGGGATGCCTTGGGCATCCCCAAGCTTAGACGCTTGAGTCTCTCTGAATATGGTTGGGATGAACCACGGGGGCATCCCCAAGCTTAGGCTTTTCACTCTTCTTGATCACATAATATCACCCTTCTCGCTTGATCCTTGAAAACTTCCTTCACACCAAACTCAAGACAGTTCTCATTAGAGGGTTAGTGCATAATCAAAAATTCTCATATTCTGTAATGATACAATCAATCCCAAAGCTTCTGGACATTAGCTACAGCCACCAATGCTTTGTGGAGCAAAGAAATCCACACAAACACAGTAAAAGAGCGAATGCAAAACAAAAGGCAGAATCTGTCAAAAACAGAACAGTCTGGAATGACGAATTTTTTCGAGGCACTTAAGTTGCTCAGATGGATCTGGCCTAAAATAATGAAAGTTGCGTACATATCTCAGGAATATGCGTGATTTTTTCAGATTTTTTGAATTTTCTACAGGGAGATAAGCTCAAATCCGTGACAGCTAAAAATCTGTCACTGCGCAGAAATCCAAATCTTGCATCAACTTTCAATATAGAACTTTACTTGGCACAACATTGCGATAAAATAAAGATACAAAGGAGTTGCTACAGAAGTAACAAAACTCCTTGACTCAAAGAAAACAAAAATAACAGCAAATAAAAACGATGGGTTGTCTCCCATAAGCGCTTTTCTTTAACGCCTTTCAGCTAGGCGCAGAAAGTGAAAATCAAGTGTTGTCAAGAGAAGAAGCATCAACATCATAACTTGCTCTAACAATAGAGTCAAAAGGTAACTTCATTCTCTTCCTAGGGAAGTGTTCCATACCTTTCTTGAGAGGAAATTGGTACCTTATATTACCTTCTTTCATATCAATGATGGCACCAACAGTTCGAAGAAAAGGTCTTCCCAAAACAATAGGACAAGATGCATTGCATTCAATATCCATAACAATAAAATCAACGGGGACAAGGTTATTTTACTGTAATAAAAACATCATTAACTCGCCCCAAAGGTTTCTTCATAGCATTATCAGCGAGAAAAACATCCAAATAACAATGTTCCAAAGGTGGCAAATCAAGAATATCATAAAGCTTCTTGGGCAAAACGAAATACTTGCACCAAGATCACACAAGGCATTGCAATAAAAATCATTCACCTTTACCTTAATGATGGGTTCCCAACCATCTTCTAATTTCCTAGGAATAGAAGCTTTAAGTTTCAACTTCTCCTCCCTAGCTTGCAAAAGAGCATTTGTAATATGCTTTGTAAAAGCCAAATTAATAGTGCTAGCATTGGGACTTCTAGCTAATTTTTGCAAGAACATAATAACTTCAGAGATGTTACAATCATCAAAATCAAAATCATTATTGTCAATGGTGGTGGAACCATTGTCTCCAATAGTTTGAAAAATTTCAGCACTTTTATCAGAAAAAGTTTCAGCAGTTTTAGGCAATTTCAAACGCTTAGTAGAGACATTACCAACACCAATAACATTACCATCAATAGTAGGAGGCTTACTAGCATGTGAAACATTAGCATTACTAGTGGTGGTGATAGTACAAACTCTAACTATACTATTCTCTTTTTCAAGTTCTTCCTCTTTTTCCCACCTAGCATGCAATTCAGCCAACATCCTAATATTATTATCAATTCGAACTTGGATGGCATTTGCTGTAGCAAATGACTTAGTATCTTTAACTTCATTAGGCATAACTTTCAGTTTTAGAATTTCAACATCATGAGCAAGACTATCAACTTTAGAAGCAAGAACATCAATTTTTTCAAACTTTTCCTCAACAGTTTTATTGAAAGCTTTTTGTGTGCTAATAAATTCTTTAAGCATAGCTTCAAGATCAGAGGACACACTTCTATTGTTGCTGTAGGAATTACCATAAGAATTGCCATAACCATTTGAAGGATAAGGCTTATAGTTGTTGCTACCAAAATTATTCCTATAAGCATTGTTGTTGAAGTTGTTGTTTTTAATGAAGTTTACATCAACATGCTCTTCTTGAGCAACCAATGAAGCTAAAGGAACATTATTAGGATCAACATGAGATCTACCATTCACAAGCATAGACATAATAGCATCAATCTTATCACTCAAAGAGGAGGTTTCTTCAACAGAATTTACCTTCTTACCTTGAGGAGCTCTTTCGGTGTGCCATTCGGAATAGTTGATCATCATATCATCAAGTAGCTTTGTTGCTGCACCTAAAGTGATGGACATAAAGGTTCCTCCAGAGGCTGAATCCAATAAGTTCCTTGAGGAAAAATTTAATCCTGCATAAAAGGTTTGGATGATCATCCAAGTAGTCAGTCCATGAGTGGGACAATTCTTCACCAAAGATTTCATTCTTTCCCAAGCTTGAGCAACATGTTCATTATCAAGTTGTTTAAAATTCATAATGCTACTTCTCAAGGATATAATCTTAGCAGGAGGATAATATTTCCCTATGAAAGCATCTTTGCATTTTGTCCAAGAATCAATACTATTTCTAGGCAAAGAAAGCAACCATTCTTTAGCTCTTCCTCTCAAGGAGAAAGGAAAAAGTTTCAGTTTTATAATATCCCCATCCATATCCTTATACTTTTGCATTTCACAAAGTTCAACAAAGTTATTAAGATGGGCAGCAGCATCATCAGTACTAACACCAGAAAATTGCTCTTTCATAACAAGATTTAATAGAGCAGGTTTAATTTCATAAAATTCTGCTGTAGAAGCAGGTGGAGCAATAGGAGTGCATATGAAATCATTGTTGTTTGTGCTAGTGAAGTCACACAACTTAGTGTTCTCAGGAGTACTCATTTTGAAAAACAAAATCAAACCGAATTAAACAAGTAACTAATTTTTTTGTGTTTTTGATAAAGAGAGCAAACAAGACTAAATAAAAATAAACTAAGCAAGACAAATAACAAAGTAAAGAGATTGGGTGTGAGAGACTCCCCTTGCAGAAGCAATTCGTTTTCCCCGGCAACGGCGCCAGAAAACGTGTTGGCGCTAAGTTGACGAGGGAATATCTCCCCGGCAACAAGAAACAATGCTTGTACGTCACACGTCAGTTGGGAACCCCAAGAGGAAGGTATGATGAGTGCAGCAACAAGTTTTCCCTCAGTATGAAACCAAGGTTTAATCGAACCAGTAGGAAAACGAGGTTTGCTTCGAAGGTGTTGGTGAAGGAGTGTAGTGCGGCGCAACACCAGGGATTCCGGTGCCAACGTGGAACCTGCACAACACAATCAAATTACTTTGCCCCAACTTAACAGTGAGGTTGTCAATCTCACCGGCTTGCTGAAAACAAAGGGTTAAACGTATCGAATGGAAGATGATGTTTGTTTGCATAAAACAGTAGAGAACAATGATTGCAGTAGATTGTATTTCAGATGTAAAAGAATGGACCGGGGTCCACAGTTCACTAGTGGTGTCTCTCCAATAAGATAACTAACATGCTGGGTAAACAAATTACAGTGTCTACTATGAGATTCATTTGGGCATTACGACAAAGTACATAGACCACTATCCAGCATGCATCTATGCCTAAATAGTCCACTTTCCGGTTAACATCCGTACCCCTTCCAGTATTAAGTTGCAAGCAACAGACAATTGCATTAAGTAATGTGCGTAATGTAAACAATACATTCATCCTTGAATAAAGCATTGATGTTTTACCCCTAGTGGCAACAACACATCTACAATCTTAGAACTTGCTGTCACTATCCCAGGTTAAATAGAGGTTGAACCCAACTATCATGCATAAATACCCCCTCTTGGAGTCACAAGTATTCACTTGGCCAAGGCTTCAACAAGTAACGGAGAGCATGCAAGATCACAAATGACATAGACATGATAATATAATATTCAGCTCCACATAGGTATCAATATAAGTCAGATCCCAGCAAACACAACATGTAGCATTACAATAAGATGATCTTGATCATGATAGGCATCTCACAAGATCTAAACATGATGGCACAAGTGGAGAAGACAACCATCTAGCTACTGCTATGGACCCATAGTCCAAGGATGAACTACTCACGCATCACTCCGGAGGCGGGCATGGCGATGTAGAGCCCTCCGGTGATGATTCCCCTCTCCGGCAGGGTGCCGGGAAGAGCTTCAGAACCCCCCGAGTTAGGGTTGACGACGGCGGCGGCAGCGAATATGTTCTGGATGAAAGGCTCGGTGTTTTAGGGTTTTCACGTCTCGGGGAATATATAGGCGAAGGGGCGATGTCGGCGGACCCCGAGTGGCCCAAACCACCAGCAGCGCGGTGGGGCCACTGTCGCGCCGGCCTATGGTTTGGCCACCTCGTGGCGAGTCTTCGTCTCCTCTTCGGACTCCGTGTACGTGTTGGAAAAATAGGGACTTGGCCTTTTGTTTTGTGCAATTCCGAGAATATTTCCAGAAGTAACTTTCTGAAACCAAAAACAGCAGAAAACAGGGAACTGGCACTGTGGCATCTTGTTAATAGGTTAGTCCCAGAAAATGCATAAAAGTGATATGAAGTGTATATAAAACATGTAGCAAATGGTATAATATAAGCATGGAACAGCATAAATTATGGATATGTTGGAGACGTATCAAGTATGAAGGTGATAAAACTAACATGGACGTTGCAATTTAATACTATCAAAGGATATCAAAGATGATTACTATTGCTACATAGAGTCAAATGATTCATTCTTCAAAGGAATAGCAATATGAAGATAGATTATGAAGTGATATCAAATATTCAATGTAAGGATGTTCAATGATAGTTCACAAAGTGTAACATAGAAGAAAGTACTATGGACCAAATGTATGCATAATAAAAGTAAAAACATCCTATAGTGGTCATAGAGTACTTATGAAATCTGAATATAAAAGGTGGACACTTTGGAAAGATATATAAATAAGTAGAGGTAAAACATGAATAAGTTTCATCTAGCTTCCAAATGCTTCTACTTAAGTTAATGTTTGCAATGTGGTATTCATTGGTGTGGAGCTCTCATTACCCTATCATAGCATCTTGAATGATTAAAGTTTAAAGTGAAAGCAAATATGAGTAATGTGCTTGACAAAGTATGGTTGAATGTCTCATGCCCCGTGAATACAAGTGCCTACACCATGGTGTTACTCAACTCGGTCCACAAAAGTAAGTTCAAGTTAAGGTCATTGTAAGTAATATAATAGCATCATTAAGAGTGTCAACTGGGGTACCTCTTGCCTCAGGACATGGAACAAGCCCATGTCAAAATGACAAGACAAACACAATGAACAATCTCAGCACTCTTTATTTACTATTGGTATAGCTTTTTATTATGAGGTGCATCATGAAGGTTCATTATGGAACGCTGTAAATTTCACCATGAATGATGCATGGCTTAGATTGGCGGCCCAGGCATCTCTCTAGCCATTTATACAAACTCTTTAAACTTACTAAGTTTTCACATTATTTGGCACCATGATAAGCATCCATAAACAAAAGTACATGATATCAAAAATATAAATAAGTGCAATGTTGAAAGCTTGCCATGTGACAGCACATATGGGCTAACTCCCAACCAAGACTCTTGTCAAGCTCACAACTTCATAATTTTAATCACAATGGTCATGTTTATTAAGTGCAATAAAAGTAAGGTGTGCATCAAGTTCGTGAGAGCTTTTAACCAACTTTTCCCATAACAATCAATAACATAAGCATTTTAATTCAGAAGTATAGATAACACAATATAACATGATAAACATACTGGAATAGCATAAAGCTAATAGGTAGATATGGTGGACTCACTGGAAAAACTTTGGTTGAAGGTGTTGGAAAACAAGTTTTTACTTGTTGGAATTTTTGGGCTAGCAATAGGGAGAAAGTTGACCATCTAAATGCATGCATAAGTGTCCATAGAACTAATCAATCCATGTTAAACAAAGTAAAGTAACATTCAACATCAAAACATGAATAAAAGATAGCTCTTGATAAAACACTTGCAAATTAATACTCATTAAAAGCACATGAATAATGCAACTATATGTATCTTTTTGAATCAACTCAAACATCCCTATCCCAATATTTTAATAGCATCCAACTTAATTCAACCCAAATTTCCAGTAGCTCTCTTATATATAAATGATAGTGGTGGTCTCAAGAAAAAAAAATCAAACCGAAATAAAAAGCAAATAAAAGACGCTCCAAGTTTATGCGATAAAGTGCATTGATCGAAAAACAGAAGTTAGACGTGTGCAAACCGAGAGTGTGTTGGTCCAGTGGGGTTGTCTTCACATCCCCAAGCTTATGGTCTTCACCATCCTTGGATAGCTCTTGGTGCATCTCCTCTAATCCCTGTGAAAAAACTTCAAAACACCGTTTCTCCCATTTCTTTTCTGTGGGGTGACATTAGTAGTGATAGACAAATGAATTTCTTGCTGCATAAAATCCTTAAACAAAAATTCATATGAATGTCCAAAAGTGTATAATGTTGTATGCCTACTATAAACTCAATTGGATAAAAAAGATTCAAGTTAAAAGTTCAAAGAATGCATCAAACAAAATGGGACAGAATCTGTCCAAAAAACAGCAGCAGCAAAACGTATTTTTCTACCCTACTTAAATATGTCGAAAAATCTGAAAAAATTCACGTTACAGAGGATGAAAAGTTGCAACTACAGTTCAAATTACAGCTCATAGAGTTACAGAATAAAATGAAAAATCAACCGTGCACAGATTCGTGCTGGAATAAAATCTCCGAATGCAAATAGCAACTTTTTCAAACCAAAATAGGTAAAACTTGGCACTTTATTAAAAATTCCAGAAACAAAACTAAAAACTAATCTCTTGTTACAGCAAGAGGACACAAAGAAAATCAAAATAAAAACAACCGGGTTGCCTCCCGTAAAGCGCTTTCTTTATAGCCATGTAGCTAGGCTTCTTACTTGATATTATTGTGGACGAAGCTCATGAGGGAGCTTGAACTTTGATGTGTCCCTCTTCCTTGGAAGTGTTCATGCATAATACCAGGATCCCATGGTGTTCTCAAACCAATCAAAAAATAGTCAAGTTGAACCTAGTTGAGAGAAAAACAAAACACAAAAGTAATAACAACGAAGTCTAACTTTCTTTCTATGCATTGGCATTTTGTATATGAATGAATCACCATAAATAGAAGTTTCCAATGCATATTAACAATATTTACTTGCAGCATATAATTTTAGTAACATAAAGAGGGTTCTTATCACCTCCTCTTTCATAATAGTTGCAAGTAGTAGAAATAAATTCAACCATATAACCACAAGAATCATTCAACTTAGATAATTTAGGCACATAAAGAGGATCATTAAATTTATTTTGGAATTCATTAGCATGCTTCCCTCTTTCAAAATAGTTATTAAGATCAATATCAATTTAATATCATTGCTGCAATAAATATTTGGAACTAAAGATAATTGCAAACCACATAAGTATTTCTCAACATAAGCAAATTTCTCCTCTATGGTGTGATTAGGAGAGTTCAAAACAAAGTAGGACTCTCATGAGTAAGAGTACCATCACAAACAGCAAGTATATCATTTTCATCCTGACATAAATAGTAACAACTTCTAAACATGGAGGATTATCAATAAGCATAGGACCATCATCTAAAGCATTATCATATAGCATATTTAAGCAACACTCCTCATTATCATCAATAAGTTCACTAGTAGCATTGAAAAGTAAAGGAGCATTATTAGTTTCATCATAATAGCATGGTTATCATATAGGACCATAGAATTTTCAGTTTGACACTCATCATAACATGGATTCTCATAAATAACAAAAGATTTTTGAGTTTGAGTGCTATTATCAAATGTTGATGGTGAAGTTGGGAGATCCAACTCTTCCCCAAGCTTAGGTTGGAGCACATCCATTTCAATCTCCTCTTCACATACTTCCTCTTCCAAGCTTATGTTTTCATCATCCTCTTCCTGCAAAATATTAGTACTTTCCATGGAAGCAAGAATTCTTTCTTTAACATAAACATTATCACTAAATTCCTTTTTGCAAAGTTGGAGAAGAATAGAAATGTGTCCTTTCATTACACGAGCTTCATGACTAGTTGCAAAAAAATTATCAATAAGAAAGTCTATCTCATGGGCTGCAACATAAGCAATATATTTCTCAACTTGTTCTATATCATGGCATGCAAATTTACACTCTTGATAAGAAGCAATAATAGGATCACTATTATACTTACATTGATAGAGAGAGTGTTTATAGTCTTTTCTAAAGCAGCAAGTTATATTATGTAATTCACAAAACTCAGTGGCCATATCATTAAGATGTTCAAGCAATTCAAGCATTCTATTTCCTTCTTTGGTTGATCGATATTCATAGTAAGCTCCCATAGTTTTGACATAACCTTCCTCCATAGCGTAGCATACATATTAAAAACAACACTAGTTTTTATGGATTTTATGTTTTTAGATGAAAACTGAAAATAAAATGATACTAAACAATGCAAACCGAAATAACAAATGCAAAACAAAATGCAAAACTGAAAATAAAAATGCAAACCGAAATATAAATATGATATGCAAGACAATAACAAAACAAAATAAAATGCTTTGAAGGTAAAGATGGATAAGATGATGCTCACGTAGGTGCAACCTCCCCAAGCTTAGGTGTTTACACAAGTTGGTGATGAAGTTGACTTGTTGTGAGATATCCTTGGATAAACCTTTCAGCTATGATTCCCCGGCAACGGCGCCAGAAAACAGTCTTGATGGCCCTTGACGTAGTTACCTGCGTCAAAAGAAAATGGGTTAGGTTGAGACTCCAAGTGCAGAGTGTATAATATAGGAAAGACAGTTTTCCCCACGAGGGGTGACTCGAGGGTTTAATATTGAACTCTCGGGGAACCAGTAGTGTAGGTTTTATCTTCTTATCCTTCTCTTGAGAACCTGCAAACAAAGTAAATTGTTCTGTGCCCTCAACCTCACCAAGTGGTTGTCAAGCACAAGTGTGAGAATGATATGATAAAGACAAATGCAAAACAGTAGATAAATATGCAATGATGGTAAATAAATATGCAAGGATTGTGGAAACAATGATAAATGATTTTTTGGGTTTTATATGTGAATGCAAGATGTAAAAGTATTTTTGTATTTTCGGATTTAATAATGGCAGAAAATGTAAATGGATAAAAGTTGTTGGAAAGGTGTTTCTTATGATTAAAAATGGACCGGGGTTCATGGTTTCACAAATGCACTCTCTCTTTAGTAAAGTGGTAGATAATGAACACTAGAATTGACATATGAGATTGCAACAACAAAGTTCATGACAAGTTACTAATTATATGGGCATCACGTCCTAGCATAGAGATCTTTTGTTTATTAATCTCTCTTATACTCCACCAAGATGCGAACTAAATCATAACACCTCAGTAATTAAGATAAATCAGAGCATAGCATTAAGTTTCATGACATGAAGTTAAAATAAGAACATGCTAGATCTAGTCATGGAGTAGTGGCAATGGTCACAACCACATCTCCGGTAGCAAGGTATTTTTCTTTATCCCTAGTGAGGCAACAAAGTAAGGTAAAAACCCAAGTGGATCGCAGAACAACTGTCACATTCACCGCACTAGCCACTCCCCGTTACTCCAACTAATGCACACGTTCTCCCTCACACGCTCTCATAACAAGTTTGATCAGAACAAGTAAATAAGAACGGGGTACATAATATGCATCTACTTTCATAACTGAAACAAAACTATTGCAATCTTCATCATGGAGACGGTGGAGAAGTCGTTGGAGAAGATGGAGACCACACCAGCAGCGCCCCGCCGGAGTTTACCCCCTCCAATCTGCAACTCCAGGTCTCTGTTTCGTGGTTTCTGTGTTTCTGCGGCGCTCCTTTCCGAAGTGCGTCGGGGACTATTTTTATAGTCGTTTTTAGGTCAAGACGGAGGCTCGGGAAAAAAGATCGACGGCAACGGAGCCACGAGGCCCCAGATGATGGGTCCCACGTGGCCAAGGAATCTGGCCACGTGGGCCCACTCATCTTGGCCCTCGGGCCTCCGTTTGTTCGCTTCCTTCGCTTCCACACTTTGTTCCTTCCAAAAACTGATGCTCGTAAATTTTCAGGTCATTTGGACGTCGTTTGGGTCCCTGAAACATCAAATATAGAAAATAGGGTTTTCTGCCTGTGCAGGGTTAATTCCAGAAAAATAGGGAAACAATGAAATATTCCCAAAATCAATATAAACAATGATATAACCCTTATATAATGCAAATATGATTGAAATATCAGTAATATAATGCAAAGTTCATGTATGCATTTTACATGCATCAGCCACCCATGTTGGTGTCGCTGACGCGCAATCTTGCCATTCTACACTGCCCTAGCCTCCTGTTCCACCAGTCTACCACTCCCAGCTATCCCTACTAGGACTCGAGAGCACTCCATCTTCTCTTTGTTCACGGTTCGTCGCTGCCTGCATTACTAACCCTAAGTTCGGGGTTCGTCGCCGCCTTCATGTCGACTCGGCTTTTGGCTCGCTCCATTGTCGTTAGTCTCGGCGTGCAAGACGCCTTGGCTCCTACTCCAGCTATATCCTCATGGATGCGACGACGGGTCGTGTGACAGAATGAGGGAGTATTTAAACGGAATTTCTTCATCAGTTGTGTATACGAGAACCGCTCGGCCCCCGCGTCGCCTAACCCTAGGCGGCTCGGGCGGCGCTGCTTCCCTCGACGGTGCGAGCTCCCCTTCCCCTGCTCCTCTCCCCGCCGTCGACAGGGTCTCCGCAGGCATGGCTCGACGGACGACGGCGACGGGGCCCTCTGCTTCGCGTGTGGGCGGCAAACTTCCTAGCAGCGGCGGCGTGAGGGATTCAGCGCGGTTTGGCGGCGAGGTGCCGCGGATGCCGGCGGCGAGCGCATCCCAGCGCCGACGACGACGGAGGCGCATCGTCTGGCGCGGTGGAGTCGCCCCTGCTGCCATGGACGAGGGCTCCAACTTCGCGGCCCATCTGGGTCCGTGCGGGCTTGAGGCTGGAGGCTATGGCTACAGGAGACACCGAGACGCCTGGTGGCGACGGTTGCTTAGCACCATGGCGGTGCCGGCGGCCGGTCAGGCGGCGGCGGGCTGGTCCTCCACCGTCCAGTCCCGTCGGCTCGGTTTGAATAAAGGTGGCGGTCCCTGGATCCCCCTCACGTCAAGACGAAGATCTACTTGATGCCTGTCTTCATTGATCTGGCCAGAGTGTCGAGTTTCGGAAGGTTCCGCCGACGAACTCCATTGGACAATCAAGCCTGGAGATTGATGAATCAGGTGGGATTCGCTCGCGCGCAGCCATGTTTTTTCTGACCGTTTGGTTTCAGAGAAAGCGTTGCGAAGCTTTACAGTTTGTTGCCATCGTGGACTTATCTCTTGTTCCATGGTTAAGTCAGAGTGCGGAGAATGACATGGAAGCCGAGTTTTGAAGTCTAGCAATGGTGGTTCGAGTCCTGGTGGGAGGGATTGGCTTGGTGATTCATATCTTGGAGCTGCGGCAACGGCAAGAGGGGGCGACAGCACAGGAGAAGTTCAGAGTCTAAACTTTCACGGTGAAAACCCAGGATCTGGACTTAATTGGTTGTGCCTGGCAATTGCCTTGTTAAAGGCATTGTTTTTGTGTGTGTGGACTTTCTTCAGGGTGAAAACCCATGATCTATGATCAGGGCGGCGACGGCGCTTGAGCACTGTTTCCTTCTTGTAGGCGTCGTTTTTGGAGAATCTGAACTTCTGTTACTGTTTTTGGTGGTGTTAGATCTACTGCTACAAGAAATAGATCACTGTAGCGAGACTTTTCTTTTTTGTAGTTATTCTTCTTATTCTGAGCCGTGTGCATCCGTGTGGCTGCTAGGGCAACACGTTGTTGCAGAGGCTGGATGTAATTAGTATTTTCGCGATATTAATATATTCTCCTTATCTAAAAAATATAAACAAAATTTGGGTCACGGTCGTTGATGGCGCGGCTCCCACCAAAAAAGTGTTATTATTGGTTGAGCGTGGTCCACCAATTCATTAAATCTCCAAGTAGAGTGTTGTCGTAAGTGGTATTTTCCCTAAAATTATGATTCTATGTTTATATGAAATATTGAAATGTAAGAAGGCTATGCGTGTGTTCTACTCCTTCAGTTAACCTATAAACGTCAAGAGCCGTCTTTTTATTCCCAACTCAACCGAAGTAGGTGTCAAGTTCAACGGTTGTGAAAGAAAAATGATTAAATTATTCAACTGATATACAAGTATTTTGCTTTTTGGATATTAATTGCAAACATCTGAACATCGGCAAAATGAATAAGATGCAGTATTTTGAACCTCAGGAAAAATATGCGGTGTTTGTTCGTAAAAACAGTCCAATCTACGTATCGGCCGGAATTTTTCGAACCTGGTGGCTTATAGGGGATCCAGCAAGATGCTCTTAGTTCTTTGACATATCCCTCAAAACAATGAGTTTGAACAATTGTGTCATAAGCAAGTAAAGTCGTCGTAACTCGTAACGCAATCAAAGAGAGAGAAAAAATGGACAGCAACAGCAGCGTGACCGCAAAATGGCTTCATTCTTTGTCTTCCCCCAAATCCCGAAAGAAAAACGCTGAAAGCAAAAGAGGGCGGAGAGCCCTAGCTAGCAAAGATGGCGACCGGAGTCGAGGCCAGCGAGGCGGCGCCGGAGGAGAGGGACTGGTCGGATCTGACGCTGGTGTGCCTGGTGGAGGCGTTCTCCCGGCTGGACCTGGAGGACCTGTGGCGCGGCGCCATGTCGTGCTGCCGCTCGTGGCGGGACGCCGCGCGCTCCCGGCCGGAGCTCTTCGCGGCGCTCGACCTCGGACCGGCCTTCGAGTCCATCGGCGCCGACGCCGCCGAGTGGTGGACGCCCTCCTTCCAGCGCCGCGTCGACGCTATGCTCCGCTCCACCGCCTCGCTCGCTGCAGGGGAACTCCGCGAGGTCCGGATCCGGCACTGTTCCGATGACGCCCTTGCCTTCGCCGCCAAGAGGTGAGTGGAATTGCTTGACCTGATGTGGGTGAGCTCGTGTGCGATGATGTGGTCATACGTTTGTGCAAGTTTTTTTCCTTGTAAATTAGCAATTGTGACATAATGGCATGAGTACCTGAACCATTACAATGAACTAAAGGGCAAATGACGTGGGGTCAATATCTGTTCTCGCAAGTCCCAACCATCTGTCTGTACTCAACAACAATCGATCAAAGTTAACTAATCCACAGCCCATCCGTTGCAAGCTTTGTCGTCAACCCAACTCAACTCTGGTGGTCAGATAACATTTAGGAGCACGGAAACACCATCGTATCTGTCTTCTGTCACACTGCTGTGTTAACCGAAGAATAGTCATCGATGCAGCATGGACACCACTCTATCATGGTCGATTGGTCATCCATTGCTGTTAGAGGAAGCAATCAATTTCATGCGTGTATGTGTTCTGGTTTTAGGATTTCATCTTGAATGACCATAGCGTACAATACATATATACACCTGAAACTGACAAGCAAATAGTTTTACTTAGTCTTATGAACCAACAGGCTCTGAATTAAACATTAGGTCATATCACCTTCACATCGTTTTGAGAAATTAAAGAGCAGCAAAAACTCCGAAGTTGAAATGTAGCAGCGCTTTATCTAAGGCGCACATGTACACCCAGGCAAAGGAATCCCTCTCACACGCCATCCTTGTAGAAGTCCCCGATGACATCCTCCTTGGCATCATCACCTATTAGACGGCACAACACAAACATGTTTGATGTGTACTTCATATACTCAGCGCTCCACCTTATATGCAGCAGACCTATCTCAACATGCAGGCTTTCCAAGGGAAGGTTGTGATTGAGTTTACAAAACTGCATCTTTAGTTGGCAATATTTTAGATAGATTCCAAGGCGAGCTTGTTAATATAAAACGGTTTATTATTGGGTTTCTAGTGCCATCTAAACACCGCACAATGGCTTCAACTGTCACAACTTAATGCATGTCTTACAACCTGACTTTCAACGAAATGAGATGAATGAGTGGGGAAAACATGTCTTAGCATAACGGGGCTCCTTTGCTCGTCCATGAACGTGGATGCGGGTTTTCAAATAGTTTGACACTCTACAGAGTTTCTACACTTTACCCACGAGATGCGAGGTTGATAACTTGGGTGGTTCACGATCCTCTGGCCAAATGTGCCCAATCCCTCACAACGAGGCCTTTAACCTACTTCTTCCTGATGCACTTCCGCCTGCAAGCTTATAACCGCCAGAGACCTTACTCATGGGGTGGATGAAGCTCCAACTTGTTGGGTGCTACTTCCTCATGGGTGCGTGATGAGCCTCCGGTGTGAAGGGAACTGCTGGTTCGTCTCTGGTGGCAGCTTCCAACATAGGTGTCGGCTTCATGTGTAGCGGTGCTCATGAGCAAAGACGAGGAAAGCAGGGGTGGCCGTGCGGAACAGGACTAGAGAGGGGCAGGGGCTTGGTGCCTTAAATAGACGTGGGGAAGAAGCTGTTCAGGTGCTGGGGCGTGGCCTCAGTGGCGCCAGTCGTGGGCAGTTGGCGAGACGCTGGCGACAACGCCAGCGCCGTGTGCTTGTGCAATTGTTGGAAGGTGGAAGGTGCAGGACAAGGTCAAGCTGGGTCAGGCCCAAGTAGGAAGAGAAGGCAAATGGGCTGGTCGGTAGAGTCAGTCCTTCTGCAGGATGAATTTGCGAGATACTTTCTTAGTTAGGAAATGCTCACAAAACCAATTGATCAAGGAAAATACCAAATGAAGTTTGGTAATCGCAAGAAAGTTCCCATAGACCATTTTGAGTACTCTAAACATAAAATTTAGAATATTTTGACATACCAGAGTGGCAGAGTTGGTCTCCTTGCGATACATGTCACTCTCTTTGGTTATTCAAGGACAATTTAATATATTTAAATTAATTGACACGAAAACCAGAAAACAATTTTTGCTACTAAAAACTTGAGTAACACCCTTGATTCAAAAACATGTGACTTTTGGTATATTACACCTTTGTGCAGCGGAGCTAGTTGTTAGTCCCTTTGTTTACACTGTGCATATTTGTTTTTTTTCATTTTTTCCATATTACTCTGCGCCACCACATCAAGGAGCGGCAGTTCTGCAAAATACCCCTCCACTAGCTGGGCAGCACCAGCATGTGGATCCAGTTGCTCTCCTTTCGTTTTAGCTTAGGGGCAAAATTGTCTGACAGCTATGCAAAATAGCCATCCAGCTGCTCTCCTTGGTATTTGCGCTTGTGCTAAGACGCAGACTAAAACGAAACAGAGCGAGTAGTACACACTGGCCCAATCATTGCACTTTTTCAGATGTTCGATTACACCAAAATAACCATTTGTGCTGTTGCATGCATTGACCAAGACCAACTATGATACAGAATCGAATTCAATGGTGATTTCAAATTCTCCAGCATAATAAACTGCTCGTCCCACAAGGAGCCTGCCAACAGTAAAGATTGATGGGATGCTTTGCGATGTACCATTTTCCTTGATGTTAACATATGCTTGGAGAAATGGGAGATAAAGTATGGTACATATTACAGTGAGTTATTGTGCTGGATAGTATGGGGAGCTCCCCATATGGGTACACACAACCTGTATTAGTTGAGTGCACGATGATTGCACCCTATCTTTAGTTCTATGTTTTTTGTTAATATTTTAGTAATGGGTACTCGAGGTAGTGTAAATGTAGAAGCTAGAACACTTTATATGCCCTAGTGCTGCTGATGTATGGTGAAAGAGAGAATCATGATTACTTAACTAATTTTACCTTTGCCGATGAATGATGTACTAGTCTGTTTGGATTCTAAATTTTTTACTTTTCTTTCTGTGGAAGTTACTTTACTTGCTTACATCATGGTGGTAAAAATCGAAGATGCTTTGTTGGGCCCAGTTGACTTGAAGTTACTCCCACTGCATTTTCTTTGGTTTGATTTTATGCGGGAATATGAGTGTATTTGTAATTCTAGTGACATCTATTTGCTTGAATTTGGCTAGATGTATGAGTCGCTAGTGCCATCTTTTGACTTGGATTGGAAGTATCATTCTGAGTTCATTCATCCATTCATATCCAGGTCTCCACAGCTCAGTATCCTTTCCATCAGAAGCAGCCCGAGTGTAACTGATCGATCGTTGCTCACTATTGCATCATGCTGCCCTGTTCTTACAGAATTGGACATCAGCTACTGCTATGAGGTTTCATACAAGTCACTCGAGGCGATTGGTCAGAATTGCCCTAACCTCATGGTACTCAAAAGGAGCATATTCAACTGGCTTGATTCATCAGAGCATGCTGGAATAGTTCCTACTGACTATCTAAGAGAATGCCCCCAAGATAGTGATAGGGAAGCCATCACAATTTCAAAGTCCATGCAAAAACTGAAGCATCTGGTGCTTAGGTTCGCGAAGCTATCTTCTGTTGCCCTTAATTCGATCACTGAAGGATGCAAGGAGTTGGAGGTTCTGGACCTATTTGGCTGTGCGAATTTGACAAGCAGGGCAATTGAACAGGCTGCTGCAAATTTGAAGAATCTGGAGACTCTGGTTAAACCTAACTTCTACATACCAAGGTCCTCCTACCACATGGAGAGGTATGGGCATTGGCAGTTATACGACGAGAGATTCCAGACAAATGTATTTCAGATATAAAATGAAGCCTCAAGCTCTCAAGGGTCGCCCCAGGTGTCCCCTTGACCTATGACTTATACGCTTGTTAGTATGTATGCATGGGAGGTGTGTTTGTTTGTAGAATAATAGCATCCTTTTGGACCCATCTTTTCCAAAATATATACATGAGATACGGCTGTGCTTCCGTTATTTGTAATGCTATGTGCAGTAATAAGCTGTAGGTTTATATATCTGACCTCTTATTGTCAATATTTTCTTCCAAGAAACTTGGCAATTCCTTATTTTCTTCTTTTGAGAACACATCTTATATTTTTGTATGTGGCGTTTTGGGAACCAAACAGAACATTTGCATTAAAAAATATCCTACACAAGTGTCGAACATAGTCAGCTCATAGAATGTTTAGACCCTTGTGTTTTTCTTCTTCTTTGGAGATGTAGACCCTTGTGAGCTTTGTTTGGTTTAACCTGGAATATTGGCATAACCGGTGCACACGTAACATGGACTTTCCTTTTCTTCATTCGATGCTGATGCAAGCCACCTTTCGACAATGGCGACCCTTCTTTCTGTCTCTTCATGCAAGAACAGATAGGATGCCTTCGTTTGTGGGCATATTATGCATTACCTTTTGGTCAGTTGGGATCTCAGTCTGGTTTATGTGTTAGGATCCTGGGCAACAGATCAAAACAAACTTCGGAGTGAGTCCTTCACTTGTATAGAGAGGACCTTAGATTCTGAAGGAAGAAAAAAGCTAGTTTTGTAGCATTGATTTTTTTTAATGCTTTTCTGATCAGTAATAACATCATCTTATCCTTTTTCAGTATGATTATGTGTATATGTACTACTATTAACCAAGGAACACGTTTCGTTTCACACATCCATTTCCATGATTTGCTCGGACTACTCATAACCTGGACCATCAAGCATTTGTACTTATTTTCTTGCATACTTCGCAACAACTTTTTATTAATACAGCTGTCGTCGCTGTTCTCCCGCTATTTCCTATCGATACACGCATTGTTCTGCACTAAGTGACATGTCTGAAAACTAAACTTCAGTCCGTTCAGAATTCGGGGAAAACAACATCTCAGAAGGAAGAGACAACGCTGATCGGACCTTCCTTTCGTCTGGTCACTAACAAGAAAGAGATGAAAAAACGATCTTCTGTATTTCTAGATGACAGCCTACCTGTGGTATAAAATCCTGTAGGTCGGAGCTGGCAAAGGGCCCTTGTCCATGGAGAGCATCATGCAATCTCTGCGCCAATCACATGCGCATAAAGCAAAATCAAAGCTACACCTCGCGCTGCCTTTTGCCCTCTCTCACCCCCACCGGAAAAACCAGTGGTGCCAAATCGCACCGGAACAAAAGCATTTGATACTGTTGCCTGTTTGGGCTTGGAGCTAATCTCTGCAGCAATATTATGACAGAGTATTAATATTGATTTTGTAAGCCCAATGAAAAGAGAGAAAGTCACAAGACGAAGTGCCTCGACGTCGCAATATCTTCTTTAATCCTTTCTTCACAGTATCTGCCTTAGAAAGCACAAAGCTGAACTGGTACCACCATGCACTTAACTTGTGGAGTGGTCTTGTTGGAAAAAGAAAAACTTGTGGAATGTTCTTATCTTACTAGCTGGCTACTCTACAGTCCGTAGGAGGTATAATAGGAGCCTCCACATCGGAGTTTCTCCGTTGGTCACTAGTCCATCTCAAGATGAAGAAAGGCACTCTTGCTCTGCTCCTCCTCCTCACCTTTGCTTCCCACGGCACATGGTGTGCAGCAGCTGGAAGAAGCACCATGGCTGATGTTGCAGCTCATCACCATCTGAGGCCACATCTCCACGGATTGCATGGTTAGTAGCTAAGCTAGCGTGTATCAATCTCCTCTTGTGCTTTCTTGATGTTTTTGGTCTAGCCAAACTAAAGTTTGAGAGCAAAATGTGTTCCTGGATTTACTGCTTGTCCTCCAGAAACTGAAGGGAAGAGGCTCCTGGAGATAGAGAGTTCCAGGAAGCTTGGACACATGGCCAGCGGTGGCCCTGGAGGTGGAGCAAGCGGAGGCGGGAGGAACACCGGCGGCGGCGCGGCGAACACGAGGCCGCACAGCAACAAGAACGGTGGTGCTGTGGCGCTGCCGGCTGCGGTGACCTCCGTCCTGGCACTGGTTTTCACCACTACAATTCTTCTCGCTGCACTCAGCTTCTGAAGTACTAGTACTGATCTTGTTGCGGGTGGTAGTAATAGTATCTTTGTGCTAGCTGTGCTGCAGTTTCCGAACTAGTATGTCTAATTGTTTATCGGTATATGGCTGATATATTGTTCATTGGCTAGTCGTCAGCCTATATGTTCCTCAGTTCTTGAATTAGCAAGCATCAGATGGTTCAAACTTTTTTTGCGTCAAGATATTTCATATTTTTTATTTCTGCGATCGTCATGTATTGTAACGATCCTACTTGATCTACACGAGGAGTTGCAAAGAAACAAGGAGATCAGAGAAGATTGAGGAGGAATCAAGCAAGACAGAGGAGGGCCGAGGGCGAGACGAGATATGGTAGGTAGAAGTTCAGAATTCGCATCTCATAATCGATAACGCTTTTTGCCCTAAAAATAAATAAAATAATCGATAACGCTTACAACTGGCCCTAACTGGCAAATAACGACCCTGCGCTGTAGCAGGCTCGGTGTCCAGCACTTACAAGTCCCAAGGCCCAGGGCCCACTAGCTAACCCCGATTACTTCTTGGGTCGTCTGGTTGGTGATGGTGTTGCCCGTGACATGCCCTCCCCTTGGGAGGCAGTCAGGCAGTATCCGCATGTGAACCCACTTAGAGCAACTCTATCGGATACATTATAATTTCAAATCGGAAAACTAGTTTTTTTTTTTTTGAACAAGAGGTGCCCCGGAGGGGCTGGAGCTTTCATTATCACGGCGAGTACAAAGTTACAAGGAGGTTCACAAAGAAAAAGAAAATTACAATCGCATCCTCCAGTATTACAATCAGGACCTCAGGAATAAAACAAGAAACATAATCAAGTCCTTCGTCTTCGCCGCACGCAACCGCAGACCTCAAGGCCGGGGCGCCACCGCCATCACCGGGGAACAAGCCACTTGGGACAACGACGTCGGAGTATCCCCTGCCGAGATCGAAGATCCTCCAGTCAAGGAGGAAGAAGTACCTCTGGTAAATGCTCCAGAGCACGGAGCGGCTCCTTTCGCCATGGATAGCCTCGGCCATGTCCAGCCGCGGCTTGGGATCTCCGTGGAACGTAGCAGCTCTGCCAGCACGCGTCGTCACACGCACCAGCTCCGAACACACATCTGCAACAGGAAGAATCAAACGAGCAACTGCTCTGCCCTCTCGATCACCACGACAGCAAGAACAGAAGAACAGCTCCAGATCAATCCAGCGCAGAAGCACGACGACTTCCAGAACCAGAAGCCGCCCTTCAAGCTTATTAGTGAAAAGGGCGCGACACCGTTGCCCTCGGCGCACGGCTCCATCCATTGGAGCACCGCCAGAAGAACAGCGAGTACCACCGCCTCACCGATCCGGCTTGGTCGGATCTATGGACGAAACCCCAGGCGCTTATTGAAGAAGGTTGTTGCCGATCTGCAGATTCTGCCTCCCCCCACACAGGAGGATTGGCGGAGCGCTTCACGACATCACGGCCGGCGCCGCACCCGAACGCCGAAGAACCACACCTTCGGGAAAGAAGAGACGGGGCATACGCCACGAAACACAAAGCTCTACAAGGAAACCCTAGATCAACTGAGAAAGGAAGGAAACCTACAGCTAGAGTATAGACAGAGCCACGCACGCCTTCCTCATCTCGTCTCCAGCCAGCACCGCCGTCGGAGAAGATCCGAGGTCGGGGCGGGCAAGAGGCGAAACCGCCGACGACTCTCAAACAGTGTTTTTCGAGAGAGGAGGGGAAAAGAGAAGTCCACAGGAAAACCAGTTTCAGGTGCCCTCAAAATTGGTTTTCGGTTTGCAACCTCGTCAGTCGGAACACAAATGGTACTGGAAAATTTGAAAAGCTCGCTAGATTTGACAAACTGAAGCTTGCTGATTTCTTTACACGAACTGAAGTTCATACACAAACTGCGCCATGTTCATACATAAAACTCTAACCGTAAAAGCTCAATGGCACCCTAACCCTAGAAGCTTGACGGCACCCTAACCCTACCAGCTTGACAATGGCTGTTCATCGTACCCAAGGTAGAACTTGACGGCGGAGATGTGTTCGTCGTACCCAAGGTAGAACTTGACGGCGGAGATGCGCTCCGCCCATGCGAGCTGGTGCGCTTCCCTGGCTTCTTCGAGGTGGCGCTGAGCAGCGTCATCGCCGTTGATCGCCGCGCGCTTGGCTTCCTGGGAGCTTCATCGTTTTGCGCGACAGTGCTTGATGTGGGGTAAGATGTGCTCGTCGAGCACATCGAACCCACACTAAGCGCAGGGGCTTCTACCGCCGCTCCGGGAGAGCCGGGTGTGGTCCCGCGCCTGCCACAGCCTCTGGGAGGCCCTCGTCCTCGTTGTTGCTGAGTACGACCACCGCGCGGGAGCTCCCTGCCTCTACGTCGTGCAAGTGGGGGGCCTCGAAAGGCCAGCGTAGACCGACCCAACCACTCCACCGAAGGAGAGAGCGCTTTCTCGCGGCGACCGAGATGCCAAAGTGACGCTCCTCCTTGTCGCTGCTACCGGGGCCTCCGCCGCTCCTATTGGGGCCACGCACGAAAGAGCCGATCGTTGATTGCACAACGCAATTGCTCGCCGAAACTAAGCTAAATCACGAAGGAGGTAACTGAATCGCGCCAGAGGGATTGGGGGTTGTAACCGGGTATCCCTAAAGGCCCCTCGGCACGCATCATCTAGTGGTGGAGGGGAGCCGTATTGGGTGCACCGGAAAGTTTTATCCGGGCCGGACCGATATACGGTGCATGTTCGAGTCTTAAAAAAGACCGAACCCGCATATCAGCCCAGAATGGCTAGGGCGTTTTTTTCATATATGGTAAAGTTGCTTTTCTGATTTATTCATTCAGTGTCCACGAATTGAGGTGTCTCATTTTTTTGTTGGATTTCATTCCACCCGCGGTAAAGTATATTGACCAAAGTGAATAATACCGGGTTTAAATCTATATATACAATTTTTTTTGAAACGAGGCAAACGTTTTGCCTTTTATATTGATATAGGAGAAGCAAACATGGTGGCCGAGGCCAAAAGAAAAAAACTATCACATCATGATGTCTTAAGAAACTATCTCAGCTAAATGGTCATATCCTGCGAGGATCCAGTTCTTTCCAAAGTTTTAAATAGCGGGAGAAGTCATTTAGCGGCAACTTTTCTAGCAGCTAAGCAAGGTTATAGCGCAGCTATAACGGGATAAACCCATTTAGCGTTTTTGATAAATTCATGAAAAATCTATAATCCGGCATCCTAAATTGATGTATATATCACGTACAATGGCAGATAACCACTATTTTATTAAAAATCTCTCAATCTGAACTGGAACGTGGTATGGAAAATTGAATCGTAACAGCCCAATCTGAACTGGAACTGGAACATGAGACGATATATCGTTAAATGGGCTCGTTTTTAGCGCTAAACGTGATTTAGCGGCGCAATTAACATTTTTTGACCATTTAGCGTAAAAGCACGTAGCTGTAACGGGAAGGCTTCCAGCAGGCTATAGCGCCGCTATAGCCGGAGATTTAAAACCATGGTTCTTTCCCTCATCCTTTAGCTTTTGCACTAAAGCCCACGACATAGATGATTTATTGTTTAAGATGCGTGCATGTATCTCCTTCCAAATATCCTAGGTGAGCAGGGTGACGGCCGACCTACGACCCTTTGGGTGGGCTGTCAGGGCTTTGGTGATGACCTGCCAATATTCCAAGACAGTGGAACGTCCTGTTCCCAGATCTTGTAGAAGAGAGGGGCAGGAGAACCATGTGGCCGCTGCACGCCAAATGCGACGAGTGTATCGACACTCACAGAGGATGTGCCTAGCCGTTTCGCCATGACATTTGAATAGTGGCAAAGCGGGTTGTGGGGCCATCCCCTTATGGTAAGGGGGACCGAAGTCCATAGCCTGTTCTGAAACGCTAGCCATGTGAAAAATCTGCACTTTGGAAGCGCCCATGTCTTTCACACAAGGCTTTGAAAGAACCATGGGGTGGCCCCGAAGAATTGAGGGTGATAGGCCGAGCCAACCGTGTAGCATCCATTTGAGGTAATAGGCCATATAATAGAGTCCGCATTTCGAGGAGTTAGCGTGATGCCCTGCAGGGACTCCCAAAGGTTGATGAACTACGAGATGTGCTCGCCAGTGAAGTTTTGCACCGAGATGTCGGCGATCCACTTGAGATTGTGTAGAGCATCATGCATGTTTCTGTTCTTAATTCTTGGAGGCCTTGAAAATTTTAGGAGCAATAGACTTTGGAGTGGCTCCATTTAGCCAGGAGGAGGACCAGAAATTAGCAGTCAGACCATCCCCGATTGTGACTCTCATCGCTGCATTGAATAGCTCTCTATCTGTCTTGTCACTTGGAGTTTCGGGTCCAACCCATGGCTTATCTGGGGACACCCACTCAAGCCAGAGCCAACGCAGGCGTAGAGCTCTAGCGAAGTTTTCGAGGTCCAGGATCCCTAGCCCCCCAGACGTTTAGGGCGTCAAACCTTCGTCCAACAGACCTTGCACTTTCCGCCGCTTACTTTGTCACTAGCAGCCCACATCATGCCTCTTCGAAGTTTGTCCGAAGCCTTTATGGTAGCCTTATCCACCTTGAGAGCAGTTAGAAAAAAATTTGGCAAGGCGATGAGGACCGACTTAACCTGGGCATCACACCGTGTCCTGTTGAGAATTTTGCCCTTTGAAGGGTTCAGCCTAGAAGCAACCTTGGCGATATATGGCTGGAGATCAACCCGACGCAGCCTCCCAAGCGATAGAGGGAGGCCTAGGTATTTGACAGGGAATTGGGCCATCAACGCGGAGAAGTTTTTCATAGTGGCATCAATGTCAATGTCCACACAGCGGATGGGAGCAACTGATCTCTTCTCTATGTTTGTCACGAGGCATGTGTCCTGACCTAAATTCTGTAGCAAAGCAACAAGGTTGTTGATGTCATGCGGATCTGGTTTCAAGAAGATGACCGCGTCGTCAGCATAAAGGGAGATGCAGGACTTGATAAAGTTTACTGGCAGTTGCTGAAGTAGACCGGATTCAATGGCAAGATCTAAGCATCAAAGCAGAGTGTAAATTGCCAAGTAGAACAAGGGAAGGTGACAAAGAGTCCCCCTGTCCTAGTCCCTGACCGTGCAGAATCTCCTTTCTAGGAGTGCCATTCAAAAGCACTCTAGAGGTGGTCGTGGAGAAGATGAGCGACACCTAGACACGCCAGCGTGGAGGGAAACCACGATGTTGCATCAGATCGAACAGGTAATCTCATTGCACAGAGTCAAAAGCTTTTGCGATGTCGAGCTTTATGAGCAGCGCTGGAGTGTGATTGCGGTGAAGGCGTCTAGCGACATTTCGCACATACATGAATGTAGTGGATGCTTCGCTTCTTGATGAAAGTGCTCTGGCTACTTGAAATGATGTCGTTCATCTTGGGTCATAGCCTGGTAGCCGCCGCCTTCACAATGATTTTCGGAATCACATGAATAAGGCTTATTGATCGAAAGTCTTTGATGCAGTCAGCCCCGTCGTTTTTTGGCAGAAGCGCAATATTGGCGGTGTTCATAACATGAAAGTTGTTGATGGATATTTCCGAGAAAGTGTTTATGTCTTTCATAAGAGCATCTCCACCGACGCACCCAACTACGCTCCCACTAGGGCTATTGGGCGCGCCAGCACGAAATCGTCCCCCAGCGGTGCGCCCAATAGCCCAAATGTTGCCGGCACGCCCCAATATAGTGTCTGGCAACCCCGCTTCGCGCCGAGGTTCTAGGACGCAAGAGGGCGTGCCGGCAACCGCAACAACGCGCGCCTCATCGAATCCTGACGGGTGGGGCCAACGCGTCAGCCACAAAACCCTTTCTTTTCTCCCCCCAACGTCCTTGCGGCCTGAACCCCTCTCTTCCATACTGAATCGCCGGTGCCGCCACCCCCTGCGTCTTGTCGACGCCGCCTCCAGGCACTGCCTACTGTCCGTAGTATCTTCTCTCGCTCGCCGCAGCTGGAGTCCGGCCGGCGCTACACCGCCGATACACCGCCGCCGCCTCCCAGGACCACCCCGCCCGCAAGGTGTTTGTCGCATTGCGCAGCTCATTCTTCTTTGGCTAAATTTGTTGCTATGTTTTTTGCTTAACCTAGCCAATTGAATATAGATGGATAGCGACGACGAGCTCAAGATGGCCGGCGCATTGCTCACCGCCCATGCGGGGACAACCGCCGTGCTTGATGAGCACTTGGCGGTCCTCACGTGCCTGCTTGGTTTGCTAGGGCAGATCAATGCCACTCCGAAGATAGGACGATCAAAGCCGGGGAGGAGGAAGAACAAAGATCGCAAACGGATGGAAGGTCATATGACGTTGTGGCAAGACTACTTCGCCGACGATCCCACACACGGGGAGAAGGAATTTTGCCGGCGGTTTAGGATGAATAGAGACCTCTTCATGAATATTGTGACGGGCGTGCGGGAGTATGATGGCTACTTCAAGCTGAAGAGAGACTGCACCGGGCTGGTTGGTTTCTCTTTAATTCAGAAGTGCATGGCTGCCTTGAGAGTTCTTGCATATGGAGCTCCCGCGGATACAGTGGACGACTACCTCGGCATGGCTGAGTCCACATGTATCAAGACCATGTATCCGTTTTGCATGGCGGTTGTTGCAGTATTTGGGCCAAAGTATGTGAGACAACCAAATGAAGCTGAGACTGCTAGGCTCATGACACAAAACGCAGCTAGAGGATTTCCTGGGATGCTTGGAAGTATCAACTGCATGCATTGGGCATGGAAGAATTGTCCATTCGTCTGACAAGGAGTTTACAAGGGTCATGTTGGAGAGTGCAGTGTCGTACTAGAAGCTATTGCTGATCATGATTTGTGGATCTGGCATGCTTTTTTTGGTTTGGCTGGAACTCACAATGACATCAACAATGCTCAACGATTTTTAACCGACTATCTGAAGGCGAAGCTCCACCATGCAACTACGAGATCAATGGCCATGTATATGACAAGGGGTACCATCTAGCAGATGGCATCTATCCAAGATGGTCTGCATTTGTCAAGACCATCTCCAACCCTCTAGGTAACAGTCAATCTCATTTTGCATCAGAACAAGAGGGTGCCAGGAAGGATGTCGAGCGGGCTTTTGGTGTGCTCCAATCTCACTTTGCTATTGCCATAAGAACAATAGGCGGCACCGCTTCCCGGCGCGCCCAATAGCGCATGTCCGACAACTTTGCCAGACACTGTATTGGGCACGCCGATGAAGATGCTCTAAGGTCTTCTTTGATGATATGCCAGCATGAGCGGAAGAAGTTGGACGTGAAACAATCCGGCCTAGGAGCTTTGTCGGTTGGAAGATCCATAACTAAGCTTTTGATCTCATCCTTAGAGAAAGGCAGCCCCAAATCCTCCAGATCTTCAATGGTTGGATCGACATCATTCCAGTTGAAGTCTAGAGGGCGCGTCCCAAGATGGTCATGAAGTGGTCGTGGATGAGCTGCTCTTTCTCGGCCATGCTGATCACCCAACCCTCATTTCGTTTGAGCCTACGAATGACATTTTTCCGGTGCCGAGAGTTGACGCGAAGGTCAAAGAATTTCGTATTGGCGTCACTGTGAGCAGTGTCGAAGCTAGCCCAATAATAAAGCCTGGGCACATGGGCCAAACCCATCCGTGTTGAAAGGTGGAGGGGCGTGGCCCAGTATAAAATGAGCCTAAGAAGAATAGGAGGCAAGGCCCATAAAAGGAAATTAGCCCAAAACGACTACAGAACGTCGTCTTCTTCGTTTCAGATCGAGATTTCATCGTCCAGCTCCTATACGCCATGGCCAGCGCTCCATGGGGCATCGTCGTGGAGCTGGGCACGTGCCCGAGGCGGAGGGATGCCAAAATCGCCACTGACTGTGAGGATCCTGGAAGCCTACCGAGACAGGGTTGGAGATGTTGTTTCGTTTGTGTTAATGTTTGACAGAAGAAAAAAGTAGCTACACCCGTCGTTATCGGATGGATCGATCCAAATAAACTTATACTATGAGCTTCCACGTGGCTGTTCTTGACTGGGCTGTCGTCGGCTGTCGGCGCCTCCACACCCACCCCCGGCGTGCGCTTCTTCCTGACGGTCGTTTGAAACAGTGCATGTCCAAGAATGAAGCCCATCAGCAAACACTGATTTGTGGACCATGTGGCGCAACAGGGCCCCCTTTTCTAGGTTGACTTGGACCGCTCCCTTATATTATGAACATGTCGGCCGATTATGGGAAGAACTAATTGAATTGAATTAGTTAAAGAAAAAATCAAACTGGAAAGGAAAATGGTTGATGCACAAATTTCGTACTATCCAATAAGACATGGAGGACACTCTTTCGCACTACAGTTTCCCTGTTGATAACGACAGCTAATACAAAGCTTAAATCAACAGATAGACTCCACACTCTTAAAGTTGCCCATTATCGAAATTTTAATCCTTGAGAGAAATGGACGTCGTGTCTTCAAGAAGATCCCTCTAGGTACGGTGTGTTCTTGATCCTTCATTTCCTCTGTCTTTTCGGTTTCAAGGTGGCTTGTCAATCTTCTTTCTGCTCTCTCTCTTTCTTTATGTGATGACATATTCAAATAAAAAGCAAGATTTGGTACTTAATTCCTATCCAAAAGAAAGATTTGATATCTGAAACTATTTACAAATTCTCTATTATCGTTTCTTTTAATTCTATGTAGATTTGGTACTTAATTCCTGAGCTGGGCAAAGCTGTACTGCTGATTTGGCACCGCTCACTGTTATTCGTGTAGATTTGTGCTATTCCTGTCATATCGAGGCTGATTGAACGGAAGCATACATCTTCTTGTAGGTAACTATTGCTGGGATTTAGACGCCGTGCCCAATGGCCGGAGTTGAACAAGAAGACGAGATGGCGTCGTTGCGGGAGGCTCTACGGCAGCAGAGTCTTGCCGTTGAGATGCTCAAGGTCGAGCTGGAGGAGGAGAGGCACGCGGCGTCCTCGGGCGCCGACGAGGCGCTGGCCATGATCCTGCGGCTGCAGGCGGAGAAGGCGGCGGAGCGGATGGAGGCGGTTCAGTTCCGGCGGGTGGCGGAGGAGAGGATCCTGCACGATGAGGACTCAATGGCGTTCCTCAAGGCCGTCGTCTTCAGCAAGGAGATGGACATCAGATCCCTCAAGAATCGCCTGCTGGCCGTCTGCGGCAGCAACGATCCAAACGCAGCGGCCTTCGGCGGGGATGGCGACGTCGACCTCCCCTGGCTGAAGAGACTGTCCAGGAACGGCTTGTCGTCAGGGAGGAACGCCTCTCTTCCGGCGGCGCGGCTCGAGGAGTTATGCTCAGAATACGGTGCCGTCGGCGAGGATGGCGACATGAGACCGGAGAGGACGGTGTCAGACATAGGGGAGGTGATACGCAGGGAGAAGGAGTGGGTAAGATCCTACGTGAGCCACCAGGCGCCGCCCCGGCTGCACCGGTCGGCCTCTCACCGTCTCCGGCGGGCGCCAAGCTACTCCGCGCAATGTGGCATGTCTCTTCCAGCAGGCAATGTCCATGACAAGTTTGAAGCACCGGAGAGCGTTGCTTCCCACGCCCCTCCGAGATCTAGCAGAAGGTCTTCGCCGGAGATAATCTCCGAGGAAGACGAACTGATCTCGTCGTCGACACGGGGCGGCGATCACGATGGTGGCAAGCCTAGAAACGAGCACCTGAGCATTGCTGAACTGGGAGCTGGCATTGAGCAGATCAAATTCAGTGTAAAGAATCTCGCGACCGAGCTCAGCAGAATGAGGGAAACCAGTGTGTCCAAAGAATACGCACAGATGC
Organism: Poa pratensis; assembly: GCA_947311845.1. Taxonomy (NCBI): domain Eukaryota; kingdom Viridiplantae; phylum Streptophyta; class Magnoliopsida; order Poales; family Poaceae; genus Poa; species Poa pratensis. The sequence continues at coordinate 88,102,307 of CAMZMU010000074.1, read as the reverse complement.
AATTGCTGTCCGAAATCTGCGCAAAGCTCGACGCCATAAGCAAGCAACAGAATGGTGTTCATGGAGACGGAGACAGGATAAACACTAGCAGAGAGGAAGGCAGTTCTTCCAAGGGGGTGAATCCGCCACAGAGTGAGCTTCTGCTGAACCATTTCATTGAGGTTTGTGCCACCATCTTCTCTGCTCTCCTTGCTAGGCCCTTGCTCGCTTCCATGTCATTCTTTAGGTGGTTCCTTATTTTTGTCTTAGCTGTGGTGTTCACGAAAGCTCTGATGAGTTCATATTCACAATGACCTTCTTTAGGTGCTTCCTCATTTTTATCTTAGACGTTAAAGTTAGTTCCCTCCCAATTTCGATTCCTTCACTTAGCCAGTTTTGTACTAAGCAAATATCCCTCTAAGACAATGTTGAAAGAAGAAATAATACGGAGTATCTTCTTCAGCATTGTTGGGTTCCTCAACAAATATTGAAGAATATTTTATAGTAGTCAATTTACTTTTGTCACTTAAATTTGTGACTGTCGACCTGAGGTATTGTAATAGAACATGTATGCGGATAATACTCTTCTTTTAACCATTCGTTTCTGAAGAAATACTTGAGAGCTCGTTTGGCACCTATCATTTCATTTCATTTGGAAAAAATTTAAATGATGTTATCATTTAATTTCATTTGCAAAAGTGAAATGACAGGGTTAAAGATATGAGCTGATATAACATACAATAGGCATTTGCTGGAATTCCAGTGAGATGATATGTCCAAACAAGTTGGCTATGGGATCACAAATGAATTAAATGATTCCGGCTTAAAATGATGGCTACAAAACGAATAATTTTGTCTAACTTATCGATGTAAGGGCCCATGTATTTTCTCTCTTTTACTTTCCTGGAAATGTCACTGTGAAATGTGTGCTGGTTTTACTACCCGAGCCATGAATTGAATCAAGAAGCACACAAATCTATTTTTATTTTCTTTTGGTTGTCGTTTTTGTGCCTTTTTGGATAAGTACTTCTTCTGAATTATCTTAACAGGCAATGATGTACATAGCGTGAGATCTGTGAAGGGCTGTTCTATTTTATTGACTGAAGATTGGTGGATTGAGTTAAGGATTGTAGATTTCTTTGTGTCTTTATCATTCTCGCCTTTTCTCGGCGAAGATGATGTGCACATACATGCCGTGAGTGGTGGTGTAATTAATATTGTGGTGTTCTGTGTTTACCGTGTGTGTGTTGATTTTTTTAGCATCACTGGAGAAGGTGTGCATTTGATCTATGTTACTAAATCATGCTTGTGTACAAAAAAAGTAATACTGATCCAGCTTTTTTGTTGCTCTCAATACATGCTCTTACCAAGAAAAATATCTGGACATATTTTCGACAGTAAATTAACTATTATCTTAGTACAACCCAGATTTTCCACCATGCAGGTTGGATTGGTGTTAGTATTCCGCAATTTCTTCAATTAAATTTCATTTCTTTATAAGAAAGATGGTATAATAGCAGTATTCCTACACTTACGAACACTTAGGACCTACCTTTACGGACGCGTCGTGGAGACGTGGGATTGGAAGAGAAAAGGTCGGTTGTTCCTAAAATCTGCATGCGATGGTTGGACGAGCGACACCTTAGTCCGTAACAATATTTTCGTAAAAATATGTCTGTAAGTGTAGCATTACTCGTATAATAGTATAGACGCAAACGCTAACAATATGCACGTACACTCACCACTACGAGCATCACCAACAGAATGATCCGACAAATTTTGACAAAATCATCACAAACGTCTCGCTATTGACGGACATGTCAACTAACACTAAGAGAATAGCGCCCGATTAAATCTTTTAAAAGATAAATGCGAGAAACCATGCCAAGTCTAGGACTTAAATCTGGACGGGCTAGTTCAACCACAAGGAAGCTGACCATCTATGCATATATTTTAGGCGTGATTTGTTGACTGGGTCATTGTTTGCGCTTTCTGGCCTAGCAGGACAGTTGTTTGGTCGCATGCATGCAAGTCCAACACGACCCAACAATACGCAAATACCGAACAACATGCTTACTTTTTAAGTGATAATTAGTCTCACCTCTTTCCACAAGGGAGAAGTTACCTCCCACCACCACATTTTGAACAACTTTATCTTTGACCTCCAAAATATTGAATTTGCAACACAAGAAATGTGTGAGACGACAAGATGAATCTACTACTCAAAGGAAATTTCAAGCAAATCGACCGTATGCGATAAATTTAACGGAACACGTATAAAACAAGTCCAAACATGAACACAAGGTTGAGAAGTTCCAGTTAATGAACTCGGAATCAACTGCCAGAATGGAATCACATCGTCGATTATTATCTTTTCACGTAGACCTCGTTAGATGATCAAGAGACTGCTGAGAGGTTGAGCTACACACATTAACAAGTTATAGTACAACCACATGAACAGGGACAGGTAAACACCTCTTTTGCAGTAGAGAGATACTTATTTATTCGTCTAAGACACCCAAACAAAAAACTTACAACACAAGATTTGTGCAAATGGAGGAGGTAAAGCTACTCCTCTAAAGAAATTTCAAACGGTGAACCGTGCGTGATCTATTGACGAAATTCGTGGGAAAAACTTGAAACATGAACACAAAAGTAAAATTAAAAGTTAACGGTTAACGAAAGTTTGAACTGATTGCGGGAATGGAACCAAATTGTCAGTGTCCATCCTTTTTATGTAGAATTATTTTGAATAAATCACTGTTGCATTGATTAGAACCCTTACGTACAAAGTTATATTACTGGGGCTGAGAACAAGGCTGACTCCATCGAAACGATCAAATCGATCCTACCCAGCAGGAGGTGCATCAATCGGTGCTGGCCTGACCCAAGTGGTCATGCTGATATCCAAACATCCCAGCGGGTCGGGCATGGAGGTGCATCAATCGGCGTGTTGGCCTGCCCCAAGTGGTTATGTAGATATCCAAACACCAGGATTCTGCATCCACGTCGCGTCTGGTTTGATTTCGTGTAGGCTAACAAACATGCCCTATATGTATTTTCCTCCACTTTACCTCTTGTATGACCAAAAAACTATCTCTTACCCTTAGTGCATTTTTTAATGCCATATGATTAGGAGAGTAATATCTACTCAAGTGTGTCCATGCGCTTTAGGTCAAAGTGTAAATGAAACGGTTGGATACCACCGTGCTTGCAAGGAAAATAAGACGGTAACTTTGAATTCGCGTACTCTTTCGTTTGATTGAGCGTTACGTTCATGCTTAGTCATAGATACAAAAAATGTAATAATCCTTTCAAGACCTTGCTTATACACGAAAATCTCATCTCAAAAAAATTATCTCAATTTATAGAATTTTTATCGTACTAAGAAGTAAAACATGTAGGGAGATCTTAACCAACAATATAATTTGCAAACTCAAGAAGCTAAGAAGAAGAAATTCTAACAGTTGCTAATTGCTTATTGGGAAAGTATGATTGATAGAAATAGGACCACCGGAAATATTTAATAAAAAATATTCCAGATAAATGATGAGCTATATGACCATACATACCTTTCCGGTCTACACAGGTCAAAGTCAATGAAGTAAAAGAACCCATCTAACAAGGCTAAACTATACACCCTTGATACACATGAGGTACTTTATTGTTGAATGTTCATCACTTTATTCTTAAATGGTCAGCATGGATTGTCACCTTGGAGTCCACAATATAAAACCTCAACTTGTCACATGCAAAAAATAAACAGAATTTTTTAAGAGTAGAATAATTTTTTAGCACTATTAAGAGATTTACAAGCAAGTTAATATCATTTAACTTCTTGTCAATGTTGATCAAGAACCGCACTTGCTGAAAATTCACTAACGTCACACAATTTCAAAAGGTAAATTCAAATAATGTGGTTAAGTAATTGGTACAAGGGGAAAGGTCTCACATGGCGTACTTGCAGGAGCACGTAGAATTTGTAGTTGCATGGATGATGACACCAACACAGTAAGATCGCCACACAAGGACAAAATATTACCCAAGTTCAGACCCACAATGTGGATCCTACCCCTCCTTCCTTCTATTTACAGTGAGTATAGAGAGGATTACATGAGGTGGAGGACCGATGTGTCCATTTCGTATCACTATTTTATATCATAATTTATCTTGATCCGTTGATATATTTCATATTATGATGCAATTCTAATGTTGTTTCTCTTATTTTGCATGTTTTATAGTTAAGAAGGTTGCGACACCGGAAGTCTGGAAACAGGAGGAAAAACACCCGAAGATAACGCAAATTCTGAGATATCAATAAATAGGGAGAAAAATCACAAAATTATGATGAACCAGAAAGCCATAAGATGGCCCAGGATGATTCAAAATCTTGCTGGGTAGATTGAAGATCTGAGGAGGATGATCCTACAGCTTATAAAGGACATCGATAACAAATCATCATCATCGCAAAACGATCAAGCATGAGGTCGTTATCGAAGGAGTGAAGGCACTCCCCTTAGCTTGTTCCAAGCTTGGGGAGTTGACCCGGTATTTTTCTCTTTATTTTACTTTTTATTTATCTTTAATTATAAAATGGTTAGGAAAGTCATAGTATGAGATAGTTGACTGCAATGTGTACTATCACTCCTTTGGAGCAAGTTATCTATGTATCCACTCGTCTGTGGTTTTATAATGAAGAGTTGGTATGAGACATCTTTCTACTTTTTGTGGTTATTTATTCTAGCATGTAATCGATCTCATATGTTGATCTCGTGGGAAGTTATGGCTTTACATTGGGTTTGATGATAAAATATCTTGAGTTTTGGCAAACATAGCGTTGGTCATTGGTAACAATTCATGAAAACTTAGAACATGGAAGAGATATCTCACATGCAAATACACTGTCTTGGACATCTTTTATGATTGTGAACTTTATAGCCTTATATTTTCTTGATCAAAAGTTTTGAAGTTGACAAGGAAGACAATATAATGCTTCATGACTGCATGTTTGTCTCAAAAGACTTTGCTAGCCTAAAGCCTTGTACTAAGCGGGAATTCTTCTCGCAAGTCCAATCCCTCGAGCCGTCCACTTCCATGAGAGTCCACCATATATACCTAGCTAAGAATGGTATTTAGTTCTCATTCCAAGTAAATTTCATGTGCTACCTTTGAAAACTTTAAATTTTCTATGTTCGTGCCACTCTTTGCAGCTCGTGAGGAAGTAGTGAGGGGATCGCTATCCCGAAACAAAGTTCTTCTATGTGTAATCTTCCAATGAGCATGAATAATGTGCTCATTTAACTGTTGCAAGAGAGATGGTAAAGGGATTTCTTGTCCCAAACTAAAATAAAAATAAAGGACATTCCTCTATAAAAATGTGAATGTTGGTAGGCACCCCATGAATTCGGTTAGCCATGGGTTATGAAAGAAAAGGTCGAGATGACTATTAAGTATGGAACGCTCTCAAAATTCTAAAAGCCAAGTTTTAGCATGGAAGCTGATGAGCTCTATACTACCCAACCGTTGATGTAAGCATACAAATCTCAAAACAATTTTAATCTTGTTCTTCAAAACTCAAAAAGCTCTCGCACATGTTTAATCTCCGCTTCCCTCTACGAAGGGCCTATCCTTTTACTTTTATGTTCAGTCAGGTTACCTATCTTTTCTCTTACTCTCCACAAACGAACATTGTATGTTGAAGGGAAGATACATGCACTCATATCTAGTAAATATGCTTGATCATGGTACCACACTATTCATGTGACCAACAAGTTGGAAAGTTGAGCATTGCTCTTTTTGCTTACTATTTTTTCTCTAAAAATATAATCTTTATAAATAATTAACCATTTTACACTTAAAAGATAGTTGAACATGGGATTTTTGCTAAACAAATAGCTCTTACGTAGACCCTTCCGGAAAGATATGAATAAAGTGTAATTGTTTCCTGACCAAGAACATAGTGTGCCATTGCTGAAGAAGGTTTTATTTCTAAACCTTAACATGTGAATAAATTATTACTTGTTTATGAGAAGTAGTGAGTTTCCTTCATTGCTTAAGAGATACACAGTTCATTAAAGATTGGGGATAGCGAGTTGGGGCACTAGTAGGAAACCCGCTGTGAGTGTGAACACCCCTACCGGGCAAAAACCTACTAGCACCGCGATAACTCCAAAGTAACGAGAGTAATGGATTATTACAAACAAACAGAAAAGGAACAGTTCCAGCACAAAAGGCAAAAGCACCGCGAACCACGCCGGTGGGTGATCAGCAGTTGCCTGGAAGCGCCCAGCAATGGTAGACGCCTTCTTCATCAGCTTCTTTGCCCCCATGTTCAGGATCGTCTTGTCATCGTCACTTTGCAACCGTGTCCAGTATAGCAAGAACGATCACAAGGTGAAAATAACCTCAACAGGAGTTCTGATCACATGATCCTCAAAAGCGACCTTATTACATGATCCTTCTAATGCATGCAATGCAGTGCAGCTACACCTCTTGAGAGGACGAATTCAACTCTTAAGGCAGTAATTCAGAGGAGAGATGCCATATCTTCAGGTGAGAGTTGCCATGGCCATGACAAGCTCGGCGACTCCATCCATGGAGGGAACAATTCGTGCACACCGCTGCTTTCAGGAGTATCCAAGTTGATCACCTGGGTTGGTTCAACATCAGGAGCAGGAGGAGGAGCCAGAGTGTTGCTTTCGTGCGAGTGAAGACTCTGCGACAATGGGGCGGGAGCTTGCCCAATCAAGCCGGAAAACGAGTTCACGGCGCTCAAGAGACTGTCATCATCCACAGCATTCACGACCCCGTCGTCGCCCAGCAAGTTTTCGCACATCTGATCAATCGTCATTCCGTCCGGTGAGATGTTGTCATTGCTCGACATGTTCTGCAGCAAGGTCTGGCTGCCATTGGAGTCACGTTGGGGCAGTTCCTGCTCTATCATGTTTGGATTCGACAGTCCATGCTTGTAGCTTGGTTGGCTCCTATCATCAGGGATCCTCCACGCCGTCATCTCCCCAGGCAATGATGAGTAATCGGCGCTGTGAGATAGGTTATGTGAATTCATCTGATTGTTGAAGTGGTTTGCCGACTCATTATACATGATAACAGAGTTGGACACGGTTGAAGGTTGCGTCTCGCGAGGAGTTTGCAAAAAGTTTTTCCAGCTAAACATGTCCTTATTCAATGGAGGCTCTGCAGGTTCCTCTGTAATTACAGAAGCATGAAAGCAAAGAGGTGATCAGATTAGTTCACACTATAAGTTGACTAAAAGTTCAACATTAAAATGGCCCAAATTGCTCACGGAATTTTTGGCGTTAACTGAGTGGAGAGAAGCTACATGGATTAATGAAGTAGAACACGGATAAAAGCGGTCAATCATTTTCAAACTATGATATGCATACTACATAGAGAAACTAGTAATGAAATATCTTGATTTCCACACTGCCTCAACTGACGAGAAACAAACCATATAACCAGCTCCTATGGACAGGTAGGGGAATTTTCGAACAAAATTTGTAGCTCAGACTTCTTTAACCTATTATAAGAGATGGAGTATCCGTGTATAATGATGTTCGTTGACAAAATAGGTAGTTGTTGCACCTATGATCTGGCCTTGCTTTCCTCGGAGCACGTATAACTGTTAATTATTGACATGGTAAAATTGCAATGCTAGGGGTACATGAAAATTTAACCTAATACAGTAGTTTTTCTATGTCTAGCGTCTCAAAAAATGAGACCAACATGTGCTTTCAGTATGCTTATTGTCGTCTAATACAACATATGGACTTGTGGTTCTGAAGTTATCCTTTTTAGATCAAAAGCAGTATAAGTGTTACGGCTCAACAGGCATGTACCTGAGTTTTTTAAGATAAAGGAAGAGCTTTATATACCTGAGCTTGGTTCGACCTGCCGATTCGTCATACTGTCACCAGGGAACTTCCTTGTCACCTCAGACGGCGACAGATATTTTGACCTGCTATGCGAGTTCTCTGAATTGACCAGATTGTTGATGTGGTTCACTTTGCCATTCATGATTCCACCATTGAACATGGAGGGTTGTTGCGCCACGCCCGTCGTTTCAAAGAATTTCTTCCAGTTAGGCTTGTCACTCTGCAACTGATAACTACCCCCTGAAGTTTCTTCTGTAATCACAGAGGTACCAACAACAACTGTTCAAAACAGAGGGAGGTCAGATTAATTTATTTTGTCTTGCAGTATTATTCACAGACGTAGACTCCATAGGAGAGAACCATAATAGTAAGTAATTACTCCAACTCTTTGCACAGGCAGCGACATATCGCAAAACAAATTTTCAGAATATCATAGGTCTGAAGTTTACCTGTGTTTGGAGAGAGTACACCTTCCAAGGCTCCAGAATGATCTAGTCCTACCGGTGTTTTTTCCGTTGGCATCAGATGAAGTGGAAAAGATTCCCCAGTTTGTTCAGTCTCAAACAGATTATCATCATCACTACCATATGAATTTCCGTGGGTCGAACTCAATGAGATTTCAGGCACTGAACAAAATGTTCCCGGAAAAGGACTCCCTGGATTGATATTGTTCTCCTGACTTAATAAATATAAATGGTGGTCTCCTGAGAGGAGCTTCTCAACGTGCTTGTCCATTATCCCTGGGTCACACTGCAGAACATGCCTCCTGAAAGCAGTAAAAGGAAAATCTTTTCAACCACCACAAATTGAGAATTGTTCAAACAAAACTAATTCAGCCAGATATGTTTATCACTAGTGTGGTGATTATATCAAATGCACACAAATAGCATACACATTTTTTCCTCTTCACATTTGCAAACGGTTGTCGTGCTCCGCTAATCTTATAAATGGCATGCCTTAATTTTTTTTAAATGGCAGTGGCAAAAAGTAGGGGAAAATAGTCATCTATAGAAAAATATTGTAACATTCTCCTCAAAAAGAGAATGTTTATCTTAACTCTTAATTTTAAAATTATAACTTGCGAGGACACCAACATATTAGTTTGTTTGGAGCCATACACTATAGTTTATTTTGTTCAACACATTATTTATTTAAGTACATGATTATGTGAAATATAATTACTTAAATGTCACTGTTCGAGACTATATGAAGTACATAAAATATATGATTGTGCCTGTTATTTATCTAGTCGGTGTGAAATACTTATAAATGATTTGATAGCATGAGCATTGTAGGTTGTTCGTAAGTCTTTTGTTAATTCAAAATATATGCTTCATAACTTCAACATTAATTATATATATCTTATACTACCTGAGAATTCTTGCTTGCCCACCAGTAAAATCTGTAGTATGAAGCCAGCTGGTACTCTTGTAAGGTCGTGGAGGGGCTTCTTTGTAAAACTCTGGCGCCACAGATACCTAATTGGAGCAAGGAAGATAAAATTACTAAGAATTCAGAAACTAAATAGTAGGCAGTGGTCTAATGGAAAATCAACACTACTTTAATTAACATTAGAATTTGTCCCATATTATTCTCTGATGTATACTGTACTGGGTAAAATGCACAACATGCTTTAATTCATTTTAAAAGAGAAACCCTATTTTCCAAATATTTATGCGTTAATATTAAGAATGTGCAACATACTCAATCTCACTTTTCACGTACCGTAATGTCTAAGGTTGCAGGTAAATCTTTCGGACAACTTATCCTCAAAGCACAAATGTCTGAACATTTCATCTCAATCTTGCTCTTGAGACCTTCATGGAGTATTTCCCACGCCACTTTGCTGTTGGCAAAATAGAATTTTGCAACAAGATCTCCTTGGTTTCTTGATTTCCACTGTTAATATAAACACATGGTTTTGTACTTACATAAATGTTCTAGGATAAGTTCTACTGAAGTCTAACAAAACTACAACATTGTAAGTTCTTGTTTCATTTCTGTGAATCCAGGGCAAAGATAACGTATCCTCACAATTATTTCAAACGTACCAGTAATTAATTCCCATAAAAAGAAACAAGTTTAGGATCACAATAAACAATTGTAATAGTAGTTGTGTGCATCATTTGGTACAGATGCCGGGGATATTCTCCTTTGTAGAAAAAATATACATATATTACCAGAATAAAATATGCAAATTTAGTTATTTCGTACACTATACTGGACAAAAGTACTTGAGTCGACAAAGAATCTACCTCCCAATCTCCAATTCTTAGACAGGAAGCTTGAAAATTGGAAGCCTGCTGCAACTTTTTTGAAGGCTTCATTCCTTCAGTTGCAGTAGATTGTGAATGCATAGCACCGTAGGAAGGAACATTTTCAGTGGCTTGCATTCTTTTTACTTTGGCGGCACGCGCGAGCTTCTTTTGTATCAGCTCCAAAAAAGAGGGAGATTTCGTCAAGTTTAGACCCAATGGTCCAGGGCTATGAATGGATTGTGGAGAAAATAATTCATTCACCAAATCAGTAACTACATTTGAATGCTGCAATAGATTGTAAAAGAAAGAGTTAGAAAAGGATATACTATAAATATATTTATGTTTACAGATAAAAAGAATATAATTATGTTTCAACCATTATGTCAGAGAGAGGAAATCCATTTATTTTAACTTACTATGTCGCACTTACATATTAATGTGGAACAGAAAATATTTTGACCACAAAACGAATATTGGAGAAATGACATTATTTTGTTTACTTCTTCCACACACACTAAATACATTGAAAATTAGATGAAATTAAAGTTGGACTCGTCAAACAACCAAGTTGTATTACTACACATCATGAATAATGTGTTAGAATGGACATAAATATCGGATTTGAAAATAAAAGATAACAGAGAACCATTAGAAGTCCACACTGGTTTCAAATGTCCACTTTGTACACTAAACGAGGTCAACCATTTCCCCTAACAAACAAGATCAACCATTGGTCAGATGGTTATGAGGATGATTGTATCCAAGCACACCAGAGATTTAAGTCAGATTTAAGGTAATGTGTGTCTTGTTAACGTGGTTTTCTTGTAAGTGGGAGGCATTTAAGTTGGAGGTCTCATTCCTGTGGGTGATGTAGTGGTTATTCTCACTTAAACTTCATTAATTTTAAGAATTTGTAACTCCAGTATTCCGTGCGAAAAACTGTGAGTGTGTGCTTGTGGTGGTGTACGTGTTGTGCATCGAGGCTGTAATCCGTGTTTCTAGAAAAAGAAGTGTACATACATAGGAGTAAGCAGCATCTCACTTGAAAAAACTCAAATTGTGACAAAAGCCGTATATTTGTCCTTCATGTGTATAAGAAATAATGGGAACATTTTCTTTCACATTGCACAGAAATTGGAGGATCTAATCCAAAACAAAATATCTCATTTGTAACTTTATGTTATACATTTTTCTGATATTACATATTACACATCATAACGAAACTGGTATGGAATACGGCAAAACTGTTGCTGTACAAAGTAAAACGTAGCCTCTTCGATTCAATTTTTTATATGAATTTTGGAGGATAGATATTATTAGGAAGTTTTTCGATGTTGTCTGTTTGATTGTAGGATTGAAGCTTACATGTTTTTTCCTAAGGATTCCATTCCACCATATTTCGTAGATTTTTTTTTGCATCCACTCGAAAGTCATAGAAATAATCTTTTTCTTGTGACGCAATCTAACAAACAAGAATCATGTAAGATTCAAACGAGTATGTCATTGTAATACTATGCTTTTTCTATTACCGTGTTCTTAAAATAGTCCCTCGAATCAAATAGTCCCTTAACATGAGCTTGAAGCACGAAGACCAGAGATGGACTTATTCATTGTGTGAATTAAGGTTATTACTTCCATTATCATGATATTACCATATATAAGCACATACTCTACAAGTTTGCGAGGTCAAATGGAACTCTGGATTGGCCATTGGAGATGACAAGTTCATCAATGAACATAAGTAGATTATATGTTGCTTTGCTAATGAGTGCACCTTTAACTCGTAAGGATTGAGTAACAGTGTTACTGAGACATTAGTTGCACTTGAGGCATACAGTTGTGAGAAAATGCAAGTAGCTGAAACACATGAAAAATGCAGTTGAATCATCTGCATCATTGTAAATTGTTCAAAAATGTGATTGAATTAAGTGCAATGCTATCAACTTCAACTTGTGTCTCTCAACTGCATGCATGGCGGAACTGCATCATCTCAACCACCTGTTGTGACTCAATTGAATCGTCATGACTGTATTATCTCAACAGGAACTCATGTCACAAATATATCATCACATGTTTCAACCTAAACTTATTTTCAACTACAAGGCGTGTTCCAACAACAATCTTTCAACTTCACATTTTCAACAGCATCTCGCATCTTTGCACTTCTTCAACATCTCACGCTGCTACCGCAACTCATGTATTTAATATGATGTCTAGTAGTTAATAAAATAAGAATCACTTACTGAGGAGTCGTGCTTGCTTTGTGTTGTTAGTAAGAAAGATAATACTGAGCCTGAAAACTAGTGCAGTATTACTCATAATTTGCAATCTTGTGTCTTTAAAATGACTGAACTAGTTAAAAAACTCTAAGGGTTTAATGAAGTTTTAATTCTTAAAAATAAATCTTTAAAAGCCATGTAGACCTATAGGAACGATACTGCCGGATTTCAATAGATTTTTTTGTTGTGAATTTCATAGGAGCTTATGATAATTTCTTTTTTACTCCTAATTAGATTTCACTTTTCTTATGATGTATCCAAATGACTAATTTATTGTTGTCATTTTTCTGTATTTGCACGGAAGTGTACTCTGGTCGAATTCACATGTGTTTTAAAGGCCCTAAAATGTGTTTTTGTTTCAAACAAAGCAGTCCGCACGATACTAGTTAACATGTCATCGCTGCACCTTGTCCCACTCCCTTCTCTCTATTTTTCTGATAAAAAATAGTAGGAGGAAGGGCTTGTAGCTGGCATGGTTGTCCCATATGTTCACATAGATAGATTGACTGGCTGCGAAGAAAGGTGTGTGCAAAGAACCTCCAAGGAAGGTTATTTGTGTGGTAGGTATTATGGCGAAGAAAATGATGACAATGTCAAATAATCGTTGTTGTCAATTATGGTTTTCATCATAAGCGGAAATAGCTCGACAATTATAAGGAGTCATCTGCTTCCCTTAATTTTTTTTGGCTAAGCTAGTCGTTGTACTGTGGACTACCAATCTCTATCCCGCATCCAACTACTCTTAAGGTTAATTTGACGCATGTGACTAAGCACTACATGAATACCACGAGACGCCGACGGCCGGAATCTACGCCGACGGCCAAATGTCGGGGACGTCGGCGTAGAAGGCGAGCTAGGAGAGCCGCGAACGCGGCCGTCGGCGTAAAAACCCCCGTCGGCGTAGCCATACGAAGCCCGACGACTGCCGTCGGCGTCAACAATGCCGTCGGCGTACAAGGCCCGCCGTGACGGTAAGTGGACGGGGCTTTTTACGACATTGATACGCCGACAGCCACCGTCGACGTATACGTGTTCTTTTTTTCAACTAATTATAAATAAATTTAGATTTATTTATTTCTCTATATAATATTTAATGTAGGTATAATTTATATATAAATTGGATGTATAATTTCCCTCCCAATTTCGGTATCCAACACCCGCATAAAATAACGGTTTGAGTCTTCCGGAACCCGACCCTACAACATAAATGTAAAATAAATAAAAACAACATATGTAATATACACCTACAACATAAATATTAAATATATGGCTCAATTTATCCTGCCCCGTGGTGTGACCGGCTTCACGAGCATCACTGTTTCCTTAGCGAGTTTTTGGGCATATAGCTGGAAACTCCCACATCGGGCGAACGGGGGGGGGGGGGGGGGGGGGGGGGGAGAGAATCTTCGCAAGAGTTGGGGTATATGATTATGTTTCTTGTACCTAGGGACTACCCTAACCCAACCAAGCAAAAAAATCCACTGAGCTACCCCCTTTCGACCACCGTACCGGCCGTAGACGGAAAAGCTAGGGTTTTCTCCAGCGGGTCTAGGGTTTCGCCGGAGAGGTGCTCCGGAGCGTCGTAATCCCACCAAAAGCTAGGGGGTGCCATATCACATGTGTACAAGTGTTTTTTGGGTTGTAGATGTCCAAGATCCTGCCCCGTGGTGTGACCGGCTTCACGAGCATCACTGTTTGCTTAGCGAGTTTTTGGGCATATAGCTGGAAACTCCCACATCAGGCGAACGCGGGGGGGGGGGGGGGGGGGAATCTTCGCAAGAGTTGGGGTATATGTGTGTTTTTGTTGTACCTAGGGACTACCCTAACCCAACCAAGCAAAAAAATCCACTGAGCTACCCCCTTTCGACGCCCGTACCGGCCGTAGCCGGAAAAGTTAGGGTTTTCTCCAGCGGGTCTAGGGTTTCGCCGGAGAGGTGCTCAGGAGATGTAGGATGTGTTCGGGTATTCCGGGTGTGTTTGTATGAATATTTGGATGAATTCGAACTATGTTTGTGTCATTTGGAGTTTGTATGATGGTTTGGATTATATATATAATGTTCTGTGATGTTTTAAAATTTGTGCAATTTTAATTGTATTTGAAATGTGCTAGAAACCAGCAGCAACAATCTGTAAAAACAAAAAATATGGTCACCCATACGCCGATGGCAATAGGATGCCTCCCAGGCGCACAGGATGCTGACATGTCGACAGAAATGAACCATGTGGTTACCCATACGCCGACGGCAATCCCAGCGACGAGCAGTATAGCGACACGTGGCTTGCAGAGGCCGACGGCATTGCCGTCGGCGTATGATGAGCTGACGAAACGTCCAGATGCCGTTTTGTGGGTCCCACCACCACATACGCCGACGGGGTACGCATACGCTGACGGCCGTGTGGGTACGCCGACGGTGCCAAACGCCGACGGCGATACGCCGACGGCTTGAGTGTATACGCCGACGGCCGGAAGCCGTCGGCGTATTGTGGGATTCCTGTAGTGAAGGGTATAAATCATACAGGACCAAATGCTGCCATATTTGTTTTGGAAAACATTCTTGCAAATTCCAAAACGAATACATAAATACGGAAAGATATGTAGCAAATACGGGACCGGCACAAGAGATCTATGGAAACCATGCAGAGAAACACAAGCACACCAACAAACTTGTTCAGCTGGTAAGATGACTACGGATTATATGATATCACATGGTCGTTGTCATTTGATCATGCCAAGTTGTCAGTGCAAGTGTGTGCAAACTGTGTGGCGAATCATTTTTTTTTTTGATTTTGTGGCGAATCATGACATGTAGCATAAATGGTGATTGATCGGGGAGATTAGGTTTCAATAGAGTGGAATGTTAAGTTTTGTGTCAGGTTAGGCTAAGCCAAACCTATAAGGAATGCCAGATGGATATAGACACCGGCTCGACTGAATTGCATATAGACATAATCTAAACAATCGCATTTTTGGGAAAAGATCTACGGTTTCTGTTGGTAATCCATCGGAAATTGGAGCATGATTCTTGTTTCGGTGTTCGCGGGAAAATGTTTGTTTCCATTTAAATTTCTCTCCATTTTCGTTTTTCCACGGAATGCAATGAAATGTACCGTTTCTATATTCCCACATGTGATAGCAAGGGGTGGAAGTAGAGAAGAAATCACCAGATACCGTTTTTTTTTTTGAAATGGGGGAATACGCCCCAGACTCTGCATCAAAATGGTGAATACGGCCTTTTATTATCATTATTGAAGTTCAATGTGTATCACAGTTTATAGCTCATGGATCACAGAGGGTCGATAAAAAAATCAGCCATCTGAAAAAAAAACAATGAAAGTGTCTGCTCATCAACATGTAATCATGTTTTTAGACCGCCGGTCGCACCGGTTGAATATATCCTGTGCATCTGTTTCCAGACGGCTGCGCCCAAAATGATAGTGCCGTGACAGAGAAAAACTTTCTCTTAGAGCTGCACATATGGCGAATATTAGTTAACTATTACAAATAATATACTCCCTCCGATCCGTTTTATTTGTCGCTGGAAAAGAACTACCATAGTACAACTTGGTAGTATAAGTGGCGACATTCTTTTCGGATGGTGGGAGTAATTTCTACTAGGTATCATGTGCACCCATTGTCACACATGGATGGGCCTTAGTGATGGCTCGCTAAAACGAACACACTGGTTCTTTAAATCCCGATCCAACTAACTAATTCTCAACACTACTTGCTTGGCATTAACTTCTAATTTGCTGAAAATAATCTCATATTCTCATCGTTCATGGTTTCAGAAGAGTATTTGCGGATTTAAAGGGAACTTGCTTCCTAGCTAGAAACAGATCTTGTATGTTCAAGCGTTATTCACAGTTGCATCTGATTCAACTGGGAAAAAATCGACCTGAAAGAAATTATTTTCTCACGTTGTAACACTTTGTTTTCCTTGCAGCAAATAATGTTTTTCTTGTGCAGCGAGCTCCCCCTTTCTTGTGGTGGTGAAGTCTAGATGGGCCTCAGAGTCGTCGTCCATCGCGTTCAGGTGCACCAAGACACACAAGGTGACACCTCACAGCACACAAGTCTTACTTCATGGACGAGCACCTCCGTAGCGGGGTCTTGGGTGATGGCGCTTGGGTTAGTCGTCCACGCCCGTAGGTTGTACTAGTACTTTGTGCCAGTGAGCCTCTGCAAGTCTGCAACCATCGGAGCGATGGGAAGCAGCGAGGCAACGGGAGCAATCTCCCACAGTGTGTCTCTTGTAATAACAGAGGAAGTTGGCAACAACTTGATCGTCTGTTTTTTCGTGATCATTTACACCATTCCAAATTTGGATTTAAACAATTAAAGAGAATTAATATGTTCATATCCATGTTTCCTTGTTAAATGTTTTTTTGCCTGGAAAGAGAAGAGAGCCCTCCGTCTCAACATCGAGTGATGCACTTAACCGATATGTGTTTGTACAGGGGGTTTCTAAAATAATTCTCAGCTACTCAAATTAGTAGAATTGTGTAGAGTTCGTGTTCTGTGTGTATAGTAACAATGACATGTTTGTACTGTTGTCCTGACAGACTATCTTTCTTATTGTTTTTACTTATACTTGGAACTCTTGTTTAGACTTGGTTGGTTGATTTATTCATAAAGCAGGCAAAATACTATTTCAAGAAAATCGGTAGTGTTAAAAACCATACTAAACGTTGCTGAAAAAATATGCGATCCATTCACACGCACGATGGTGTCACATCTTGCCCGCATGGACTTAGAACAGACGTTTGCATTCCCCGTATTTGGTATATTCAAATATGAGAGGGGTGCATCAAACCTCAAAATATGTTTAACGGACACTCAATAAGTCGATAGTGAGAGTGAAACACAAGTAGTATTCCAGTGCAATAGTTTGGCACGATTTGTTTTTTGCGTGATATATTTTGGTAGCAAGTAACTCTACGTAGATAGTTACTGTTTGAGTGTGTGTTTTTTCTATTGCAGTCAAACTTGGACCACTCCTACGTAGGCATAACCGGGGGACAATGAATGTGCTGCAATTTATGGTATTCAATGTGCAAAGGGCAGTTCTAAAGTTAGAGCTACTACTGGCCTATAATGACAGAGCGGACGTAGGCAACGAGCCCCTTTTGTTTGGTTTTCGCTTGATTGTAATTATTTGCATTAACCGAAAAATGGGCGGCACCGCTCCCTACTCATGATAAGCGTAGAAAAACAGGTCAAAAAACGTGGCCGTGGGCACAAAACCCATAAAAAAAATCGAAAAGGAGGAAAAGCTCCCATATGCATGGACATATGTGTAAACTACGTGTGTTAGCATTGGCGAAATTGATATGTAATATAAGAGATGTAGTAAGAACGCGTCATGATACGGGCGATATGTCTTAAAAATGATTGTACATGTTATTGGTTTGGACTCCACATACCTGGGATGAAGATCCTGTTATATATGCAGATACAATTTTCATGTTTACCTGAGATATATATACTTGTATTGCTCGATCGGACTTTTATTTCACATATGAAACTGAGTTAGGCTATTTTTCTTTCTACTTTGAAACAGATCCAGTTAATACCACGCAGATTCATTGGTACCAGATCTGTGTCATATCGTGCCCTCTTCGTGTAGATCTTGAGAAGACAATGACAAGAGGGAGATGGCATGGATGAAATGCCCAGAAACTAAAAAGCCATGGCATCATCAGAGTAGATCAATATGAAAACACACATGATGAAATCGACCTTATAGCTAGCTATATATCCGCTATTGATGCTACAACACATAAGCAAATCATGGTCTATCCAGAAACTTAGATTGGACATACAAGTGAATTCAACAACACACAAAAACATGCCCATTCAATCACTCACACAACAACAATATGAAGACTACACAATGGCTAGAAAAGGGGAAGAGATTAAACCAGTAAATAAACAAGGGGAAACCACGTTTGAAACGATTGGACAATAATATATACTCACATGTCTCATCTTCTTGACTGGTGACATATCCTCCCCTTCTTGGTTCTCGTCGGTATCTGCACTTGTCACAAATCTACGACATGCATCGTCACCTGGAGAAGGTAAACACCTTTTGGTCGGTCTATTCTTACGTGTATCAGCCATTGTAGGAGAGCTTTGGCAAGGAGACATAGGCATGGGTAAATAGTTGGGGTCCTTGGCAATGAAAGAAGGCGACTCGGGAATTTATAGGAGGAATGATGAGGAAAATAGGGGTCCTTGGCAATGGAAAGAAGGATTTTTTTCTCGGTGTTTCACATGGCATTTCCCTGGGTTGTAGGAAAGGTCTCGTGCCTTACATTAGACTGAGTCAAGCGTGGGTCTATGTATAACTGACCGTAAATATAACTTTGGAGGAAATTTATTTAGTACATTAATTAGTTGTTCGAAACTTAATT
This sequence comes from Poa pratensis, assembly GCA_947311845.1. Lineage (NCBI taxonomy): Eukaryota > Viridiplantae > Streptophyta > Magnoliopsida > Poales > Poaceae > Poa > Poa pratensis. The sequence goes on along the minus strand of CAMZMU010000074.1, from coordinate 88,083,482 downwards.
CCAAATTTGTATATACATGCCTTAGTAAGAAGACGTGGCCCTGCTCTGTGTAGCGGGCCAAGGTTGCATTTGAACAACCATAATGATTATTTACAAGATAGATTAGTATATATGCAAAACATCGTAAAATGCATGAATCGACATAAAAGCACACTCCACCTAATAAACTAAATAAAAGTTTTTATTTTGTATATACTATTTTTTCCTATTTGATCATGTTCTAATACAACTCGTCTCCATTTACTATCCAATCTGAATGGAGGCTCCGATCTGGACTTGATGGCGTTGTTCCTGCTTGGTCCATGTGGAGTCGTCGCATATCCCCGACATATTGCGTAGACGATGAGGTCGTGATTGCGGCCCTTGGCCTTCGTTGTTTCACGGGTTGGCGAGCTGGAGTCTCATGCCTTACACTAGACTAAGGAATGTGTGGGTCTATGTATAACTGACGTAAATATAACTTTAGAGGTAATTTAATTAGTACATTAATTAGTAATGATGAGGTGGGTCATCATTAGGGTACCCTATACCCTCTTTGGTTAAAACAAAATGAACTAATTTTGTGATGACGTCATCATTTTGCAAAACTTAGTTCATTTTTTGAATTAGAGAGGGTAGAGGGTACCCTAATGATGACCCACTCCCATCATTATTAATTAGCGGTCCAAATTTGTAAATACATGCCTTAGTAAGAAGACGTGGCCCTGCTCTGTGTAGCGGGCTAATGTTGCATTTGAAAAACCATAATAACTATTTACAAGATATTACTATATATGCAAAATACCGTAAAATGCATGCATCAATATAAAAGAAAACTCCAATTAATAAACTAAAAATAAAAGTTTTTACTTTGTATGTACTGTTTCCTTATTTGATCTTGTTCCAATACAATTCATCTTCATTCACTCTCCCGCTTGAATGGAGGCTCCGATCTGAACTTGATGGCGTTGTTCATGTTTGGTCCATGTGGAGTCACCTATCCTCGGCGTCATGCGATAGGTGACGAAGTCGTGATTGCGGCCCTCAGCCTTCGATGTTTCGCGGGATGGCGAGCTGGTGGTGCACCGCTAGAGCTTATGGCCGGCGCCACGGTGCTCCGGGGTGGCTCATTGTCCCCGTGTTCCTAACCCTAACACGTTGTCGTCCTCAAAACCGGCTTGAGTGCAGCGTCGCCGCCTTCCATAGCTGTGGGCCTTGGTGAGGACTAGGGAAATCTTCACCCACATTGGATCATAGTTTACACTGGCACTATTGGGCACATCGACTACGGCAAATCAACCGCCGCGATTACCAATAGGTGGGGTAGTGCAGTATTCGAAGGGATCGTCAAGCTTACGGAGGTGAAGCACATGTCAAGTTTGAGGCCCCCATGTTCTAGCAGAGGAGGGAATTAGGATGACAAGATGAGTCCAGCTCGCTTTGCAAGGCATGATTTTTTTGTTGCACGGCTTGTCCATGTCGGGACCATGCGCGTGTGCGGCACACGTGAGTAGGACATTAGACGTGGGGCCCTTCTTATAGGACAACAACAATTTATGGAACACACGGCTACATTAATAAAAGAACATGAACTGGATCAACACTGACAACCATCAACCACTATTATATGAATGAGTAATCCGTGCAACGTAAAAAATAGCACCTTGTGTCTGATCTTTTAATATCGTTCTCTCTTTTTTATTTCCAGATTCCCGGTCAATCCTTCTCAATTACTCCTTTATTTTTTATGCAATTATGATTATTATAAATTATTACCCATTCGTTAATATTTATTTCTACCAAGTTTGTTATAAGCACATGTGTGGTTGAGAGTGATGCCTCAACTGCTAATGTCTTATAGTCATTTTTTGGCTTGCATCATGTCAAAAATAAACTAGAGCGTTTGCATCTATCCCTACATTTGTGAGTATCAGCTGCCATGGTTGGATAGCAAATCCATACCTAGAATTATTTCTATAGCCATTAGTGGTATCATGAAGACATCTACATAGTAAACATAGTTTCAAATCATAATGATCTAATCTATCTTGCTAAGAGTAACTAATAAGAATCCTTTGGCCGATTTTTTTATTATGGGTAGGTCAAACTCATGAAATGGTGCAAGTGCGTTGAGCGCAAAATCTCGGGCAATAAATGATGTGGTTTCTCTAGAATTGAGTAATACATTGCCATAGTGATGTTGATTTACAAATGGTGGTGGTGTTTACTTATTCCAGTTGGCGTAATTCATCCAACCAAACATATTTCCATGTCCTTTCTCCCGAGCATTTTCTTTTTCAGCGGCTAATGTTTTTCGGTGTTAATCCTATTGGTAGTTTTCTTTCCCTTGTTAATTTGTCGTCCGCATGTTGGTTGTGCATTCGTGCACTGTATCTTATGTCAATTTCCCACGTCCATAACAAGCATTTGTCGGCCTCCTATAATCCTTGGCCATGTGATTCGTCAATTCACAATTTGGACATTTATTATCATTTGATGTTGTAATGGCCCTAGGAGATACAGGAGCAACAAACAGGTACCTCGGCTTGAACGCAAAATTTGGCGGGAGGGAGGGGTCCCTACATAGTTTCATATTTCCTCGTATTTAGCACGTTTCCACAATCATCCTTCTGGATTTCCATTGTCAAGCAAGTATGAGTTACATTTCAGAGTTTCGTATTTCCTCGTATTTAACACGTTTCCACACTCATCCTTCTGGATTTCCATTGTCAAGCAAGTATGAGTTACATTTCATAAACGGGCTCAACCCATTCATGAACCTTTTATGTGCTCAGCTTATCACTACAACAAAATCATATTTAGTGACAAATGGCATCATGACAAAATTCCAAATAGTTATGGATATGTCTTAATAGCTGACAGTTTGCCTCTGGCGTCAACCAAACGCCCCGTGTCTTTTAATTCGTTCCCAGTTGAACGGGTTTAGCTAGATTTTTAATCTGTATAGGCAACCAAACGAGCTACACGACATTGCTCAGACTTTATTTTTTAGAGTAAACCTCTACTAGAGCACGAATGTAACTGGCCCAAAAACCATATTGCGCATGTTGTGCGTCAATCCGGCCGACCAAGGTGTCATCGTATCGGCATCGTAGATGGAAGATGAAGGTCCTATAGCCGAGGGTGAGCCGAGGGGCAGAAGGGGAGAATCGTCGAGGTCGGGATTGAACACGGCAGTTTACCCAGCTTCAGATCTCGCAGCGGTGGCGAGATCCTACGTGCTGCTATAACTCACTATATGACAATAGCCGTGATCAGGTTACAATGAGATGGACTGCGTGCCCTAAAGGCTCCCTGAGGTCCGGCTTATATAGGCGGCCGGACCTAGGGTTACAAGGTAAATACGTGTCCGGCAAGAATACAGAGTCCTAACTATAGCCGGCAGAGTTGCCGCCTTCTGCCTTGGTCGCGTGGGCCTTATGGGCTTCGTCTAGAACCTTCTCCTTAGCCGGCCGCCATCATCCTTGCCATCAGCTTAGGGGCCGCCTAACTTGGGCCACCTCTTACAAGCCGGATTGCTCCATGTCAAGGATACCCCCACTTGGTATATCCCCAACATTAGCCCCCGGAAAGGTTTAAGTTCTCCAGTCGCCATCTTCTTTCCTGCACAGCTTCCGCCTTGTTTCTTGATTGGGTAGGTGGCTGAAGAGATTGAAGCATTCCGAAGTAAAAAGGTAGACGGCAGTCCGTCTAAACAAAGCCGGAGTGGCGTCCGCCTTCGACCAACACATGGAAAAGATGGCCTGACCTCCTGTCAGGAATCTTCCAAGCGAGGTCTTGTCATGTTGACCAGTCCCGTCAATAGTTGACGGATGATTTCATGCAGTCCACGACAGTTTGAATTCTGCAGGCGTCATGATTAGTTTCCCACTCCACACGGGAATCGAGGCGACGGAGGCGGCAACCGTTCCCACATCGCGCGTTTGGCGGACACGTGGCAAAGATCGTGCGACCCATCATTTCCGCGCACGGATCGCGGAGCAGGGGGATAAATACCCCATTTCGCTTCGGGTGAGGTCTTCTTCCTCACTTCCATTCCACCGAGCCACCCCGCACCTCTCTCTCTCGAGACCTCCTGCGCACTCGAGCTCCGAGCGAACTACACCGCGGCGCGGCAAGCCAACCCATGGCAAACTCAGGCGAGCAGGATCTGACTGCGGCGGCGGCGACTGCGGCTTCAGAGGCGGCGGCAGATCTGGGATCCGCTTCGGCGGCGGCGGCCATGGCGGGCACCGCCCCGTCTACTTCTTCCTGCCTCGCCCCAGCAACGGGCAAGGTTCAATCTTCCTCCACTCCGGTAGCCGTTTCGACCTCCGCCACCCCCTCACCAACAATGGCGGCGACGGCCGTAGCGATGGCAACTCCGGCCGGCGCCGGTGCCACGGAAGCTGATGTAGCAGACCTAGGGTCTCGCTACTGGCTTCCGTCATGCATCTCTGCCGACTACCTCGAGGAGTTGGAGGAAAGTGGCTTCCTGCCACCAAAGAAGGATTGCTCCTGGAGGCCGGCTCTGAACGACGCCATCCCCAAGCCGGAGGAAGGCGAACAGGTAATCCTAGCCTCTCACCTCCTTCGCGGCATGGCGTTGCCGCCTTCCGCCTTTTTTTTTACGTCCGTGCTAGACTATTATGGGCTGCAGCCGCACAACATCGCGCCCAACAACATCCTAGTCCTAGCCGGCTTTCAGGCCTTGTTTGAAGGATATCTAGGTGTTAGTCCCAGCCTAGAGTTTTTCAAGTACTGCTTTATTTGCCGTCGCCAGACTATTGGCGACGGCCGGCTAGCGACCTGTGGTAGTGTCACTTTCAACTGCCGGCAAGATAGGTCCTGGTATCCAAAGATTCCCTACATCGAGTCTGTGAAGAATTGGACCAGCACCTTCTTTTATTGCAAGGACATCCCAGCTCCTAAGAAGACAATAGGGATTCCCGCCTTTGCCAACACGCCACCAGAGTATCGGAAGTGTTGGATCGAGAAGCCAGTGGCGGTTTTGCCGGAGGAGCTCCGCCCATATGCAAGGCGGATAGAGTTTCTCACAACGACGATGGCGCCTCCGCTGCTTGACGGAGTTGACACCGTCCTCTGCTGGCTATCCCGGCGAATCATGCCGCTCCGCTTTTGCCCGCTGAAGATGTGCGAATTCTCCAGCGACAAGGCGGAGATTTTTAACATCAGCAGCACTGCCATCATAGAGGCAATGTTGCTAACTCGATTGAGAGGGCTCATACAGCCCAACAAGTTGAAGGCGGCCGAGGGCGTCGCCATGTTTACACACAACAATCCAGCCCAGAGGTAAGTCGAAGCTTTGTAAACCTTCCTGTTTGTCGGCTTTTACTTTTACTTATTGGTGAACTGATGACGCCTTTATTTGACAGCTGGAGAGTTTGACGGATGCTGACTTGGCTCCCGCCTACTACGAGCCGGGTCCCACCAAGAGGAAGTGCAAGTCTGGCGGAGCCTCCAATTCTACCAAGGAGGCTGAGATGAAGAAGAAGAAGAAGAAGAAGAAGAAGAAGGCCACCATCCAGGTCGACAATGAGGATGAGAACCTTGGGGCAATTGTTCCCCTGAAAAAGTAAGTCATTGCCGCCTTGTCTATCCGTCTTTATTTCTAGTTGTTGCTTTACTGACATTCTTTCCTTTTGTGCTTTCACAGAGTGAAACCCAATTTGCCCAGGCTGCAGTCGAACGTAAAGGCGGCTGCCGGCAGGACTAAGCTCTGGCCTTCGCCTGCCACTGCTCCAGCAACTCCGGCCAGCAGCATTCCCGTGGTGTTCTGCCCGAGAACTTATGTGGCGGACAACACACAGTCGCCACCTGAGCAGCCAGCCGCCACCACGGAGATGGCGACGAAAAAGGTGGCTGGCAAGAAGGCGGTTTCTAGCAACTATCCACCAAAGGCGGCTGAAGCTTTGGCTAGTGATGCCGCCCGCTTCATAGCCATGAAACAAGATATGGCGGATGAAGTTGGTGATAGTTTTGGTGGATCTTCTGTTGGAAATATGCCCTAGAGGCAATAATAAATAAATGTTATTATCATATTTCCGTGTTCATGATATATGTTTATTTCCATGCTATAATTGTATTAACCGGAAACATAATACATGTGTGGTTGCGTAAACAACATTGCGTCCCTAGTAAGCCTCTACTAGACTAGCTCGTTAATTAATGATGGTTGTGGTTTCCCAACCATGAACATGAGTTGTTAATTAATTAACGGGATCATGTCATTAGAAGAATGACGTGATGGACAGACCCAACTAAGCATAACAATATTGATCGTTTCATTAAGTTTTTATTGTCATGCCTTTTATTGTCAAGTATCCTATTTCTTAGACCATGAGATCATGTTATTCCCGGGTACTGGAAGAATACTTTGGGGACATCAACCATCGCTTCGTGACAGGGTGATCATAAAGGTGTCTTACGGGTATCTCAGAAAGTGCTTGTTGAATTACATGAATCAAGACTGGGATTTGTCCCTCCGTGTTTCGGAGAGATATACTCTGGGCCCACTCGGTAGTGCACATTCGGTAAAGCTTGCAAGCACGTGACTAATGAGTTAGTCACAGAGAATGTTGTATTACGGAACGAGTAAAGAGTACTTACCAGTAACAAGATTTAACTAGGTATAGTGATACCGACGATCAAATCTTGGGTAAGTAAAATATCGCGTGACAAAGGAAATTGTATACGGATTATAGTAGTCCACGACATAGTGGTTCAACCGATAAAGATCTTCGTTGAATGTGTGGGAGTCATTATGGATATCCTGGTCCCTCTAATGGTTATTGATCGGAGAGGTGTCTCCATCATGTCTGCACGTTCTCGAACCCGTAGGGTCACACACTTAACGTTCGGTAACGCTAGAGTAGCTCTGGGATAATTTTGTTAATGGTGTCCGAATATTGTTCGGAGTCTCGGATGAGATCCTAGACATCACGAGGAGCTCCGGAAGAGTCCGGAGGTAAAGATTTATATATGGCAAGTTGATTTCAGGGTTCCGGAAAAGTTCAGGATTTTTTGGCAGAGTGTCGGAATGTTCTAGAAGGTTCCGGAGGGTCCCATAGTGGGGCCCACCTGTCCCCAACGACCAAGGGTGGCCCACTGGTCCATTTGACCAGTCCTACTTGGTCCATGCAGCCATTCAATGGGTAGCCCTTTAAAAGGGATGTTACCACTCTTGAAAGAGGGGGTTACCACCTTTTAAATGAGAAGGGGTTACCACTATTGAAAGAGGGAGTTTCTACTTTGGAAATAAAGTGGCTGCAGCCCCTTGCCTATATAAAGAAGAGGGAGAGGTGCACCAAGAGACATAGGCTTGGCCGCATCACTGGCTTGCTGCTCCTCTACCTCCCGCGCACCGCTTGGCGAAGCCCTGCCCGCGGGAACTCTCCACCATATCCACCACCACGCCGTCGTGCTGCTGGAATCGATCCCACCTACTTCTCCCTCTAGCTTGCTGGATCAAGAAGAGGGAGACGTCATCGAGCTGTACGTGTGCAAGCCTCCGGAGGTGCTGCTCGTTTGCGGTGCTGATCGGATCGAACATCGTCAACAACTTCACCGAGCTGCGTTGAATTAAACGTTCAACGCGCGTGTTCTTCGAGGGTATGATGAACTACTCTCCCCGTTACTAGAATCTTCTAGATAGGATCTTGAGTGTTGCTTCCGCATGTGAGAGAAATTTTTTGTTTTCTATCGCGCAAACTCCTACAGTGGTATCAGAGCCGGATCTATGCGTAGATGTTTTGGTACGGGTAGAACACATATGTGTATGTGGGCGTTGATAATCTTTTTATTACTTCCTTTGTGTATTTTGAATCTTAGTGGCATAGTGGGATGAAGCGGCCCGGACTAACTTTACATGTCCACGTACATGAGACTTGTTCCACGACTGACATGCAACTTGTATTGCATAAGTGGCTTTGCGGGTGTCTGTCTCTCCCACTATAGTTAAGATTTAATCTACAACGGGTTGTTAATAATTTGTTTATCACCGTTGTGGTTTCATGTTCGTAGGTAAGAACGGTTCTTTCTTCGAAAGCCCTAAGCCACGTAAAATTTGCAAAGAATAAGGGAGAGGCGTCTAACTTGTTTTTGCAGGGGTGCTTGTGATATGGTATAGCCCAAACTGTTTCATATGATATATTTGTGATGTATGAGATGATCATGTTTTGTAATGTTTCACGACTTGCATGTCGATGAGTACGGCAACCGGCAGGAGCCATATGGTTGTCTTAATTATCAATTGTATGACCTGCGTGTCAACTTCAAACGCCATGTAATTGCATTATTTATCGCTATGAGTTAGCAATATATGGGATGCAACGTGGTGGAGACAACCAAGGCGCCACATGAACATGGCGCCATGATGGAGATCATGCCGGTGCGTTTAAGATGGAGATCAAGACGCAATAAAAGGGCTATACCATGTCACATATTTTTATGCATGTGATGTTTATCCTTTTATGCATCTTATTTTGCGTGTGCTCGACGGTAGCATTATAAGATGATCCCTCACACAATATCAAGATAAAGTGTTCTCCCTTAGTATGCACCGTCGCGAAAGTTCGTCGTTTTGAAGCATCTCGTGATGATCGGATGTGGTAAACTCTACGTTCACATACGACGGGTGTAAGCCAGTTTTACACATGCGGAAATACTTTGGTTAACTTGACGAGCCTAGCATGTACAGACATGGACTCGGAACACGACGAACCGAAAGGTTAAACACGAGTCATATGAATGATATGATCAACATTTCGATGTTCACCATTGAAACTACATCTTCTCTCGTGAAGATCGGACTTGGTGTAGTGGATTTGGATCGTGTACCACTAGACAACTATGAGGGATGTTGTTTTAAGTGGGAGTTCGTTAGTAATTTGATTAAAATGAACTCTTTATCATGAACATAGTCTAAAGATGTCTTTGCTAAAATGTTGTAGATCATGGCCCGCAACGTAGCTCAGTTCAACTTCAGCGCATTCCTTGAGAAAGAAAAACTGAAATCATCTGGTTCAAACTTCACTGACTGGCACCGCAACCTGAGGATTATCCTCACTGGGTGTAAGAAGCATTATGTGCTCGATGCTGCGCTAGGTGACCCACCTGCAGACAATGCGCCTGAAGCAGAACAAAATGTCTTTGAGACGCGCAGAGATGACCACATTATAGTTGCCTGTGCCATCCTTACATCTCTGGACACTGATCTCCAGAAACGTTTTGAACATCACGGCGCCTATGAGATGGTTGAAGAGCTGAAAACCATGTTTCAGACTCAGACCCGCGCTGAGAGATATGAGATCTCTGATAAGTTCTATACATGTAAGATGGAGGAGCACAGCTCTGTCAGTGAACATGTTGTCACCATGGGAGGCTATATCCAACGCCTAATTCAGCTGGGATGTGTGATCCCGGATGAGTTAATCACTGACAGGGTGCTGCAGTCGCTCCCTCCGAGCTACAAAGGCTTTGTGCTGAACTATAACATGCAAGGCATGAATAAGACTCTTAATGAGCTCTTTGCGATGCTGAAATCTGCAGAAGTGGACATCAAGAAAGAACATCAAGTGTTGATGGTCAATAAGACCACCAGTTTCAAGAAGGTTAAGGCCAAAAAGGGTCACTTCAAGAAGAGTGGCAAATCTGTTGCTGCTCAGGGCGGCAAACCTGTTGCCACACCTGTGAAACCCAAGGCTGGTCCTAAGCCGGACACTGTGTGTTTCTACTGCAAGGGAGACGGTCACTGGAAGCGTAACTGCGCCAAATACTTGGCGGATAAGAAGGCTGGCAACGTCAAAGGTATATTTGATATACATGTTATTGATGTGTACCTTACTAGTTCTCGTAGTAGTGCCTGGGTATTTGATACTGGTTCGGTTGCTCATATTTGCAACTCGAAACAGGAGCTGCAGAATAAACGGAGACTGGCGAGGGATGAGGTGACGATGCGCGTCGGGAATGGATCGAAGGTCGATGTCATCGCCGTCGGGACACTACCTCTTCATCTACCTTCGGGATTAGTTTTAAACCTGAATAATTGTTATTTGGTGCCTGCGTTAAGCATGAACATTATATCTGGATCTTGTTTATTGCGAGACGGTTACTCATTTAAATCAGAGAATAAAGGTTGTTCTATTTCTATGAGTAATATCTTTTATGGTCATGCACCCAACGTAAATGGTTTATTCTTGTTGGATCTCGATAGTAGTACTTCACACATCCATAACATTGATGCTAAAAGATGCAAAGCGAATAATGATAGTACCACATACTTGTGGCACTGCCGTTTAGGTCATATTGGTGTAAAGCGCATGAAGAAACTCCATTCTGATGGACTTTTTCAATCACTTGACTTTGAATCATTTGATACGTGCGAACCATGCCTCATGGGTAAGATGACTAAGACACCGTTTTCCGGTACGATGGAACGGGCGAGTGATTTGTTGGAAATCATACATACTGATGTGTGTGGACCAATGAGCATTCCAACACGTGGTGGATATCGTTACTTCCTAACTTTCACTGATGATTTGAGTAGATATGGGTATATTTACTTAATGAAACACAAGTCTGAAACATTTGAAAAGTTCAAAGAATTTCAGAGTGAAGTAGAAAATCATCGTAACAGGAAGATCAAATTTCTACGATCTGATCGTGGAGGGGAATATCTGAGTTACGAGTTTGGCATGCACTTGAAAAATTGTGGAATTGTTTCCCAACTCACGCCACCTGGAACACCACAGCGTAATGGTGTGTCTGAACGTCGTAATCGTACTTTATTAGATATGGTGCGTTCTATGATGTCTGTATCCGATCTGCCAATGTCATTTTGGGGGTATGCATTAGAGACAGCCGCATTCACTTTAAATAGGGCACCATCTAAATCCGTTGAGACGACACCATATGAGTTGTGGTTTGGTAAGAAGCCAAAATTATCGTTTCTTAAAATTTGGGGATGCGAGGCTTATGTCAAAAGATTACAACCTGATAAGCTCGAACCCAAAGCGGAAAAATGCGTCTTCATAGGATATCCAAAGGAAACCATTGGGTATACCTTCTATCACAGATCCGAAGGCAAAGTTTTTGTTGCTAAGAATGGATCCTTTCTTGAGAAGGAGTTTCTTTCGAAAGGAGTGAGTGGGAGGAAAATAGAACTAGACGAGGTTATTGAACCTTCTCCCGAATTGGAGAGCAGCGCAGCGCAGGAAGATTTGGATCTTCAGGCACCGCCTTCACCAGCTAGAGAGAAAGAAGCTGATGATAGTGATCATGCAGCTTCGGTCAAAGTTCCCGTTCGCAGGTCGACAAGGTTACGTACTGCTCCTGAATGGTACGGTAATCCTGTCTTGAACATTTTATTGTTAGACAATGATGAACCTATGAACTATGAGGAAGCGATGATGAGCCCAGACTCTGGAAAATGGCAAGACGCCATGAACTCTGAAATGGAATCCATGAAGGAAAACCAAGTGTGGACTTTGGTTGACCTTCCTGATAGCCGTAAGGCTGTTGAATGTAAATGGATTTTCAAGAAGAAAACAGACGCTGACGGTAATGTCACCGTATATAAAGCTCGACTTGTCGCAAAAGGTTTTCGACAAATTCAAGGAGTTGACTACGATGAGACCTTCTCACCCGTAGCGATGCTAAAGTCTGTTAGGGTTCTACTAGCAATTGCTGCTTATTTCGATTATGAAATTTGGCAGATGGATGTCAAAACTGCGTTCCTCAACGGAAACGTTGAAGAAGAGTTGTACATGGTACAACCTGAAGGTTTTGTCGATCCTAAGGATGCTGATAAAGTGTGCAAACTTCAGCGATCCATCTATGGACTGAAGCAAGCATCCCGGAGTTGGAATCTTCGATTTGATGAGGTGATCAAAGGTTTTGGATTTGTCCAAAATTATAAAGAAGCTTGTGTTTACAAGAAAGTGAGTGGGAGCTCGGTTGCATTCAGGCCTTGTTTGAAGGATATCTAGGTGTTAGTCCCAGCCTAGAGTTTTTCAAGTACTGCTTTATTTGCCGTCGCCAGACTATTGGCGACGGCCGGCTAGCGACCTGTGGTAGTGTCACTTTCAACTGCCGGCAAGATAGGTCCTGGTATCCAAAGATTCCCTACATCGAGTCTGTGAAGAATTGGACCAGCACCTTCTTTTATTGCAAGGACATCCCAGCTCCTAAGAAGACAATAGGGATTCCCGCCTTTGCCAACACGCCACCAGAGTATCGGAAGTGTTGGATCGAGAAGCCAGTGGCGGTTTTGCCGGAGGAGCTCCGCCCATATGCAAGGCGGATAGAGTTTCTCACAACGACGATGGCGCCTCCGCTGCTTGACGGAGTTGACACCGTCCTCTGCTGGCTATCCCGGCGAATCATGCCGCTCCGCTTTTGCCCGCTGAAGATGTGCGAATTCTCCAGCGACAAGGCGGAGATTTTTAACATCAGCAGCACTGCCATCATAGAGGCAATGTTGCTAACTCGATTGAGAGGGCTCATACAGCCCAACAAGTTGAAGGCGGCCGAGGGCGTCGCCATGTTTACACACAACAATCCAGCCCAGAGGTAAGTCGAAGCTTTGTAAACCTTCCTGTTTGTCGGCTTTTACTTTTACTTATTGGTGAACTGATGACGCCTTTATTTGACAGCTGGAGAGTTTGACGGATGCTGACTTGGCTCCCGCCTACTACGAGCCGGGTCCCACCAAGAGGAAGTGCAAGTCTGGCGGAGCCTCCAATTCTACCAAGGAGGCTGAGATGAAGAAGAGAAGAAGAAGAAGAAGAAGAAGGCCACCATCCAGGTCGACAATGAGGATGAGAACCTTGGGCAATTGTTCCCCTGAAAAAGTAAGTCATTGACGCCTTGTCTATCCGTCTTTATTTCTAGTTGTTGCTTTACTGACATTCTTTCCTTTTGTGCTTTCACAGAGTGAAACCCAATTTGCCCAGGCTGCAGTCGAACGTAAAGGCGGCTGCCGGCAGGACTAAGCTCCGGCCTTCGCCTGCCACTGCTCCAGCAACTCCGGCCAGCAGCATTCCCGTGGTGTTCTGCCCGAGAACTTATGTGGCGGACAACACACAGTCACCACCTGAGCAGCCAGCCGCCACCACGGAGATGGCGACGAAAAAGGTGGCTGGCAAGAAGGCGGTTTCTAGCAACTATCCACCAAAGGCGGCTGAAGCTTTGGCTAGTGATGCCGCCCGCTTCATAGCCATGAAACAAGATATGGCGGATGAAGTTGGTGATAGTTTTGGTGGATCTTCTGTTGGAAATATGCCCTAGAGGCAATAATAAATAAATGTTATTATCATATTTCCGTGTTCATGATATATGTTTATTTCCATGCTATAATTGTATTAACCGGAAACATAATACATGTGTGGTTGCGTAAACAACATTGCGTCCCTAGTAAGCCTCTACTAGACTAGCTCGTTAATTAATGATGGTTGTGGTTTCCCAACCATGAACATGAGTTGTTAATTAATTAACGGGATCATGTCATTAGAAGAATGACGTGATGGACAGACCCAACTAAGCATAACAATATTGATCGTTTCATTAAGTTTTTATTGTCATGCCTTTTATTGTCAAGTATCCTATTTCTTAGACCATGAGATCATGTTATTCCCGGGTACTGGAAGAATACTTTGGGGACATCAACCATCGCTTCGTGACAGGGTGATCATAAAGGTGTCTTACGGGTATCTCAGAAAGTGCTTGTTGAATTACATGAATCAAGACTGGGATTTGTCCCTCCGTGTTTCGGAGAGATATACTCTGGGCCCACTCGGTAGTGCACATTCGGTAAAGCTTGCAAGCACGTGACTAATGAGTTAGTCACAGAGAATGTTGTATTACGGAACGAGTAAAGAGTACTTACCAGTAACAAGATTTAACTAGGTATAGTGATACCGACGATCAAATCTTGGGTAAGTAAAATATCGCGTGACAAAGGAAATTGTATACGGATTATAGTAGTCCACGACATAGTGGTTCAACCGATAAAGATCTTCGTTGAATGTGTGGGAGTCATTATGGATATCCTGGTCCCTCTAATGGTTATTGATCGGAGAGGTGTCTCCATCATGTCTGCACGTTCTCGAACCCGTAGGGTCACACACTTAACGTTCGGTAACGCTAGAGTAGCTCTGGGATAATTTTGTTAATGGTGTCCGAATATTGTTCGGAGTCTCGGATGAGATCCTAGACATCACGAGGAGCTCCGGAAGAGTCCGGAGGTAAAGATTTATATATGGCAAGTTGATTTCAGGGTTCCGGAAAAGTTCGGGATTTTTCGGCAGAGTGTCGGAATGTTCTAGAAGGTTCCGGAGGGTCCCATAGTGGGGCCCACCTGTCCCCAACGACCAAGGGTGGCCCACTGGTCCATTTGACCAGTCCTACTTGGTCCATGCAGCCATTCAATGGGTAGCCCTTTAAAAGGGATGTTACCACTCTTGAAAGAGGGGGTTACCACCTTTTAAATGAGAAGGGGTTACCACTATTGAAAGAGGGAGTTTCTACTTTGGAAATAAAGTGGCTGCAGCCCCTTGCCTATATAAAGAAGAGGGAGAGGTGCACCAAGAGACATAGGCTTGGCCGCATCACTGGCTTGCTGCTCCTCTACCTCCCGCGCACCGCTTGGCGAAGCCCTGCCCGCGGGAACTCTCCACCATATCCACCACCACGCCGTCGTGCTGCTGGAATCGATCCCACCTACTTCTCCCTCTAGCTTGCTGGATCAAGAAGAGGGAGACGTCATCGAGCTGTACGTGTGCAAGCCTCCGGAGGTGCTGCTCGTTTGCGGTGCTGATCGGATCGAACATCGTCAACAACTTCACCGAGCTGCGTTGAATTAAACGTTCAACGCGCGTGTTCTTCGAGGGTATGATGAACTACTCTCCCCGTTACTAGAATCTTCTAGATAGGATCTTGAGTGTTGCTTCCGCATGTGAGAGAAATTTTTTGTTTTCTATCGCACAAACTCCTACATCTTCCTCCAGCATGGATCATCCTACCCTTGGCGTAGGAGTGAAGGATGTCAGGAAGACCGTGCAGTGCATGCGCGAGGGTACGGAAAAATGGTACTCGCACATTGACAAACTGCACGTTCTTTTGGAGGACCAGCTAGAGGTATTTTTCTTATCTTCTCCACAGTCGCAGCCCCCGAGCACTTAGGTGGCTGAAATAGGTTGATTTTAGTCGGCTGAGTGGTCTTTTTTTTACCATGAATTTTGTATTGAGCTGTTCCTCCTACAACTTTGCAGTGCCTCCTTAATCAAAATACTGAGCTGTGCCGAGCTCAGTCTGAAAAGAATAAGGAGTGCCGCCTTCTGAAAAAGGCGGTGGAAGACAGGGACGCCAAGATTGCGAGCTTGGAGGCGGCTCGCAAAAAGGATGAAGGTGACAATTTCTTTGCCTTCTTCTCGTCCGTCTTCTTTTTTGTTTTGGTGCCGACTATATTTTTATAGCCGGTTTCCCATACTTTGTAGAATTGCTAGAGGATGCCCAGGATATTCTCAAGAGCTCCTCTAACCTGCAAGCCATAATTAATGAAGCTGCGGACTTGGCGGACGAGCTGGCGCAAGTGAAGGAGGTGCATGCCAAGGAGTTGGAAACTCGGGACTTGGCACATGCGAAGGAGGCCAGCAAGTTGTCGGAACAATTGAAGAATCTTGGCGACACACTTGCAGAGGTGACCCGCAATGCCAAGAAACAACAAGACTCCCACGCTGCTACCATGAAGGTTGCTGAAGATACGCTGGCCAGCCAACGGGATGAACTTGCTGCCATCTATGAGCATGTCCTTGGTAATTGTCCGTCTGCTTTTGTTCATTTATGACTTGGTTTATTTGAATACCCTTGTTCACTTTTAGCTTTTGTTTTTGCAGTGCCGGCAAGCCTGAGCGACAATGAGGATACCTCGCACCGCCTTGCGCGCATTCTGAGGGTTGGCGAAATAGTCACCCAAATTGTCGGCGCGGCAAGACATTCGCCACCAAGTTCTTTCCGGACGAGCGCAGTGATCCTGTTGGCTTCGAGGAGGTGCCTGATCTGCTGGGGAAGGCCACAACCGAGCATGAGAGCGTGTTGCGCTCTGCTGCGCGCGGTGGAGCCAAGGTGGCCCTTTCTCTGATGGCGGCATGGTACCCAGAAGCCGATATTAGGCAAGTGACTGAGTACATGCCTACAGAGGATGAAGAGGGTCACACCATTGACCCAGCAAAGCTGCTGGCATCCGTCTCCGGCTATGCGACTCGAGTTGCCAACATTGTGGACCTCCGGCTATTTTACAAGGAGCATCTCGATCCTCATGTTGCAGTTGGTGAAACCTCCTTGGCCAACGCTGAAGCCACCACAGGTGCCACGGAGGCGGAAACTGACGCCCAGGCTGATAAACTCAGCCCCCAAGATGTTGGCGGCAGCCCCCAAGACCCTGAGGCAGCCTTTACCAAGGCGGCGACTCCTTGAGCTCTTGTGCCTGCAAACATAGTGCAAGCAGATGCGTTAACCTGTAACGCGAAAAAAACGTGTCTTTAAATTATGGGATGTAATTATTTTTGGCCTGGACTTTTATGCTACACTTGGCGGTAGGCTTATTTAAGTGGCCCGCCTTAATATGTATCTCGTTTATATGTTTGGCTGTTTTATATGTTGGCGGAACCTCAGCGCAGTTATTTCAGCTGAGCCAACCAGGTGCAATACCAATTAGTTTAGACCCAGAGACCAAATCCGGCGTGCTGGTGTTACATATAAATAGGTAGATAACGATACTAGGCGGTGCAAAGATTGTTTGCTTAGTTTTAGCCGGCAGACGGCAAATGTCAAAAAGTTGGAACCACTAGCGCGGAGCAAAAAAAAATCGGTAACTTTTGACATAACAGATATATGATTGCAAGAAAAGACAAAAGATGGCATGGTCTCAAGACGGAATGAGCGAACCACAGGCTTTTATTTCATAATCATATAGTACTTATTACAATTGAAAAAATTGCTAAGTGTAAAAAGGACGTAGCTGCCCAATGTTCCAGGGCCGCTTTGTTTCATCGTATTTGTCATCAACATTCCTCTTGCGTTTGCAGCCTCATTTCTTCCTGTAGGCGTCTTGTATGTCCATCAGGTAATAAGATCCGTTGAGCAGTGCCTTGCTGACCACAAAGGGTCCTTCCCATGGCGGGGATAACTTATGCAAGCCTTTCCTGTCTTGGATTAGGGGGAGGACCAGGTCGCCTACTCTAAAACTGCGCTGCCTAACTCTGCGACTGTGGTAGCGACGTAAGCTTTGTTGGTAGATGGCGGATCGCACAATGGCAACATTTCGTTCTTCGTCAAGTAGGTCTAGGTCGTCCTGTCTTGCATCTTCTGCATCTTCTTCGACGTAGGCTTGAACTCTGGGGGAATCGTACATCATGTCGGATGGCAACACTGCTTCTGCGCCATAGACTAGGAAGAAAGAAGTAAACTTGGTTGATCTGTTTGGAGTTGTGCGTAGACTCCAAAGGACAGATTGTAGTTCAGCAACCCAAGCCCCAGCTGCCCTGTGCAATGGTACTTCGAGACGAGGTTTAAGTCCTTGCAGGACTAACCCATTTGTACGCTCTACTTGGCCATTTGCCTGAGGGTGCGCTACTGAGGCTAAATCGACCCGGATGCCGTGTTTGCTGCAATATTCCTCAACTTGGCCTTGCGACAAGTTGGTGCCGTTGTCGGTGATGATGCTATGTGGCACCCCGAACCGAGAGATTATTCCTCACAGGAAATTGGCGGCTGTGTTGCCGTCAAGCTTTTTGATAGGCTTAGCTTCAACCCATTTGGTGAACTTGTCTATAGCCACGAGTAGATGTGTGTAGCCACCAAGTGTTGTCTTAAATGAACCAACCATGTCCAACCCCCAGACTACGAAAGGCCACGTGATATGTATTGTTCTGAGCTCCTGAGCCGACATGTGTGGTTGTCTGGCATACAATTGGCAGCCTCTGCATCTTCTGACTATGTCCTCTGCATCTTCTTCTGCTATCAACTAGTAAAAACCTTGTCGGAAAGCCTTGGAGACAAGGGAGCGGGATGAAGCGTGATGTCCACAAACTCCGGCATGTATCTCGTCCAACAAGTTTCTGCCTTCTTCTAGCGAAATGCAACGCTGGTAGACTCCTGTGGTGTTGCGCTTGTATAATTCGCCTTTAATAATTGTAAATGCCTTGGCCCTTCTTGTCGTGGGTTTGTCACGTCAGGTGTCATAGATGACTTCGTAGGTGTGGGATTACGCGAGTCAAGCATCTCCGAGCTTGGGATCGCAGGAACAAAGATCAACACAGATTTACCCAGGTTCGGCCCCCTCAATGTGAGGTAAAAGACCTACTTCCTGCCTACCCTAGATTGGTATTGATATGATAATCGAGGTGTTACAATGGAGGCGATCCGATCTGGTACTCGCCGTATGAGCTAGGGTTTAAGGGCTTGACCCTCTAAGTCCTGCGAGTCCTCTTTATATACACAGAGGCTCGTCAGGTTACAAGAGTTCTACACGAAGCCTGATTATCTTTCTTGTCTTCCAAGGCAAGTTTGCACCGACCTTCTGGAGCTTTCCTTCATCGAGTCACGATGCGAGATTGGCCCATCTTTCACGTGGCCCAACAATGATAGCGCAACCTTAAGTCGTTGTTTGTTAAATTCGAATAAGTCGCGGGTTAATCATTCCCCCGACATTAGCCCCCAAGCGTGGCCTGAACTTCATAGGAGTTTAGGCCGCGCTTTTCCTTATTTCGCAACTTATAATTGTGCTGGATTGGCCTTGACTCGCACCTGGAGGATCATCTGACTTCGTGAGCTTCTTTGTTAGAGTAGCCTGATAGCTTCAAAACTTGATGACGATCCATCTTCAAATTTTTGATGATAATATGATGTAGCCCCCAAGGATTGAGAGGATGTAATGTGATAATCGTCTCAATTCTTCTCAGATAGTTTTGAAGGTCGTCACCTGTAACTTGATATCATGAATAAAACAATTGTTAAGATACAAGTAATTGTAATTGGTGTTGCCGTACTATAAGCAGTACATCGACCTCTCGTTAGGCCATCTGAATCCTTAAGTGGGCACTCGCGCGACTCAGTATTTCCTAGGAACATGTGTGTTCAGGGTCGAGAGCGGCCATGATAGGCAATCAAGCTCGATTGACGCCACACCCCAGTACTTTGGCCACATAATGCGAGTAGCAATCCAACTTAAGGTAAATTTGATAATTGCCAATAAGTTGGCTGTTTCAGGGTAACAAAGCCCCAAGAAACATAATGATATGGCCATGATAGGCTAAGCTATGATAAGCTTTGATTATGATGACACATAAGGTCGCGCCTTGGTGGCAACCGAGTGTTATACATAGGGTTGGATCGCGCGTAGGTGGCGATCCATGGTGATACATGGGGTCGGTCGCGCCTAGGTGGCGACCAGAATGATACAAAGTTTACGGCCGCGCCTAGGTGGCAGCCGGTTTCTGATACAAGGGTCGATCGCGCCTGGGTGGCGATCAGATGTTGCATAGGTCGCGCCTAGGTGGCGACCAAAGTTGAAGTTCTAGCCCTGAGTGGCTGTGATGATACTCAGCTATAAAGCTGGAAAGGATGATTTGGCTCTAATTAGCCTTTTCTTATGTATAGTACGGTCGCAGGTGTGCGACGTTCCAAGGGCGAGGTGCCTCGAGACGATCCTCGAAATCATGGCGTTCGCTGCTTTCTTCCCTTACATCCAGCAGTAGTACGACCCATTGTTTAGCTTCTTGCTGATGATGTAGGGTCCTTCCCATGGAGAGGACAGCTTATGCATTCCCTTGTGATCTTGTTTAAGTCGCAGTACTAGGTCGCCTTCTTGAAAGGTGCGGGTTTTGATGCGTCTGGCATGATAGCGTCGCAAGTCTTGTTGATATACCGCTGACCTTGATGCTGCCAAGTCTCTAACCTCTCTAATGTGTCCACCGAGTCTTGCCGAGCTATCTCATTATCTGTCTCGATGTAAGCCGCAACTCTTGGTGAATCATGTATGATATCGCTGGGCATGACTGCTTCTGCTCCATAGACCATAAATATGGTGTAAACCTGTGGATCTGTTAGGGGTTGTTCTTAAGCTCCACAGTACTGCTGGCAATTCTCCACCCAACATCCTGGAGATGCTTCGACCTTTTCAATAAGGCGCGGCTTAATTCCATGGAGAATTTCCTGGTTAGCTCGCTCAGCTTGTCCATTGCTCTGCGGGTGTGCTACTGACGTGAGGTCCAATCTTATCCCATTGTTGCGCAAAATATCTGTGTAGCCCTTCAGAGGTGTTGCTCCCATTGTCTGTAATGATACTATGGGGGTACCCAAAGCGGAATATGACCTTCTTCAAGAACTTGACTGCTGTTTCAGCCTCGCAATCTCCCACAGGTTCTGCTTCTATCCACTTTGTGAATTTGTCCACCATGACCAGGAGGTGAGTTTTTCCATTTGAAGACCGTCTGAAGGGCCCTACCATGTCAAAACCCCATACGGCAAAAGGCCATGTGATGGGTATTGTGCGAAGTGCTTGAGCTGGCATATGATCTTGCCTAGCGTATCTTTGACATCCGTCGCACACTCTGACAATTTGCTCTGCATCTGCTAATGCTGTTAACCAGAAGAATCCATGTCGGAACGCCTTTGCCACCAAAGATCTTGACGAAGCATGATGGCCACAATCGCCTGAATGAATTTCGTGCAAGATTTTTCGTCCCTCTTCTGGTGAGACACATCTTTGGAATGCTCCTGACACGCTGCGCTTGTATAATTCGTTGTTGATGATTGTATAGGCCTTGATCGCCGTATGATTTTGCGCGCCTCAATCTCATCGTCTGGCAGCACTCCGCGACTTAAATATGCCATGTATGGCTCTGTCCATCCTGGCTGTTCATGCAGGGCTGCGACTAAAGTTGAATCGTCCTCTGGCTCTGCAATGTCAATCTCTGCTGGAGGTTTGACTGATGGATTGTGCAGTTCATCCAGGAAAACATTGGGTGGGACTGACTGTCTATTGGATCCAAGTCGAGACAGGGCATCTGCAGCTTCGTTTTGTCTCCGATCAATATGTTCAACTTGGTATCCAGTGAAATGTCCAGCAATTCTGTCCACCTCTCTTCTGTATGCAGCCATATTCGCATCCTTGCTGTCCCACGTTCCAGAGACCTGCTGTGCCACCAAGTCTGAATCGCCAAAACAGCGTATGCGACTGATGTTCATCTCCTTTGCTATACGTAGACCATGAAGCAGTGCCTCATACTCTGCCACGTTATTTGTGCAGTTGAAGTGTATCTGTAGCACATACCGCAGCTTGTCCCCTTGGGGATGTTAGAACAACTCCAGCCCCCGAGCCTTGCAACTGTCTTGACCCATCAAAATGCATGGTCCAGTATTTGGTTTCTGCCATGCTAGGAGCGACTTGGATTTCTGTCCAATCGTTGATAAAATCTGCAAGGGCTTGCGACTTAATTGATGTGCGCGGCTCGTAGCTGATGTGATGTGGTCCCAACTCGATCGCCCACTTAGCGACTCTTCCAGTAGCTTCTCGATTACGGATGATATCTGCCAATGGTGCTGAACTAACCACAGTTATTGGATGTTCTTGGAAGTAGTGCTTCAGCTTGCGACTCGCCATGAACACTCCAAACACCAACTTCTGCCACTGTGGGTAACGCTGTTTGGAAGCTGTGAGGACTTCGCTCACGTAATATACTGGTCTCTGGACAGGGTATTCCTTTCCGGGTTCTTGTCTCTCCACAACCATGACAGCGCTCACAGCGCGGGAATTTGCCGCTATGTATAGTAGCATGGGCTCTTTATCCTTTGGAGCCGCCAGAACTGGAGCATTTGTCAATTGATGTTTCAAGGCTGTCAGAGCTTCGTCGGCCTCTGCATCCCAAACGAAGGTGTCTGATTTTTTCAACAGTCTGTACAAAGGTAGTGCTTTCTCTCCCAATCTTGATATAAAGCGACTCAAAGCTGCTACGCAACCGGTAAGTCGCTGCACATCTTTTATCTTTTCTGGCTTTTGGAGATCCATCACGGCCTTTATCTTGTCAGGGTTGGCCTCAATGCCTCTTTCTGATACTATGAACCCAATAGCTTTCCTGCTGGTACTCCAAAGACGCACTTTGTGGGGTTGAGCTTCATGTTGTATTTTCTGAGATTTGTGAATGTCTCTGCCAGGTCACTAATAAGATCCTGGCCAACTTGCGACTTAACCACAATATCATCCACGTAGGCGTGAACGTTGCGACCTATTTGCTCATGTAGACAATTCTGAATGCATCTTTGGTAAGTCGCACCTGCGTTCTTCAACCCAAAGGGCATGCTGACATAACAAAAAGCTCCAAAGGGTGTGATGAAGGACGTCTTTTCTTGGTCCTCCCTCTTCATCTTGATTTGATGGTAGCCTGAATAGGCATCCAAAAAGCATAACAGCTCGCACCCAGCAGTTGAATCAATCACTTGGTCGATTCGCGGCAAAGCAAATGGATCCTTTGGACAGCTTTGTTAAGACTGGTGTAATCAACGCACATTCGCCACGTACCGTTCTTTTTCATAACCAAGACTGGGTTTGCCACCCACTCCGGATGGTATACCTCCGTGATGAATCCTGCAGCCAGTAGCGAGCTATTTCCTCCCTATTGCCTTTCTTCTATCATCGTGGAAACGCCGTAGTGGCTGCTTCACTGGTTTAGCCGCAGGGTTCACTTTGAGGCTATGTTCTGCTAATTCTCTTGGTACCCCTGGCATATCTGACGGTTTCCATGCGAAGATGTCCTTATTTTCCTGAAGGAAAGCGACGAGAGCCTTCTCCTGCTCTTCTTCCATGTGTGCTCCAATGCTGGTTTGCTTGGATGAGTCGCCAGGAACAAGATTTATCTGCTTGGTGTCCTGGGCCGCTTTGAATTTCATTGGTGGCTCGGCAGATGGCGTGGTAACTACACTCATGTCGTTTGGGTCCACCTGCGACTTATAACCTTTTAGCTCTTCCGCGGCACAGGCAGATTCTGCGAAGGCCGCATCTCCTTTCACATTCTATCGCTTTTTCTCTATCTCCGTACACTGTGATGACCCCTTTTGGTCCTGGTATCTTCAACTGTAGGTACACGTAGCATGGCCTGGCCATAAACTTAGCAAAGGCCGTTCTTCCAAACAAGGCGTGATATGGGCTTTGGAATTTTACCACTTCGAAGCATAGGAATTCGCTTCTAAAGTTCTCTTCTGTCCCAAAAGTTACCCCTAGGGTTATTTTCCCCTGGCGTGCGGACCTTCCTGGGACAATGCCGTGAAATACTGTTGACGTGGGCTGCAGGCTGGAATCCTTGAGTCCTAGACGCTGGAACGTATCGTAGTACAAGATATTAATGCTGCTTCCTCCATCCATAAGCACTTTGGTCAGCTTGTATCCTGCAACGTACGGTGCCACAACCAGCGCCAACTTGCCAGGTTCCCGTACTTGTGGCGGGTGATCGTCGCGACTCCAAGTTACTGTGTGCTCGACCACCTTAGCCAATTGGGCGTTGCTGGTATCACGGCGTTCACCTGTTGACTCCTGCGACTCAATTTCTCTTCCCTTTTGGAGGTGTCGATAACTATTGTGTGATACTGCCCCGTTTGCCTGGGGTTTCGTGCTGTGCTGCCCAACATTTGCGTCATGAGCCGTACCAGGGTTTCCTTCATGGGAATTTCCCCTGTTGTGCTGGCTTTCTTCTTTCCACTTCTTGTAATAGTGCATTGTGCCTTGGTATGGTCCGCTGGCCGTCCATCACCTGTTGCATGAAGGTCGCACGGCCGATTAAAAACTTCTTGCATATTGATTGGACGGGAGCCGTATCCTCGCCCCTTCCTCGCTGGCCTCTGAATCCTCCACGCGTATTGGCGACGAGCCCTGAGTGACCATCTTCGTTTTTGCGTTTGTTTTGATTCGCGTTGTTGTGGCTTGTTTGCTGCTGCTGGGGCTTGTTGGAGTTTTTCTTTCCTTTGGCAGCAACCTCCTCTTCTCTCCGTCTGACGCGTCTCTGGTTTTATCCGAGCCGGCATATTTGTTAGCCGCAGCCATTACCTCGCTGAGGCTCTTGACTTTATCCTTCATGCGACCCAGCTTATGAATCAGCGGCTCAAACTTGCAGTTTTTCTCCATACCAGGACGGCTGAGCTTGGTGGTATATTATCTGAGGAGTGTATTATTTCTGCCACCCTTTTCATCCAATGGCGACTTGACTCGCCTTCCTTCTGGACACAACGCTCGAGATCTTCTATATTGCAGAGTCGCTTGCAAGTTCCTTGGAAGTTCTTAACGAAGCATCCTTCAGTTCCTCCCAAGTATTTATAGAGTTGGGAGGCAAATTTTGCAGCCATATGTGCGCTGCACCTTCTAGCATCATGTTGAGGTACCTTGCACATATTTCCTCTGAGGCGTTCAAAATGCTCATCCCCATCTCGTAATTGTTCAGCCAGGTGGTTGGATCCATGCTGGCGTTATAGTTTGCCACCTTGCGTGGCCCTTTGAAATCTTCAGGAAAAGGTTCCGATCTGATCTTTTCAGTAAACATGCTGGGCCCTTGAGCCGCGAGGACAGGGTTGTGGATGTGCCCTTGGATTGTTGACTTCTGCGGGCCGCGTTTGCATCACTGGCATATTCGCCTGCGCTTCTGCGACTTGCTCCTGCTGCCTCTGTGCGACTCCTGATATGTTCTCTGGTGGCCTGCTTTGGACGCTTCTTTCTGCTGCAATCCTGTGATTGGCTGGTACGAGGGGCAGCTGTGCTTCGGCTTCTGCCCTATTGGCTTGTTGCAGGACTGCTGTACTTAGCATCTGAATCGCGCGCCGCGCCTCAGCATTGACCGGGTCATCGCCTGTTGGTACCATCTGAGTCAAGATATTAGCCGCAGCATACATATTATCGACAGGGTTTTGGTAATGGCCCTGCGGGGTGTGAAACCTCCTTGGTTGTTGCTGGGTCTCTTGATTTGTTGGTCCCCATCCTTCCGCAATGTCTGGATTCCCGCTCCCGCGGCTGGAGTAAGCGGGATTTCCACTGTTGGTTGAGTCGCGCGCAGTTGTGTTTGCGGTCAACCTGTCGTTGAGTCGCAGCCAGCGCGGCTACCCTTTGCCGCTCCTGTTGGATTCCTTGGTTTATCTGATCGAGCCTGGCGCTCTTCTTCCATCCTTCGAACCTCATACAGGAGCTCGGCCCTGGCGGCCTCAATTTCTGTTGCACGGAGGGCGGCGTTTGTGGCTGACACGGGACAAGAAGTGGGTTGCTTGGGGGTGCCGATGCCTCGGCTTCTCCAGCAGTTCCTGATGCACCTGCTCCTCCGGTCGTGTAAACCGCGACTTGCGCCGTCTCTCGATCTGGTGATAATGCGATTTCTGGTGGGTAACCCCAGCAACTTTCTTCAAAGGCAGGTACAATGGACCCAAACTCTTGCGAGTCCATGCTTTCCATGGATTCTTCCCCATCATCGGCGACTTCTTCTACTAAGTCGCCTTCTTGGACCGAGCTAATGGACCTGCCACCGATGAAGCCAACGAAGACGTTGATGGATCCAAACGGGATGACGTGGCCGGTCTCCAAGTAATCTGCTTCCGGCCCCCAGCTTGAATCGTCAATGAGGGTGTGCCATTGACCGATGATACGGCCAACAGATCTTCAGCTCCTTTCATGGATCCTGCGCGGAACGTGACGCTCTTGACCGCAGGCCCCACGGTGGGCGCCAACTGTCGTGGGTTTGTCACGTCAGGTGTCATAGATGACTTCGTAGGTGTGGGATTACGCGAGTCAAGCATCTCCGAGCTTGGGATCGCAGGAACAAAGATCAACACAGATTTACCCAGGTTCGGCCCCCTCAATGTGAGGTAAAAGACCTACTTCCTGCCTACCCTAGATTGGTATTGATATGATAATCGAGGTGTTACAATGGAGGCGATCCGATCTGGTACTCGCCGTATGAGCTAGGGTTTAAGGGCTTGACCCTCTTAGTCCTGCGAGTCCTCTTTATATACACAGAGGCTCGTCAGGTTACAAGAGTTCTACACGAAGCCTGATTATCTTTCTTGTCTTCCAAGGCAAGTTTGCACCGACCTTCTGGAGCTTTCCTTCATCGAGTCACGATGCGAGATTGGCCCATCTTTCACGTGGCCCAACAATGATGGCGAAACCTTAAGTCGTTGTTTGTTAAATTCGAATAAGTCGCGGGTTAATCATTCCCCTGACACTTCTTATGATTTGTCTTTTCAATACCTCATCATCCGGCAACTCCTGATTGATCAGGAAGTTCAAGTATGGTATCGTCCAATCCGGCTTTACCAAATAGACGGTGTAACTGGCGTCTTCTACTGGTTCTGCTGAGTCTGGGTCGTGGAGGTCTGCTCCTTTTATTGATGGCTTGTGGAGGAGTTCCAGGAAAATATCCTTTGGTACCTTTTTGCGCTCCGACCCAGGTCTGGCAAGTGTGTCTGCCGCCTCGTTTTGAGCTCTTGGGATGTGGCAGACTTCGTATCCTAGGAAGCATTTAGTGAATTCGTCAACGGCGGCGCGATACGCCGTCATTGTTGCACTTTTTGCATCCCATGTGCCACGTGTCTATTGCGCAACCAGGTCCGAATCACCATATCAGTGAACGCGCTGAACGCCTAAATCTTTGGCGATGTGTAAGCCGTGAAGGAGTGCTTTGTATTCGGCAACATTGTTTGCTGCTTTGAAATGTATTTGTAGCACATAGCTAAGCTTGTCTCCCTGCGGATTCCTTAACACAACGCTAGCCCCCGAGCCCTGAAGCATCTTTGATCCGTCAAAGTGCATGATCCAGTATTCTGATTCAGGGAGAGGTACTTCATCCATGGCTTCTGTCCAGTC
This sequence comes from Poa pratensis, assembly GCA_947311845.1. Taxonomy (NCBI): domain Eukaryota; kingdom Viridiplantae; phylum Streptophyta; class Magnoliopsida; order Poales; family Poaceae; genus Poa; species Poa pratensis. The sequence continues at coordinate 88,056,592 of CAMZMU010000074.1, read as the reverse complement.
TGCCACGAAATCTGCTAAGGCTTGGCTTTTGATGGCGTTTATGGGCTTGTATGCGATGTCGAAGGCGGCGAGCTCGATACCCCATTTGGCAACTCGGCCTGTGGCCTCCGCATTGTTGATTATATCTCCCAAAGGTGCTTTGCTTACTACCATAATTGAATGTTCCTGGAAGTAATGTCTCAACTTTCTGGCGGTGACGAATACGCCATAGACCAGCTTCTGGTAATGTGGATAACGCTGTTTTGAGGCGAAAAATACTTCACTGATGAAGTAGACAGGACGCTGCTCAGAGGCGTGAGCTTTTTCCGTCTTACGCTCCACAACTAGGACCACGCTGACAACTATGTTAGTTGTCGCGATGTAAAGCAGCATTGGTTCCTGTGTACGAGGTGCTGCGAGGATTGGGGCAGTCGTTAATGCTTCCTTGAGTCGCTGCAAGGCGGCATCTGCTTCATCTGTCCACTCGAATTTGTCGGATTTCTTTAGAAGCCGGTAGAGAGGCATAGCCTTTTCTCCAAGGCGGCTAATGAAACGACTGACGGCAGCTGCTGAGCCGACTAGGCGCTGCACGTCCTTCAGACTTGTGGGTCTGGATATGTTGAGAATTGCCTTGATTTTTTCCGGGTTAACCTCTATTCCTCGTTCGGAAACAATAAAGCCAAGCAATTTGCCGGCAGGAACTCCAAAAACGCACTTCTTTGGATTAAGTTTCATATTGTATACCCGGAGGCTGTCAAAGGTTTCTCGCAAGTCGTCAAGCAAATCTGCCTCTTTCTTGGACATGACAGCAATGTCGTCAACATAGACGTGAACATTGCGGCCAATCTGCTCGTGCAGGCATCTTTGCATACATCACTGATACGTTGCGCCGGCATTTTTTAGGCCGAAGGGCATCGTGATGTAGCAGAAGGTCTCGTACGATGCGGTAAACGATGTTTTTAGTTGGTCAGATTCCCACATTTTTATTTGGTGGTACCTGGAGTATGCGTCCAAAAAGCACAGCAGCTCGGAGCCGGCTGTGGAGTCTATGACCTGATCTATACGTGGTAAAGCGAAGTGGTCCTTAGGACAGCACCTATTCAAACCGGTATAATCAATGCACATTCTCATTTCTTTATTGGGTTTCAGAACCATTACAGGATTTGCCAACCAATCAGTATGCACCACCTCCCTAATGAACTTAACTTCTTGCAACTTGATGATCTCCTTCCCTATCGCCTTTCTTTTCTCTTCACCGTAGCGTCTTATTCCTTGCTTCACTGGCTTGGCTCCTTTGTAGACATTAAGAGAGTGCTCAACAAGTTCCCTCGGTACCCCAGGCATGTCGGCGGACGACCATGCAAAGATGTCTAGATTCTCACCCAGGAACTCGATGAGCGCGCTTTCCTATTTGTCATCTAAGCCGGACCCGATGGTGACTTGCTTAGAGCTGTCACCTGGCACCAGATCCGCCTTCTTTGTTTCAACGCAGGCCTTGAAAGTCTTATTTGGCTCGGTTGTCTGCACCTTTTCCGGCAACTGCGACGTATCAGTCTCCTTTTTCAGCATGGCCAGCTCCTCTACGTGGAGGACTGCCTCAGCGAAGGCGGCGTTGCCACGTTCGCACTCCTTTGCCTTCTTGAAGTTGCCATTGACGGTGATGATACCGTTGGGTCCAGGCATCTTCAACTTGCTGTAGATGTAACATGGCCTAGCCATGAACTTGGCGAAAGCCGGCCATCCAAAGATGGCGTGGTAGGCACTCTTGAAGGGGACTACTTCGAACCGGAGATACTCAGAGCGGTAGTTTGTCTCAGGTCCGAAAGTAACCTCAAGCTTAATGCTTCCCATGGATTTGGCTTGCTTTCCCGGAATGATACCATGAAACTTGACCTTGCTGTAGTCAAGCTGGTCCTCCGTCAAGTTCATGCGCTTCAAGGTAACTGTACAAGATGTTGAGGTTGCTGCCTCCGTCCATCAGTACCTTCGTGAGTCTAAAGTTGTCGACAATTGGGTCGACGATGAGGGCATATTTGTCGGGATGCGGCACGCGGTCTGGGTGATCTTCCCTGTCCCAGGTGATTGCCGCCTCGGACCAGTCCAAGTATTGAGGAACGTCTGGCACCATGGCATTGAGCTCACGGAGTTCCGCTTTTTCTTACTTTGCCGAAGGAGTTCCCAGGAAGCAGACCAACTGGCCATGCACTTTAGGGTACTTCTTGTCCTTGCGTGGCAACTTGGGGTCCTCGTCTTCTGACATGGAGACTGGTTCCTCGTCGTCTTCCTTCTTTGCCTTCTCAGCTTTCTTGCTCTTTTTCGGCTTCCAGCCAACGTCAGGGTCCTTCTTGAAGTCCTCCATAAAGCGGCACTCCCCAGCGTGTGGTTGACCTTTCCAAGTGATGCGTGGATTGGGCAGGGCAAGGCCTTTGCCTGCTCGTAAGTCAGGCGCTGTTTGCTAGGGCCGGCTTCTTTGCCCTTGCTTTTCCACTTGTGGTTGCCGCCTTTGCCTTCGAAGGCGGCGGCGACCTCATTGGATGGTCCGGCTTTATCTTCTAGGGGAGCTTTGCGTTCGTGACTTGCTCGCTTGTTTGACGCCATGTCAGGGGCGCCGTCAAAATCGCGTGCGTCATCGTCTGCCTGTGCATACATGGATGCTACCTCAAGCATGACCCCGAGGTCTTTGACTTGCATGCGTACTAGCTTATGTCTGAGACTTGAGCCCTTTAGCAGACCCGTGGTGAAGGCGTGGATTGCTTGGTTGTCGTCGACGTTCTCTCAACTTGCTTTTGTCTGGATCCACCTTGCCAGGAAGTTTGTCGCTGATTCGTCCGGCTTTTGCACGCAGCGGACCAGATCTGTATATGTATTGGGTCGCTTGTTGTATGGACTTCTCCGGGAGGTTTTCAATCCAGCTTCGGGCGGTGCCTTCCAGCATGAGGGGGAGGAAACGTGCGGCGACTAGGCCATTGCCACCGGCAATTTGGACTGCCAGCGCGTAGTCCGACAGCCATGAGTTTGGCTTGTCCGCTCCGTTGTACCTTGGGCAGCTTTTTGACACCGATGTCATGTCCCAAGGAACCTGAACGTTGCGGACGGCTGGGCCAAAGCACTCAGAGCCGATGTATGACTGTTCCTTCCCCGCCTTTATGTCATTGAGACGATGTTGTGCGTCTTCCGGACCGAGCTGCTTGTTGGATCTGTCAACATGGGGCTCGTCCTACGCGGCCCGGCTTTTGCTGTGCCTAGGCTCGTTGTTGTGTCCCCGGCTTCCGCGTTCGCGCCTTGGCGCTGGCGGTGGAGACTGTGTGCGATCCCTACTTCTTCTTGGCGGTGGGACATTGTCACGGTTGCCGCCACTCCTTGGCGGTTGATGGTTGTCTCGGCTGCCGCCTTCATCTCTCCTAGGCGGTGGAGGTGGAGCATCGTCGCGTCTGTTGCCGGTTCGGGACGCTTCGTTGCGCTGCCTCCTGGGAGGCGGCGACTTCCTCGGGTCCTTTTCTTTGTCTTTTCCCTTTCCATGGCTGCTGGAGCCGGATGGATCCTTGGGTTGACCGCCGGCAGCTTTGCATGCGTTAGACTTTGACTCCAGTCTTCCTCCTAGTACATCCGCCATGTCGGCGCGAGAATCGGCACGTGCTTGCTGCTCTAAAGCTTTTTGCACCAGGACCGAAGTGTAGTAGATCTTCTCATCTTTGTTGTAGTCGTCACGGTGGAGGATGTCCAGGGCAGCCGCTGTGTTAAGGACAGGGGTGGCAAAAATAGGATCGCCGTTCTTGTCCTGCCTCTGCGGCGCCGTCTCCCACTCAAAGCCAAGTTTCTGTGCAGGGTACTTGTACTCCTCGGGAGGCGGATCCCGATTCGGCTTACTTTTCTTGTTGATCGCGGCTGCCTTTGGCTTGGCAACCGGGGTTGTGGTGAAGAGGTTTCGCTTGGAGGTTATCTTGGCGTTCTCCTCCCTGGCTTCCTTGATCAGGCTCAAAACTTCGCCTTGTTTGTCCTAGAGGTACTTGGTTTGCTCCACTATGCTGGAGCGAAGTTTCTCCAAGTCGGCCGGAGCTGTGCCTTCGTTTACCGGCGTGTTCAGGATGTCGTCAATCGCCGGTATGTCACCTTTGCGGACCTCGCTTGGTTCGCCTGTCTCCAGCCTCTTCTTTCTTGGAGCCGGCGGGGGCTCCATGGTCAGTGGATCGGTTGTCGGGTTGCTGGCTTTGGCAGCCTCTGTTGCTGTTGCCTTAGCCGGACCCGTACCGGTAACATCCGCCACAAAAACCTGTTGCATGGTTGCGTCGAGCTTGTGGCCACCTCGGAGGGCGGGGGTTCGGTTGTGTCGAAGCACTTCTTTACCCTTTGCTCGAACATGCTTACAGAGTCTTCTTCAGACTCAGAATCTATGTTGACTTGAACAGTAGACCTGGATCCGGCATCCGACATCGTATCGTCCTGCAGGGCAGGGATGATCGATTCAGGATCATTGCTGTTAGGCTGGTAGTCGGATCCCAGTCCTGCAACGCCGATGAAGCGTAGATCGGAATCTGCCAACTCCTGGGAGTAGGCAGACTCAGATCGGTCTTGCGCGTAGTCGTACTCCGGGTGGTGGGTGGGCGAAAAGACGGTGTGGTTTTTTGGGAAACCCATGGCCTCCGGAGTGAAGCCGATGAAGAGCTCGTGATCGCCGACTGGGACGAGATTGTAGGCGATGAGACCGTCCTTCGCCGGCATCCACGTTGCGTCGTCTTGAACGTAGCCGATGGAGCCGAACCGCGATGCTCGACCAACTGCGATGGTGTCACCGATGCCGCCAAGTGTTTCCGCCTGGAACGTGACACCTGACGCCTTAGGCCCCACAGTGGGCGCCAACTGTCGTCGTATCGGCATCGTAGATGGAAGACGGGGGTCCTCTAGCCGAGAGTGAGCCGAGGGGCAGAAGGGGAGCGTCGTCGAGGTCGGGATTGAACACGACAGTTTACACAGCTTCAGATCTCGCAGCGGTGGCGAGATACTACGTGCTGCTATAACTCACTATATGGCAATAGCCGTGATCAGGTTACAATGAGTATGGATTGTGTGCCTTAAAGGCTCCCTGAGGTCCGGCTTATATAGGCGGTCAGACCTAGGGTTACAAGATAAATACGTGTCCGGCAAAAATACAGAGTCCTAACTATAGCCGGCAGAGTTGCCGCCTTCCGCCTTGGTTGCGTGGGCCTTATGGGCTTCGTCTAGAACCTTCTCCTTAGCCGGCCGCCATCTTTCTTGTCATCAGCTTAGGGGCCCGCCTAACTTGGGCCACCTCTTACAATCCGGAATGGTCCATGTCAAGGATACCCCACTTGGTATATCCCAACACAAGGCATCGTGCATGCCTCCTCTCCGCAAGCAAACAATAAGAGCTTCTCTCTCCCGTTAGCGCCCGTGATTCTAAATGTATGTTTAACAAGGCAACAATGCATGTTACAGTACTCTTGTTCTCGATCCCGTCGGACGTTATGCATTCTCTGCTCTCTCTCACACACACAGACGCATACATCCAAGATAGTGACAGCGTACTCTCAGAGTGACAGTGTGCTCCCTCTAGTTCTAGCTCTCTGTTCTCTTGTGGACGCCTCCGATATTCTCTACTTTGAGATAAAAGGCCAGAGGCCCTGCTTTTATAAAGCATAAACGGAACAATCTGGGGTTACCAGTTTTACAGGGAGAGCAAACAAAAGAAAACAGCTAACTGGCTACCAGAACTACTTCCGGTCGCCAGCCCCCACACCACACCAACCCCAAACCGGGTCGATGAGACAAACCACAGGGGAACAGACCTCACACACGACAAAGGGCGAGCGACCAAGGCAACGCCTCCAAGGAGGAAGCGACGAGGAAACGCCGCCGTTGCCCGCTTCGAAAGACGAAGCTTGGGCTTTCACCCGGCGCGCTCAAGACCTCCAGGCGGGAGAGAAACGGAGCTTCACGGCAGCGCCTCCAAGGAGGAACACGACACCCGCAGGTGCCGCCGCTATCGGTTCCGACCGAGGTCAGATCAGAGTTCACACTCGAAGCACCCGAATCCGCCGGAGGTTGGCCGGACCCACGGTCCGGCCGGCCCGGCAGCCCATACTACCAAGCCCCCCTCGCGCATCGAGACACCGTCACCAAGCAGCACCGCCACCGTCGACCACCACCAAACGCAGCCTCCGCCACCACCACCAGCCCGCCCAGAGCGGCGAGACGGCACCATCGCCACCCGCGCAGCGACCGCGCCGACCAGCACACCCCCAAGCGCCTCCAGCAGCCGAGCGCCAACAGAATGGACGACCGGCCGCCATCGCAGCCGCCGCTGCCACCCGCCGCGCCACGGACCCCCGCAGGCGCCACCACAGCCGCGCGCCACACCAGCCGCCGACCAGCCACCCGCGTGGCCGAGCCGACTACGGACGACGAGGAGGGGAAGGAGAGGCGGCCAGCGCCACCATCCGACCCCAGCAGCCCCCGCCGCCGGACACGCGCGCCGCCAAGGATCTCCGCCGCCCCCAGCCCGACCACCAGCCGCCGCGCCGCGGCCACTCCGGACACCGCCGGAAGAGCCCCGCCGCCGGGTGCCCCGCGCGCACCCCGTCCTCCATGGGGAAGCGTCCCGCGCCGCCGGAACCCACGCGAGGAGACGAGATCTCCTCCCCCACCGCCGGCAACGGCGGGCTTCGACCACCGAGGCCCAAGGGCAGCGGGGGGGAGAGAGGGGAGAGGGGTGGAGGGGGCGGCGGCGGCGGAGATTAGGGTTCCCCCCGTCGCCTCGAGGGAGACGAGAGGGGGAGGATATCTGGGATCCATATATTCTCTACTTTCAAAACCATACGCATGTTTATCCAATCTATCTCCGTGACCTTGCGTAACTGTAGTATGTATACACTATATACATATAACCTCGTTCTCTGACATTCACATTCTCTCGTCTCTTGTGCACTCATCATTTCCTGCTTGCTCCCGAGGGACACTACGGTTCTGCGCACCGTCGGCCATTGCAATGGCCGCCAGTTCTTCCAGCTCCAGCTGTGGTCGTGCGCAACAGATTCTTAGTGTCCTTGCGCTTCTCGTCATCTCTTGTAATGTCACCGCCGCCGGCGGCAGCGCCCATGGCCGTCGGAGCGTCGTTGCCGCCGTCGGGAAGAAGAGTGCGGTGATGTCGCTGCGTGAGTTGAGATGGGCTACTGTCGCCAGCAAGATCCGAGGCCGCTACGTGCAAGCTCAAATCATTGGTTAGTAGTTACGTTTACACACTATCTACTGTCTATGGTGCTTATCCCTTTCAGAGTATAGACCTGATGTAGTCCTGTAATTGCCCGAACTCTGCATGCGTTTTGGTTGTCTGAATTGCGCGTTTTTGTCAAGCCCATGTTTTTTTTCGGGGAAGGTGATTCATCCGTAAGGCATATATAGCGGTTGATAAGATAACTTGGTCTTATGAACTGCATGTAAAAATATGTTATAATGTTCACATTTTGTAATTTTCACTGAACTTCCCACTTGTACATCTAGAATTCTAATCATGATCTAGTTTAAAATCTGTTAAGAAAAAGAAATTTTCATGTACCATACTTCTACATTACTCTGAGAATCTATAAATCTGAATGTCTGATAAGCACTTGCACTTTTCCATCTCATCTTCTCCAGAAGAGCGCAATAAGAAAGCAGATGTGGCGCCCTGACCCGACTGTTATACAGTGATGCTGTGTGTCACCGGTCAAGCGATACAACCGGAGGTTACGGGTTTACCAATCCTCGGCCAAAACCTTTGGCAGGCGTTGCTGGGTACAACTCACACCAGACAACGCAACACCCCGATTGATGCCTCAACACAGGCACAACTATCAAAGCATAATAGTAAGATCAAGACTTGTGGAACAACTGGCACATCACAGACTCTATGACACAAAAATCATATAGTTCAACTCTTAATACAGAAATATAGCAAAAGACAACCAGAGGTCACAGACCCAACAATACAACATGCGGAAGCGAAGTGTGTTGTTCTAAACAACAAGAACCAAAATATGGCCTAAGAGGCCTGCAAATAAACATCCAGCGCCAGCTGTTCCGGGATGTCCCAAGCTGCCACCTGGGAACCTCAGACTACTCGTCGACGTCCACAAAGAACCCACCTTCGAGGGCGGTGAAGTCCTCTCCTGAAAATAAGCAAACGACGTTGAGTTCGACGAACTCGCAAGATTAAGAGCTAATATATGCTCGATGATTGGCTTTCAAGGTTTTATGGCTGTTTTGCATAAAGCTGATTTTGTTTATAAAACAGAACTCCATGGCATCGACTAATCAGAATATTTTGAAAAGGGGTAAGAAGTAACTCTTTTCTTTCATCACCTTACTCATCATCAACCAACATCACCCACTGTACCTGTTCATCAAAGGCACCTCCCCGAATCACCCTCGAGGAAGCTCACCTTGCATTTGTGAGTGGTACCTCTAGCACCCAGTTTTTAATCATTCCGTTAAAGTTATTCTATGATCCTACCTTCACTTCCCAAGTCGTCCATAACCGCGGACACGGCTTTTCGAAAAGATTTAACCCTGCAGGGGTGTACAAAGTGGAAGTCCCCGGAGTCCCGAGGGGCTCCAGCTCCTTCGCCACGCGTACCGTCCGGCCCACTACCTGTACAATTAGCTCTCTTCCATGGAAAGCCGGCTGGGTAGGAGCGGTGTCGACTTCTCCCTCGTTAAGGACTTTCCAGGATCATCAGTGGCGGCAGGACTGCCAGGATCACGACACCCCGCCCCACGGCCACTTATTTTCCTAACACCACAATCCTCATCTCAGTTCATCCCACCATCATCACGCACGCGCAAATGGAAGCCCGAACTAGAGGACCCTGGCTAGCCCCGCTCGAGTTATTTAGTCTATGAGGGTTCCTGCACTGCGAATGCATAGGCCTCACGCATGGTTGCACGCTCAGTCTTGGTTCAAGAGGTATAGCACTCGCACCTAGGCGACGGGAACGAGACAAAGCACCACAACCACAGTGGCCTCTCATCCCCACCTTTAAGCAATTTATTAACCACCACCATCACTTTCCATCACATCCGGTTATTCCATACCTGTTCCAACCATTGAAACATCCACCGGACCTGCAAACCTTTAAACTAAGCATGGCTAAGCATATACATAGCAAATATACTTATCTTTGGCCAACACTCCAACCCTATGGATATTAGGAAAGATGCAGGTAAATGGCAATAGATTTCTAATGCAACTAGTAGGATACTCTAGTCCAAGCGAAAGACATTTGGAACCGAATGCAATATTATAGTGGGGAAAATAATTGCAAAATATAGGAGGAGACATGCTCAGAGGGGGGATTACGCTTGCCTTGATCAGCGTGCTGGTAATACGGATCCTCGGGGTATTGCGGAGTACCTCCGGTTGCTTGATCTATCGAGATACAAAACACCGGAAGAGAACAATCAAACACCACACATACGTTCACAAATGCAATGCGCAAACATGATGACATGACAAAATTAAGGTATTGAACTTATCAAGAGCTCTCTAGTAGGATCGACCAACTTTAAATGGGGAGCGAGAGATAAATATTCACCGATAGAGAAAAATATTGTTCTACAATATTTTTAATGCTTTCCGGTGCTTAAAATAGGGTGAACATGTATGAAATGATGCCACGTGTTAATCCATAATTTCGGAGGCATTTTGGTATTTTACACCAATTTTAAAATGCACCGATAAAAGTTATTACACTTTATAACTTAACAATTTAAATATGTGATTTGAAATATTTTAAGATCCTCTCTTAATTATCTTATTTCCTCTCTTACTCATGTCCTGGTTATTATTTAAATCCAACCCAAACAACTATTTGAAACCAGAAATAGAAGAAGGAATAAATTTAAACAGGAGAAATGTTTGTACTGTACAAAATCGGAATATCCGAATTTAATTTAAATCGGATAATCCGATCGGATGGTGCTCTGCGAAACGGCTAAGGACCGAAGCAAATTCGGTACTGCCTTCACTCGGAAAATCCGAGCTAAACAAGAATCGGATTATCCGATCACACAACCGTCTCCAAAATTTGGCTAAGGACCTTAAACTCAGTGGTACTGGAACTAATCGGAATTTCCGGCTCGGCGTCGCTCGGAAAATCCGACGCACAGCGAGCGACGGGCGGCGGCGAACTCCGGCGGGAAACTCGAGCCACAGCTCACGATTCGAACGCGAGGAGGGCAGGGGAGGTTCAGGAGCTCACCCTGAGTCGCACGCGTGCTCGGGGAGGCCGGGGATGCAACAACGGCGACGAGCTTGTCCGCGACGACAGTGACCGGAGGCGGAGGAGATGATGACGGCGGAGGCGACTCGTGACGCCCTAGCTCGATTCCTTTGGCGGAGAGGAAGAAGACAACACGGTGGAGCTCTTGGTGGTCTTGGCTTGGCTCGGGGAGCCCTCAATCAACGGCGATGCGGTGGGGACGGCGAGCTCCCGTGCGGCTCAGTGAAGAGGAGGGAAGAGGAACGGGAGGAGGAGCAGGTGTGAGGGATGGGGAGCAGAGGGCCCGCGTGCGTGCTCTTCTTCTCCTTGCACGAGGAAACCGCGAGGAGGGGGGCCCCGGGCGAGCGCGTGTTGAGGCACGGCCACGGCGACATGGCGCGGGCGCATGGCGCCAGTGCCAGGAGAGAGACGGCGATTTTGCAAATTGGTCCCTGCAGATTTAATTCCTTCACGGATTGGTCCTTCTTCAGTTTCTTTCTAAAACCCTTTAGAACCAGCAGCACTTTAGGTAATTAATTGGGGCACAAAAACATTTTAGAAAAATGTGCAAAAATTTGTGTAGCCTCTTCGTACTAGATAGAAGCTCCACAAAAATTGGCGATTAAAAATAAAAAGTTTTGAACACCAATTGTTCATAGGGTTCGAAAAGGTCATTTTTAATAATTTCCCAAAATATCTTTATTTGGAGTATTTGAGCATTTCCAAAGATAGTGAAATTATTCATGGAGGCTTCCAATATAGCTATGAAGCTCCCCATGATTTTAGTTTGAATTTTTGGAAAGCTGAAATTGGTTCCAAAAATAGAATTGAATTAAGCCAATTTTGGATTCTCAAATTTATTTCTTTGTATGACAGGAAGAACTACTTTGACAAGTATTTACAAAATATATCCTTGAGCTTCCTGGACAATTTGGGAACTCAAGAACAATTGGTTTTGCCAATTTGAGTAACGTATTTGGTTTGCAAATTCTTGGGGAAGGATTTGCTTCCTTTGTTTTACATTTCCCGGTGTTGCTTTATTCAACTTAAGCAATTGAAAATGAGTATGCCATGATGCAAAGCAAACAAAAAGTGGAAATTTTATTCGGGTTTTTAGATTATGAACTTTGGGTTGTTACAGCAGAGCTGGCCAGAGCAGCAACCACCGTGTTAGAGCTGAAGCACCATTTCCCCACCACCATCCACAACCAGCCCGCCGGCGGCGAACGTTACCTTTCCCGCCTCCTTGCTGCCGACGCGGCGCGTGCTGCATCATTGCAGCTCCCCAGGGCAGCAGCCACACAATCCGGCCAAGCGGCGGCCGAGGTCCCGCTGACCTCCGGCATCCGCTTCCAGACGCTTAACTACGTCACCACCATCGCGCTCGGTGGCGACTCCTCCGGTGCCGCCTCCAACTTCACCGTCATAGTTGACACCGGCAGCGACCTCACCTGGGTGCAGTGCAAACCCTGCCGCGCCTGCTACTCGTAGGTTGACCCGCTCTTCGACCCCGCCGGCTCCGCCACTTACGCCGCCATCCCGTGTAACGCCTCCTCCTGTGCGGCGTCCCTCAAGGAGGCCACAGGCGCGCCCGGAACCTGCGCCCGAAGCGGCGGCGGTAGTGAGAAGTGCTACTACGCGCTGGGCTACGGCGACGGGTCGTTCAGCCGCGGCGTGCTTGCCACGGACACGGTCGGCCTCGGCGGTGCAAGGCTCGAGGGCTTCGTGTTCGGCTGCGGTCTCAGCAACCGCGGCCTGTTCGGTGGCACTGCGGGCCTCATGGGCCTCGGCCGGACCGAGCTCTCGCTCGTCTCCCAGACGGCGTCCCGGTTCGGCGGCGTGTTCTCCTACTGCCTGCCGGCGACCACGTCAGGCGACTCCACAGGTTCCCTCTCCCTCGGAGGCGGCGGCTCATCATCCTACCGTAACACGACGCCCGTGGAATACACCCGCATGATCGCCGACCCCACGCAGCCGCCGTTCTACTTCATGAACGTCACCGGCGCGGCCGTCGGCGGCGCGGCGGTGACCGCGTCCGGTCTCGGCGCCAGAAACGTGCTTATCGACTCGGGCACGGTGATCACGCGCCTGGCGCCTTCCGTGTACCACGCCGTGCGGGCCGAGTTCGCGCTCCAGTTCGGCGCCGACGCGCGGTACCCCGTGGCGCCGGGGTTCTCGATCCTCGACACGTGCTACAACCTAACTGGGCACGACGAGGTGGAGGTGCCGCTGCTGACTTTGCAGCTGGAAGGCGACGCCGAGGTGACCGTGGACGCCGCCGGGATGCTGTTCATGGTGAAGAAGGACGGGTCTCAGGTGTGCCTGGCCATGGCGAGCCTCCAGTACGAAGACCAGATGCCTATCTTAGGGAATTACCAACAGAAGAACAAGAGGGTGGTGTATGACACGGTGGGTTCAAGGCTAGGCTTTGCTGATGAGGATTGCAGCTACATGTGACAGTAGAAACTAAGACTGGATTTAAATCAAGTATTTGTGAAATGTAACATGAAATGGAGACGGTGGTTGTAGGCCTTGTATCTTTCATCATTTTTTTTTAAATGGGAGCATACTCCTGCATCACGGTGATGCACACAGCTTTTTCATTAAACGTAACAGCGTAGCGAATTTTAAGTTATTACAACTTAAGCATCGGCAAAAGAGGCCACATGAATCAAGGATCTAAAAACAGCGAGCATAGTAAGACTAGACATAATGAAGTCTTATAGCATGCTGACGGCCACCATGGTTGAAGATAGCCGGGACGACCGCCATCAACCGTTAACATCCGGTATCCATAAATGCTCGGTGTTCTGCTGGTAGCAGGAAAGACCACAAATGGATCTAGTAGGTAGCACGATGGACGAATTGCAAAAAATGAGCATCTCTAATCTTATTAAACACCACGTCATTCCGACAATTCCAAACAGCCCACATAAAAAGCACAAACACCAATATGTATACGTTAGTTGTCTCTTTCACCTTCTTTGAGTAACTAGTAATGGTGCAGGTGTAATAGGCAATCGTGAGTAAAATGGGTTTTACGCGAGTAATTAATCAAATACAACTTATGTTTCGTATTATAAACCGTTTTGGCTAACTAATTTAGTTTAGCAAAAACGGCTTATAATAGGGAATGGAGGAAGTACATCGGTCCTCTACAGAAAAGGAAAGTGAGCTAAAAACCCACCGATCCACATTACATATACACCTCGCTTCCACTCATTGCCACACCACATATGATACAGCCGCAACCGGCATGACTTCAGACGAATCCATACGAAATGTCGTGCATAGCACCTACCAGGTGCTACCAACACGCATGACTTGACGTCTCCACGAGAGACGTCGTGCATAGCACATGACGAGCTGGATCGAACCCCACCTGGAGGTGCAGCGGCATCTCGCCACCGCATGCCTCGAAATCTTCATGGTCCAACGAGAGGATGTCCCGTACCCACCTAGCGTTAGAATTAAAACTCGAAACTCGTGAGTTAAACGAGTAACTGGCGACTCGATTTGACTCGACTCGAACTCGAGTTGACTTGAACTCGGAATTAAACGAGCTGAGCCGAGCTTTCAATTTTATGATTAAACGAGTTCGAGCTTTTTGAGCCTAAGTTACCGAGTAACTCGTTTAACTCTCTTAAAATCAAAAAGTAATGTGTATGTTCCTATCTAGCCCGATTGCCCAAGCGGCACAACTAGCAAATCTTACTCCCAAGGCCACCCACGCAACGAGCTTACCCTACGTGACCACCGCACCAAGTGATTCCCCTCTGGCCACCGCCCTAGTCCCCGCTGGCCACTGCCCGCCGCTGCCTCGTTCCCACAGTCCCCACCGGCAATAGCCCACCGCAGTCTCTTCCGGACACTAGGTCTGTTTTACTAAGCGTCGCCTCCGGCCGGCCATAGCCCATTGTCGTCCCCTTCGGCAACTTGGTCCCCATCGGCCAGAGCCCGCCGCCGTCCCCTCCGACCACCGCACCAAGGGGAAGAAGTCTGCCTCTAAGCGGCATCGCCCGCGTCCGTCACAGTTTCAGTTCGCTTGTTGTATGTTTTTACTGAGCTACGCGCCAGTAGCTCGTGAGTTCACTCAAGTCGAGCCGAGCTTAATTATTGGAGTCGTTTTGTTGAACGAGACGAGTTTGAGCGAGTCGAGCCGATCTTGCTTGGCTTGACTCGAATTCCAGGCCAATCGATCTCAAGAACACGATGTTGCGGCTCAAGATCTGGCCGCTCCATCGTCGTTCAAGAATCAAAGTCGCTGCCACTATTCCCAAACTCATGCAACGCCATCGCCATCGGATTAGGGCATCTGCTGCCGCATCCACTATATATCGCCCTTTGTGAGCGCGAGTTCGGACTCACCCGCAGCGTTCCGCTCCATGGGTCGGCCGATCTACACGCGCAGGTTCATTACCTTTTTTCTTCTTCGTTTTTTTTTGTTGTTTGTTCATTTTTTTCCTGTTTCTATTTTCTTTTCTTTTTTAACTATATATTATTTATTCAAAAATACATTGTTCAAATTTTGAACCATTTCAAATTTGAACATTTTTATGAACCTGAACATTTTTGGAAAATGATTTCAAATTTGAATAATATTTATTTTAAAAATGGTTCTGATTTTCAGAAAATATTTATTTTTCGAAAATGGTTAAAATTTTAAAATTATTCGTTTTTAAAATTTGTTCGTTTGTGAAAACTGCTAATTTTTAAAAATGGTTTCGGTTTTTTGAAAATGGTACTGATGTTTCAAAATATTCAGCAAATGGTTTATTTTTGTAAAAATGTTTACTTTTTTAAGATGTTTCTGATTTTTAAAAATTGTTTCGATTTTGAAAAATATTACATTTTTTGAAAGATTTCAGATTTTTGAAAAATGTTTCAAATTTGAAATATTTAGATTCCCAAAAAGTTTGATTAAAAACAAAAAGCAAAAATATTTCTACGAAAGGTGTACCTTTTTGGGCTTTTCGTCGGCCCTAAAAGATCTACGTTAGCCCAGCTTGTGGCAGCAGGTTTCAGTTTCCGATTGGACGATGCGGGACAAGCCTTCACGGTGTAATGGGCTTCACGTCGAACAGACGTACGGGTGTCTCTGGGCCTAGGCGTCCTTGTGCGGCGCATAAAGCCCCATGGCTGGAGGGGGCTCATCTCTACATATGCCTATGTATATTGGGTGCTACTGGGCTGGAAAATAATTAAAATCTAAAAGGCCAAGCGCCTAGTAGCCCACAGTGGAGAGGAATAGGCAGGTACGCTCCCTAGCTACGTGCCTACGCGCAATCAATCGATTTCCGCTTTCGCTTGGAGAGAAATCGCCAAATCTGATCGTCCGATCCACCAAGCGCGGAAGCGTCCTACCTAGCTGTAGATCGGTGACTGTCCTCCTCCGTGCAGTACGTGCGTACGTGTAATCGTCCTCCTCTGCTTCCACCTCTCGGTGGCATATATATTGGATATTGCCCTATTCTTTCATTTGATGCTAAATTGCAATTTTAGATGTTACAGTGCCAAAACATAAGTCTGGTGCCGCATTGAGGTGGTGCAGCGTCGGCTCTTGTCGTTTGGGCGTCTTGGTCGTCGTCTCGTGCGAGGCGTAGCCTTGGGGCTGGCGTGAATGTCGGAGCTGCGGCTCCGAATGTTTCGTCTCCGCTGTGAAGCGTCGAGATCTTTTGGATATACGTAATGATTTATACTCTTTCGGATATATGTTATGCTCTATGTTTGGATAAATAAATATTTCAATTATTAGACAAAAATAGATAAACTAAGATAATTTAGCTCTTAAGCATCGTAATTACAAATAAAATGAGTAAAAAACAACTATTTTGATTCAAATCAACACTTATATAACATCTTCAACACTCAGGGGCATTCCAGATATGTCACCCATAAAACCAACAGCAACAGCTGCCAATAACACTTTTACCAAACATCAAATCTCTACTTCCAGTAGCTGTTGGAACAGCTGCTTTCTTACAGCTCACCAGCTACAGCTGCTTTTCAACAGCTGCAGCCCAAACAAATAGACCCCTGGTCACACAGCACACCCATCCGCTGTTGTAGACGGGCAGCCAGGTTGCCGAGAGCTGCCACCGTAACCGACCCTACGAGCACTGTGTTGCGTCTGGCTAGGCACCAACTTGCCGCCATACACCGAAGACATGGCCACCACGAAGAACAGCCTTGCACCCACCTCCACTACGACTCTACGAGAACCAGTAGATCCCACCACCTCCGACCGCATGTTGGCTTTACATAGTTTCCATCTAAGCCACGCCGTTGGAGCGACACAGGGAACAAATAGTTATTTAGATGTTGAGTTTGGTTGTTGTAAATGCTAATAACTTTTAATCAGAGAAATGCATTACAATTAAATTGCGCAGACACTACGCTAGTTTAACTAAATATCTCTCTTCAGATCCACTCACAGCCCTTGTCAGTTTCTAAACAGAACTTGCACAAACGAAGATGCACATTAGACATATGGTATATGTGGTGAGCAACCCAAACAAAAAGATGCACATTAGACATTACAGAAGATTAGAATGTATACATAACATGGCAGTATTCAAACTGATATGCCCAGACAACTCGATCCTAAACCAGGACTAATATTACAGGAAGAAGCTACTCGACTCTGAATTGAGTTATTCAGAGTTTGGCGGCTGAGAGTGAAGGTCTAAGTGAAACTGAAATATCACTATATGCTTCTCCCTGCTGAACATCGATATAATCATAGCTCTTCAGGGCCTAGAGGAACAAAAACATTAAGAAAACCAACATTAGAATCAGAGAAAATATATATGAGCCAGCGGGAACATGCAAATTATATGTATAAATAGCTAGCTACAGGTCTGAGCGTTACCAATGTTTCAAAAAACATGCGTGCAGCTTGCTTCCTTGTCCTCCCTTCCAAGATTCCGTTCAAACTGAAATTCCCTCGTTGATCATCTGATGTGGCTGAAGATATCTTATTTTTGAAGTACTCGGCCACAGCCCTACAATGCAACATAAGTCAAACTGTGTACTTGCATAAGTGGTTATACAATAATATTAGTGAAGGAATCTCTTAAAACGCATGTCATTTACCTTGTCCTGGTAGACATGCTACCTAATCCTGTGGTGCTTGTACCTGCACTAGGTATCATGCTAGGGGTACTGATCAGCCCAGGAATCTCTGGCAGATCTTCCTCAAGTTCGTCATCGAACGGGAATGGAGATCCACTGGGATCAGACACACGAGTACCATCACTGCCATATGTTTCTGATATTTCCATCGCACCAGTTCCTCCAGGTATAGACTGTGGGGTTCGACCTGGAGTCTTGAAAGGAGTATCATCATACCTTACTGGAGAATGATTCCCTCCAGGAGAGAATCGAGGGAGCTCAGGTGAATCAAATGGCATTGTATCCCCATTTCCTGGAGACATTGGGGTGAGGTGAGGTTCAGGCTGCGCTTCTGCATTTCCTGGAGACTTCGCAGTGACTTGTTCAGGTTGTACATCTGCATTTCCTGGAGACTTCGGGGTAAGGTGGCGTTCCGGAGGTGCATCCTCTTCGCCAACATTTGCAATGTCGGTAGCCCGTTCATGAGAGCCAGACTCAGCATCAGAGTCACTCGAACGAGCGAATTCAGCCTTGTAGGTATTATGGAGGTCAGTACACATTCCTGCAAGGGAGTGTAGTGTACTTGCGGCATGACATGGTTTCTTTAGAGAACAAGACTATGCACCAGCTGAATCCAGCATACTAGCTTACCATGTACCAAAGGTTCACAGAAGAAGCTGTCCTTTTGCCTTATCCTGTTAAATTTCCACATATCCACTGATGTATGGGGTAGTTTCTTCCTCTTGCAAACCAGCTTACACAGTTCGTCACCATCAATTTGTTTCTTCATATAGCTGTGCAACAGAAGATGAAATTTAATTAATATGATGAGCACCACCATCCACCAGAAAATCATATTATTGTGATAAAAATTATAACTTCTACAACCAGAATTATGATGGAGAAAGTTCAAAGCTTAAATATAATTTATTGTAACAGAGTAAATCCTAGAAACATCTATTGCAATTGCTTAAGGATTGTTGTGAATAATCTACTTCATAGGCCAATGTTTAATATAGATACTGTGGAGCTGAATGTTTTTCACTAAACCATTTATACGACAATACAGATGCACATATCTGAAGTCTTTTGGCAGACTTTGAACAAACGCATCAAATGTAACAAAGTACACAATTTGATGATAGCTAATTCTCTTAAGAAATTTATTTCAGTCAAAATTCAGATACACACACAATTATGTGTTGTTATTTCCAGAGTGAGACATTGCTCAAGAAAAGAATATGTATGAATTTGTTCTTGTAGGTCAGGGCCAACTGAAACTTACGCATTGGAAAACACTAGTTGCTCATCAAATTTGGACCTTCTCTTGTTCTCTTGTACTTCCAGCGTTCTCTTTCTCTTGTTATCTTGTACTTGAGGTGGAGATGGTTCAAGGACAAATAAAGGTACAGAGATTCCTAAAATGATACAAGTAAAGGAAATTATAGTTGCATTAGAAGGTTGGCATCCAGAGTAAATAGATCTTAGACAACATTTCACCATCCAACAAAACTGTTTGGTAGTAGAATTGCTAAACAGTTTCAATTTTATTTAAACCTTGAAAGATAAGTGAGGGAAGAAACACATCTTTTACATAGATAATGAGTTAGCAGGATACACACCAGTGCCACTTGGTTCTTCATATTCAATAGGATCATGGCTGATACTTCTTGGTACATTGAGAATGGATATCCCAGGCAAAGATCCTCTACCAGGGGATAAAGATGAGTTCATTGCTGGTGGTGTGGTAACCTTGTATATGAAGGGTGACGAATCTTCGTCCATGGGGCCACTGCCATCAATAACACCTTTAAAGCTCGGCTGGCTCTCAGGTGCTTCACGCAATCTTTCTGGTGAATCTTGCTCTCCATTAGTAGTGTTCGCTGGCAAACTGTCCTCTGGAGGATCTACAGACATTGGATCCTCAGGGAATGGAGGGAATGTCCTGGACATGGTTGAAAAAGAGACATGAGTCTACCAAAATGAAGAGGAAAAGTATTATGTGAGATACATACCCTTGCTCAGGTGGTTCCGGCTCAAGAAATAAGGATCGACCAGCAGGAGATGGTTCTGGTCTACCGTCCTGCATCATTTACATGTACAATAATGTTATCGCCCAGAGTGGATACGAATAAAAAAACAAAGGAGGACAGTAGTGAATACCTCATCAAGAGTGATTGTCACATACTCTTCTTCTGCAACACAAATGAGATAGTTAAACGCAGTTGTTGAAACAATAACAAAAATACTGAGTATTGAATATATCGAGTTTCACATACCAAACAAGGTGATCTGATCAGAAGTTTTCCGATGATTATCTGGCGTACTGTCAGAAAGTTGAAAACATATTTACATTGAGGTTGCATAACACATAAAGCAATGATATGAAAGAAGAATGCTTACTCTATCTGACGAATTGCATCATCCAGGTTTAAATCATCAAGGTTAAATGTTTCTGGCAATGTGATGACCTCAAACGGAGCACGGTCCGCATCAAATGGCAGATCTACTTCCACAGAGGCGAAAGCAGTTCTGATTGTGCTCAGCATTCGGTTACAATCTTGAAACAAGTAATTCACCTTCCATGAATAAATGCGAACTAGCCCTAGAAGAAGATGCCCTGATAACCTCAGAGCAATTGGAACCTCAGGGAACATTATGGACTCTGAAAAGGCATCACATCACAAGGAAAAATCTTTAGAAAAATGATAGTGCAGAATTACCACATTCTAAAATGCAGATAAAAGGAGAATCGAAATATCCATTTCCTGTTTACACAATGAAAAAATAACGTGAATCTCTGAAAGCATATGACTTTACACAAAAATGCGGAGCCATTAGTCTTCTGGTACGAATATAATGGTGTTTGTCCTTCCTCAACTCCACTAACTCTTCCTAGCCACGAAGCGCATCTTTTATCTACACAATCAGTCTAGTATATTTCTTGTGTATCACCAGAAGTCATTATATAGCAAAACGAATCCATTTTAGAAGGAAAACTTAAGAAACAGCTTGAAACATTAAGTTGTTGATGATGTAGATTCTTCGAGGGTTAGGAGAAGAATCAAATCCACACAACTAAGAAAAATACTACAGAGGAACATACTGACTCAATAATCCGCACATGCACATAATCTGCTTAAAAATTATGTCTTTGATACAGAAAAGACATAACATCTTGGGAAACGGCTTAAAAATCGAACAAGCTAGGGCCCAACTTCCGGAGGACGTGACAATACCAGGCTATTATTATTACTGGGCGACCTACCATGTTCAGTTTGCAAACAAGACAGAACATACATATCCCTGCATGAAGTTTCAACTGACAACCATATGTTTCTGACAAATCGTAATCTTGGCAAGACAAAGAAACCTGCAGACAAAATTCTTTCCCAAAAACCAACCGAGCCATCTTCTTCGCAATCTCTCAGCGTTTGGAATAAAGAATACGAATTTTCCTCGTTGCGCCCCAAATATCCGTGGAAAGAAGCCTCAACCACAAATATCCTCGTACTGCTAGTTGTTACCCATGGATACAGAAGAAAGGAGGAAAAATCGCATCTTTGAGCGAAGAAAACCATGGATACAGAAGAAAGGAGGAAAAATCGCATCTTTGAGCGAAGAAACATACCGACGTAGGAAGGGATATCGATGCCGTCGATCTGCGTCTTCTTGACCTTGCGCTCGAGGTGCGCGGCGATCCAGATCGTACCCAGCGGGCCTTTCTTCGCCAGGATCGAGTGTGAGTAGAACATTGTTGCGGCTGCTCTTCGTCGTAGGGTGGAGTTCTACGGGGGCCTCGCGGGGTAGGGCTAGGTCTTGGTTGCGTCGGCGGAGATGGCGGCGACGCAGCAGAGGGGTTGGGGGAGATGAGATGGGATTGGGATTATTTCTGGGGGTTGGGGGGAAGTTATTTTGGAAGGGGAGGGAAAGCGGGCGGGAGGGACGCCTCGGCTTTTCGCGCGCGGTTTTTCCATCTGGGCGCGGAGTTGTCCGTGCCTGAGAAGGTTTCGCTAGTTTTTTAGACACGTGCTTGTGGTGACTCAGATCATGCTGATTGCCACTGTGGGAGAGTATGACAAGATATAATATCAATATATGTTATTGCTTCCATAATCACCACTAATATAAAAAGACACAGAGAGGGTGGATCCAATACATCGTGACCGTACAACCTGACGATCAACGCTGAATATTACTCCCGCGTTTAGCGGTAAAACAGTGTGAGTCACCTGTAATCCCGCACGATCCAGTCAAAAGCATCCACGAACGAATCCCCACCCCGCAGCTCTCTTTTTTGCCCTATCGTCGTCATGCACGCCGCCTCCGTGCCACATCACCGCCATCGTGAGTCTGCCCGCTGCCACGACGCAAGAGCCTCCTGCCGCCGCCACGCCGTGAACCTGGCGGCGCGCTCGCTATCGGTCCTGCACGAGGAGGCGCGCGCAGGCCGCAACGAGCGGCCACATCTGGATATTTTTTGGGGGGGGTCGGCAGGTGCAGCAGTTCTCATGACCTGCTCTCTCTTCCGTAATTGAATTTTTTTTTGACAAACCGTATCTGAATATTTGTTTGATTCCAAGCTGCACGATGATATATCTCTATCATTGTTGTATATAGCGTTCTGTGATGTTTATTTGGAATTAAATCTCCTTCTGGCAGCGCTTTTGAGGTCCAGAAGAACGATACATTGTAAGATGCTATCAAAGAGCATGCCCATCAGCCATGGAGTTTGCGTTTGTTGCTAGAACGACGGATGGTCCTGCGAGTTTTTGATTTGAAACAAGGAGTTGCCATAGTGTATACACGTTTCAGAAATTTTGGAAGATGGGTTGCTTACTGATTAAAGAACTTGCTAAATTGTAGCCGAGGATGTAATATGTTATTTATGGATGAGTTATCAGAATGCCGTTCTACGACATGGACAAGAATAAGGTATTATGCTTCCTAGATGTTCTTATTGTCTATCATGCTCCGTAATTGAGTTGGCAGAAAATCATGAAATTTTAAATGTCATCTGGTCAACATAAAACTGAATTGGCCGAAGATTTCCATATTAGTGTGAGACATGATGACTTGCCATTAGGCAAGGAGGGTTTGCAGTCTAGCACGTCACGGTGTAGACACCCAGCCAACAATGGCCATTTACACATGTTCTTCAGGTGAATATTTTACCTTTGTAGATCACTCTGCTATTATAAAGGATTAGTCAAACCTGAATTGTCATTTTGTTCAAACCATGCAACATGCCATTACATTTCTGCAGTGGGCTGGATGGAAGCGAGATGTACTAAGTTACTCTATTTCATGGCATTGTGTTTAAAATGAATATTCTCAGTCAGAAGCTGGTGGTATAGTCGACTGTGCGACTCGAGTTTGGCCTTAATTATTTTAAAGGGGTCAACTGAAGCTTTTGTTAATGTTGGCGTAGTGTTCATGTGGGTGTAAGATTTATTGGCATGTTTCTTTTTGTAGAATCTAATTATCTGACATATAGGTGCAATATGCATTTTCGTAGGAGATGGTGTGGTGAAGTTGGTTAATATAGAGTTCACATATTTGATGGTGGAGTTCTTTCTCAAGTATCAACATGAAGTCGACATGAGCAGAAATGGGAACTGTTATACTACTTGTATTCATCTTTGGCACACTTCAAGAAAATTACATTAGCATGCTATCTCATTGATACGTCTCAAACGTATCTATAATTTTTGATATTCCATCCTGTTATTATGCCAATTGCTACATGTTTTACATACACTTCATACCATTATTATGCATTTTCTGGGACTAACATATTAACAAGATGCCACAGTGTCAGTTCCTGTTTTCTGCTGTTTTTTCCGTTTCAGAAAAGCTAGTCGGGAAATATTCTCGGAATTGGATGAAAATCAACGTACATCCCTATTTCACCAGAAGACTCCATGGGCCAGAAGGACAAGTCCGGGGGAGGCACGAGGCCTCCACGCCAGGCATCGGCGCGGCCTGGAGGGGGGTGGCGCCGAGGGGTCACCTCGTTGACTCGAGAACCTTCCGATGCCGCCCTTTCGCCTATTTATTGCCTCCGCGGAGAAAACCCTAAAGGAGTCGACAATTTTCCCGAATACATCCCAGAGCTCCGCCGCCACCAAACTTCATTTCGGGGGTCAGAAGGTCCTGTTCCGGCACCCTGCCGGGACGGGGATTGACCCCCGGAGCCATCTCCATCGACCACGCCGCCTCCACTTCGACTCCATGATGGTTTGTGAGTAGTTTCCCCATGGACTACGGGTTCTTAGCTGTAACTAGTTGGTACTCTCTCTCCCATGTTGTTCAATACAATAGTCTCATGAGTTGCCGTACATGATTGAGATTCATCTGATGTAATCGGTATTGTGTTTGTTGGGATCCGATAAATTGTGGAATTATGATTAGTGGTTCATCATGTTATCATACTTATGTTTTATTTAATATCTTGCATGCTCTCCGGTACTTGTGGTTACCCTGATCAAGTAGTTGCATGTATCTCCAAGAGAGAGTATTTATGCTCGATAGTGGGTTCATGCCTCCAGTAATCTGGGCGAGTGACAGCAACGTCTAAGGTTGTGGATGTGCTGTTGCCACTAGGGATAAAACAACAATGCTATGTCTACGGTCATTTGTGTTGTTTACATTACACACTTTGCTTAATGCGATTATCTGTTGCTTGCAACTTAATACCAACGGAGGACACGGATGTTAACCTGGCGGTGGATTATTAGTCATAGATGCAGTTGGATAGCGGTCTATATATTATGTTGTAATGCCCGATTAAATACTACAGTGAACTTTATCTTATCATAATATGCATTGTCATGCCCTCACAATTTTATCAATTGTCCAACTGTAATTTGTTCACCCAACACATGTTATTCGTTTGGAGATTTACCTCTAGTGTAGATAGCTTGGAACCTCGGTCCATCTGTAATCATCATTGCTTTCCCGTCAACTCCACGCAAGCAACTATTTTATGGCGCCATTACTGCTGTGTTACTGTCACTATTGCTCTCATATTACTGCTGCTATCACATCACCCCTGTTACTAGTGCTTTTCCAGGTGTGGCTGAACTAACAACTCAGCTGCTAAGGCTTATAAGTATTCTTTGGCTCCCCTTGTGTCGAATTAATAAATTTGGGTTTTACTTCCCTCAAAGACTGTTGCGATCCCCTATACTTGTGGGTCATCACTCATACACTTATGAATACAATCACCGAGGCCATTTTTCAACGTCAGGATAGCATGGAAGATGTAAGTTGATTTTACTCACAATGACTTTCATCATATATCCCGCTTGCAGGCTAGGGGTTATGGTTGATGTTGTGCAAGCTATTGATAAAGACCGATTTATGTTTCTAGCCATATTTTTGGATTAGAGAGAACTATTGCGTAGATTTTGATCAAGTGATAATGAGACATTTGTTGGTACCATACAATGCGCTGGTGCAAATTAGATATTACTTTCATTTGGGATTCTGATCGTCTACCAATATTTTTTGTTATAAGTATACACACTTGGTTGGTTATTTTCTTATCACTGCTGCCTCTTATTCCGTTGAGAATTATGCACGATTTAGTTATTGGAGGTCATCTCGAGTAGAGTTGACATACTGAATCCAAGGTGAAGTTTCGTAGCTATATTTATCAGCCAGCTTTAGAAAGACTGATGTACTGTTTTCAATAAATGTGTGAGGGAGATTTGTGATATTTGGGCGTTAACTAATGTTTTCCTGACAATACCTTCCTGATGATTCCTTTATCTGTATGATGAGCACAAGGTTCAGAGACGTTCTTTCAGGTACCACAGCATGCTTATCACCGCATAGGTTGGTTCCTGACCACTGCAGCATATGTCCTGGTTTCCAATATAGGAGACGATTTGGAAGCTTCGACATAGAAAATTATTTACTTTAATGCAGATTACATATCAAACAACTTCTAAAAGCTACAGAGAGAAATGTGGTAAGCTCTGTACCGATAAAGTTACGTAAGATTCTCTTTGACTAGGAAGGGATTTTCGTACGATTTTAGTCTTCAAGAAGTTTGAAGGCATCAACTATTTAACTTGGCAAAAATATTGATGCTCCAGACTTCTTATAACTTTGTGCAAGTTTAAACACCATTTGATGCATTTCACTTGTTGTACTCTAAAAGTGAATTGGAATAAGAAATATTTGTTACTATCCACAGTAAACATCATTTATAATACGTGCATTGCACATGCAATATTACTAGTAGATACTAATATATGTGTTGTATCATATTATACTGTGAATTCCGATTATCCCTCTATTTATCCATTCATGAAGTTAATTACCCATTTAGTAAAAAGTTGTTCAGATTACCTATTTAACAAATTTTGGACTCTTTTTCAGATTCATTTCCGGAAATGAGGATTGAGACCAAAAAAAAATACTAGGACAATGACGACAAATTGAATAGATGGCGAATGGAAGGCTCGAAGTTATCGTCGACTACGTCCTCCGATTTTTAAATATTTTGACAAACAAAAAGTACTAAGATGCCCGTCTACTCTACGAAGACATGCAAAATACCTAAAATGAGGGTAAGACTATGTTCAAATTTTTTTTGTCTATTTTATATTTTGTTTCACTAATGGGGTAATATGTGTCACAATTACAAATACACAAATGTCTGTTAATAATCAAAATTCACCCTATACCGCATTTATTAGCTTGTAAACTCATTTTGTCTTGCAATGCGCTATGCTACGCTATCTGTCTATGATATCAGTATCATCTCTTTCATCATTATTTGCAAAGAAACAAAGCGGAACAAGTATGGCGTAAGTGTGGTGGTTTTCAGTTATGACATGTGGGCCCTAGTAATGAGAGTCTAATGTGGTGACTGACCATATAGGGCGAATGGAAATTGAAAGAACAAATGTTTAATTGTCTCATTATATGTTTAATTGTCTCATCATGAAGAAGACACATTTGTTACTCACTTTGCTAATTGCACTTTACAAGGTTGTCTTCTGTAAGGATTATCACCTTGCAAATGTACCATCCAAAGATTTTTAATTTAAGTGAAATCTTCATTTTCTATTTTTTATTTTTATCAACAATAAGTGCTCTATACATAGAATCTACCGAGAATTTCCCATTTTCATGCAATTCCAAAAAACACAACAAACCCTTGCGACAACTGGACCATGGCCAGTCGCCCTAACATAGCATTTCATGCCAGTCTCGTCTGAACGTTATTCGGTGTAGTAGTCTCACCATTACACAGCTACACATGATCCAGAGTTAGCAAAATAATTATATGATCCGCAGTTACAATGACAACATAGTCTTTACTATTAAATGGGAGTTCAACGTATCTTTACTATTAAATGGGAGTTCAACGTACGTTCGTAGTCCCTATCGTTTTCTGCCTCCATTTTCTGCCATCCTCGCTCGCATGGGCCAGGCCCAAACAAATCTGGCAAAACACTTTATTTCGCTGCCCTCCACGTTTCTAAGTTCCAACGGCGCAACCGAAACTCACGAACCCTACCAAATCCCAAATCAAACTCGCATCGATCACCTATCTCCGCTCGACACCGACGACCCCCGGATCCCCGCCCTCGCATCGGGGACCAGCGATGGCGCCCGCGTCCACGGACCCCAGGCGATCGAGGTGGGTGGTGTCGCCGCGGCGGGTGGTGTCGTCGCGGTGGGCGGCGGCGATGGTCCTCCTTCTCGGCGCGCTCGCCCTCGCGGCCTACTACTGCTTCTACTCGGACGTGGCCGTGCAGTTCCTGGGGATGGAGGAGGAGGCGCATGACGAGAGGGACGAGACCAAGTCCTTCCTGCTACCACTCTGCGCTCTACCCCAAGGCGCGGCAGGGGCGCGCGCTGCGGGAATTCGAGGACATCAAGCTCGCTCCAAGAGGGTTGATGACGGAGGCGGAGCCACAAGAGGGTAACGAAGAAGTTGGATGTCAAGGGGGCGGCGACATCGGCCCGGACCAACTGCACAGTTCTGCTCCCGATCAAGGGCAATGTGTTCCCCGATGGGTGCGTACTAATTCAATTCTTCAGGAATTTGATCTAATTCGTGCATAAATATTGCTATTCCACGTTATGATTCAAGGGGATAATATTCTACTCATCTTGGATGGTGCTTCTAATGAACAAATGTGCTCGAGTAAGTATGTTTCATCGATCTGCTTTGGGGAAGGGATGGGCTAAGCAAACTTTTAGAATTTAGATCCATCTTTTTTTTACGAGAATTTAGATCCATCTTAATTGGGGTCTATAACTGGGTTCAGTTATAGATAAATAAACTGATGCGATCAAGTTAGATCCATCTTAATTTCTATGACATATAGTAGAGTTCAGTTTCGTTCTATAAATAAAGATTTAGACGATGTGATCAAGTTTATATTTAGTAAGTATACTAAAAACAGGTTGAAAAGTCTGTCTTTCCTCCATTTACAACATTTCAGTTCTGTAACCTGATGAGTATATGTATCTTAGCCGGAAGTCCACTTGTACGGTGAAAGTGCAATTCTTCTTGGAAGATCATGTGCGGACAGTTATTCAGATCTGAGTATCGATCATCTTTAGTTCAGGCTAGCATCTTTTGTCTAAACCATGCATTCCGATAAACTATTTTTTTAAAGTCTCTGGGAATATGTCATGCTTGGTCTGTTAAGGCTAATATATTATCTTACACTAACTGCAGGCAGTATTACACATCCATCTTTGTTGGCAATCCACCAAGACCCTACTTTCTTGATGTTGATACTGGAAGCGATTTTACGTGGATCGAGTGTGACGCACCATGCACAAACTGTGCCAAAGTAAGCAAAAAATTCCGTCTCTGTACACCAATATATGATTGGGTTCACTATTCTTTCCAATTTCTCCAGTCTTGCAAGATACACATGCCTTAGTTTATATCAAGGAAAATGAAGTGTCCAAAGCAAAGAATGGCAGGACAGGTTCAACATGCACATATATTTGCAGGATCTATATTTATTTGCACAAACACAGTTTAGCATATACCGCCATGCATTGACATCTCATGAAAGAGCTCATGCAGAAAAACATGCCCAAACACATTCATCAATGTTCACTGAAGTTATATAAAATATGATTTGGATGGCTCTTTCTGTGACTCCTCCTCATGATCAAGGATGTGAGATTTTGGTGGATTTGTTTGGTGCGAGTGGTGGTCGCGACAGGGATTGGATGCCTGATGCTGACATGTTGCTTGGCCAACCCGCTACCTGAAGGTCGGTCATCCATTAATATGCCCCTCTAAACCTCTGAAGTCTGAACATTACTTGTATTTCATCATATTGTTGTATGTAAATTATCATAGCAGGTGAAAATGAGCTCTATTCACGTTCTTTGGTGTTATTTTGGTGATGGATTATCTTGCAGCATACTGGTGACAGTGCTTGTGATCATGTTTCATGTGGCTCTACCCCTTGTATTATGGGGAGAGAAATAGGAAGTAACAGTTGCTGCCACCAGCACGGCTTCCCGACATACTAAGAATGCTAAAACAAGTGAGTTTTAATATATCTGCAGTATTTTTCTTTCTAAACCCTAGATGTTTGTATTCAACGGCAAATTGTGTGGACCTCCGGACATGCACTGATAAACCCTGGTGAGAAAGAGTAATAAGACTATGCTATTATAGTCTGTAGAACGTCATTGTTCAGATAGAGACATAACTTCAAGTCCATGTAAATGCTTATCTGAAATTGATAATCAGGTAAACGCTTATCTGAAATTGATAATCGGTAAACTGCTTGCTAATGTCCATTGCAAATCTGCATTGCCAATAATGACGTTATGTGACATTTCCTTTCTTAAGGAAGTAAACTGGTTTGCGTGCAGACATTTCACTATGTTTGGTAAAGTGAATACAAATGAAATATAGAGACAACCATCATATATGGTAATTATGTCCCAACGATGACATCTCAGGATATTGGCATATATCTACTCAGATGGTCAAAGGAAGGATAATAGAATTAGTAAAGCTACCCTGTGAAAACAGAAAAAAGAGCATTCATTAACTTTCATATTATCATGTGGGTGAAAATAGATAAGTAATTTGAAGTTCTGTACTATAATTGAAATTATTTATGTAGCATTTTCTTCTCCGAGAACATATGTTTATGGTAGCAATGTATAATATTTCACTCCCAACATATGTTGACTACTTGACTGACAAGCTCATTCTTATACCGATTGAAGTTGCGTGGGATTGCATGCGTACTCATTCTTATACCTTGAGCTTGTTGTTTTCTATTTTTCTTCAGGAATTCAGAGTGTATTTCTGAGGGCGTGTATTACTTTCGATTCAGTTCATATTCTGCATTACTGTTGTTACTTGCCAGCCGCAAAGAACCAAAGATAGAGAGCGACATGGTTGAGAAAGGTATCAGTTTAAGTTCCTCTTTGAGCTATCTGCATGTTCTTTTGATTGACTTTACCTCCAGGTATTATTAATCTTTACTTAGCTCTATTGATACGGTATTAACTTGTTGCAGGATATGCACTGAGTAATGAGTACGCATAAAAGTGGGAATTCTCGTGTCTTTAAATTGCGAAGCTTTATATGATTAGGCAAAACGGATGCTCCAAAGAAAGCATACGAGTGCTCAGGGCATGTACAATGGTAGAGAATGCGCGCTTTCCCTTAGCCATCCACGTCATTTAGAGAAGGCAAAATTATAAGTTGTACAATGCATTATCTCTTATTATCATCCCTAGCAATTAATGAGAATTAATTATATTTTAGTAAGAAATTGTATTTTTAAGGGAAGACAAATGGTACAATGGTGCAATTAGTTTTCCCTTATTTCATAAGAGATCATCTCTTAGCTAAGGGAAGGCAACCTCCATTTCTTCATTCTCTCCCCGCCAACTAGACAAATATCTTACGTGTCAACGCTAAGAGAAGGCTGACGTCACCCCATTGTACATGCCCTCATAGATTGATTTAGTTGGTGTATACTCCTCCATCAGCCGTGCCATATATATGCACGTGGATAATTGTGTATATATCCCCTCCCCTCAACTTGTAAAGTTCTTGCATTTGATCAACCAAATGACTATTGGGTTATGAATCTGTAAGCTTTTTAAGACCCAAAACAAGATGCTTGAGATTCATATGGTTTGAGCAATTGGGAAGATGCATCTTATTTGCTTTTGAATGTATGAAGGTACGTATTATCAAAAGGAAATTTTATTAATTTGTGATACTCTAAATTAATGATTTATCTCAGTTCTCACATTTGTTGGCATTGACCTAACCGGTTCGGAGATTTTTTATTTATGCTTTGCTCCATGTGTCTCGTTGTTTGGAATTTTAATCAAGTTTTTGAGCATGAAAAGTACAACAATGTGATATACATGGTTGTTTTTGTGTGATGCAAACAGGTGACGAGAGGACACTTAATTCATGATCAGTTCAAATGACCAAAATCATCCCTGGAATAACCGAACTTGAACAAGAAGCTTAACAAGGTGACATCGGAATATAGTGGAGCGAATAATATGCGAATTAGAGAGGGAAGAGGAAGGCAAAAGGGAAAGAGAACACATTTTTGAGAGGGAAGAGCAAGGCAAAAGGGAAAGAGAACACATTTTTCAATTGTAATCCGTAGCAACGCACGGGCACTCAACTAGTTTCTTCAAATAAGCTAGTCACACTTCCAAGGTACCTCCACGGCTTTACACAAAGCCACAACTCAAATACCAGAACGCGCCTGATTTCTTGCATAGTTGCACCTCAGACAATTAAAGGAAATTACACAGCTGTTTTGATGAAATTATTGGAGAGTGAAAGTCTTCATTCTGCTGCCATCGCATCCCTTCCCCGTGTAAGCACACCAATTGACTCCCATTCCAGGGCACAAACTACATCCTGTGTAAAAGCAAGAGGAGATGATTACAACAGGAACTTGAAATAAAAGCTTGCTCTATTCAACCTGGAGCAGACAAACTTACAGAAGGGTTTTGAGGATCAATATCGAAGGAGTTGATAGCACAGGGCTCGGCAAGCAATTCAAGAGGCCTCTCATCTGGTAATAAAATCGCCATATCTTAAGCAATTTGCATGAAAGGTCAAGAGCGGACACATTTATAGCTGCCTGGCTATATGCTCACCTTGTTCAATAATTGCAAGAATCCCATCCTCTGAGCACATCATCACAGGTAAT
This sequence comes from Poa pratensis, assembly GCA_947311845.1. NCBI lineage: Eukaryota > Viridiplantae > Streptophyta > Magnoliopsida > Poales > Poaceae > Poa > Poa pratensis. The sequence goes on along the minus strand of CAMZMU010000074.1, from coordinate 88,025,037 downwards.
ATTCTTGTTGAGGCAGCCAAAATAATATCAGATGACTGTGTGTAGTTATCAAAAAGAACCTCCCAGACCTCACTTTCACAGACTGGTTCTGCCATTTCATGAAGGCCTACACCAGAGAGTGGTATTGGCTGCTGTGGCCAGCGTAGATCCCAAGCAAATATTGTCCCAGAAGAGCCTCCGACCTACAAACATTCAGAGGTAATTCATTTCTTTAGTAATTGCTTATCTGAATGCTTCCATTTAACTTGTTTCTGCTATGTTCTTAACAGGGTGGAGCAGTGTTTGGGTCAACAAGGGCCCGTGTTCTTGAGAGGTAACAAGGGTATTCTAGGTTTAACATTATGGCCCAAGTTCCAAAGCTCAATCACCTTGCCACTTGAAAATCGGGCAGTTGTCCCCACTCCCCTACAAGTCTAAGCCCAGTCTCATACAGTTATTAGGCTCACTTCACAGGTTTACACAACCCTGGCACAGTGACCAAATCATTCCAATTTCATGATGTATTTCATACATCAATTGGTCCCAACAACTTTGCCAGTATAATTTACAGTGACAATTGAGTTTTACAAGTTGGCTTTGTTGAGGCAAAGCTACACTCACAGCTAACTGTTTGTCTACCACATGCAAAAACAATTCTATTCAAAGTTTTCTCATCGTTGGTAAATGCAGGAAGTGAAACTCTTAGCAAAGAGCAGCTAATGCCTTTACATAACTTGCAGGCCTTTACAGTAGTATTCATTTCAATCTTTTAGGTTAAGCATCATGTAAACTTAACATGGAAGTAGTGTGCATAGCATCAGAGGATTGACATGAAACGAGCAAAAGCATCCAACATAGGGATACATAGAGACATCAGTTGCCATTATCTCCGAAAAAGGCTCAATTCTTATTTATAAACCACAGCACGTGGACACTTGACATACTTCAAAAGGAGCACTCTATTACAACAACTGCTATTGATGCCATTCCAACCGTGCCTAACATTTTTTGAAAGACTGATTTACCTCTGTATATTGATGATTTATTGATACAGGGACCTGTTTGGAATATTGAAAACGTGCAGGTATTTGGGATAGGCGTATATGTACTCTTTACTCGCCGTTCTTCCTATGGTAGTTGTTTGACTTTCAGCCATACCCATTAGTTTATCGCTTACTGACGTGGTAACTGAATATTCTTATCCTAGATACCCAAGCCGCTTCATCCTACTTTTTTGTTCCACGTTTAACCACTAGGTTATACTAGTAGTACATGATTTATGTGTAAAAGCTTGATTATCTTCAACTGCCAAATATCTAGCGAAAGAACAAACATATCCTCACAGAACAAGAATGGGGGTAATGGTTTATGGTCAATAAGATGGTACCATGTCATAGGAAGTTATATATAAAATAAAATAAAGCTTTATCAAACACATGTGTTAACTTAAGTGAACATACATTGCTATTTTAATATTTCAAGTTCATGTAAAGAATGATATTGACCGTACCACACAGATATGCTTTCTTGACGGATGAATATCAACTGAATGCACCATGCCGGTGGCAATGCCATGACCCCTAAAACAGCACAAGTTCATCAGGTGAGCATAACAGAACTGCATGACGAAATAGGAACAATGAAAATTTTATAACAAGATGTTTAACTGCTCAAAGATTACGATCATTTTGCTTTTTTATCACAAGCTTAAGAGAAAAAACTTGACAGCTGATCTTGAGGACGAACAGTTCCAAAAGGAAGTTGTGTATCAATTAGTAAATACCGGCAATATTATACATGGTTCAGCTACCAGTTGAAACTTGGAAGAAATACAGCTAAATCGACATGACTTGCGGGATATACTCATATACATGTGGACCTAAAAGCCATCAATATCTGAAATGCCATGGACATCCAATTTTTACTAAACATAACCAAAACCACCTAATAGACACATTAATGAATATCTTGTAGTATATTACACCCGAAACAAATATTAATACTGCATTTTCTGAAGTTTTGCACCCACAAACTTATGCATAGCAACTAATAAGCCAATAAAATGACAAATACTAGTAATAAGCAACGGCTTTCTGGAAATGGGCCAGAAAAGATAGGAAGGGATTTCCAGAATATAATCATCTGATCCCTATGATAACGTGCATTTCTTTCAAGAAAAACTACTGACATCTTAACATGATACCATAACATAATAAGAACATAAACATAGAGTAAACATAGAAGAATATCAATAAATAATGAAAGAAACATATCCGGGTGAAGTGAAGTAACTTTGCATCATTGCATAAGCTGCTGAGACAAAAATTTCCCCTTCCAACCATGACTGGATAACCAAGGGTCTGAAATGTTCTGTATCTAAGGCTTATAAGAATTTTCAAGGTCCCGTTCATTCCTTCTCTACGCTGTGGGGTTCATGCTGTGAGAAAAACACAGGGTTTTTGGGTGGTCGTTGCTGCACAACAGGCTTAACACCAGAGAGCTGCTACAGAGGAAGAATTTTTTCTTGCCAGATTATACTTGTGTTACGTGTGGTTCATCTTATCTAGAAACTAGGGATCATCTATTTTTCCATTGCACCTTTGCTGTTTGGTGCTGGTATGCTTTGCTTCCTGGCTGGGCAGCCCCCATTATGAATATCATGACATTCTACAATCGTTCAAGGCTTCTTACAACCAGCCTTTCTAAATGGAGGTTTTTCTTCTTGCCCTGTGGTCTATTTGGACAAATCGGAATGACGATATTTTCAAAGGCATACCTGCAGATCTCCACAAGTGCAAGAAGAGGTTTAAAGAGGAATTGGCCTGGGTGATTCTTACGGCCAAGAAAAAGAAGCTTGCCAATTACGAAGCTTGGGTTGACAATTTTGTATAGTTCCCCACTTTTAGTTTTAGCTTAGACTCTTCAGTTTTTTGTACTATATTTTTCAAAAATCAATAAAAGAATTCACAGCAGAGTCTGCTGCTACCCTAAAAACCAAACTAGCGAAATAAGATCCAAATGACTTAAGTCTCACTAGCATTAAACGAATACTACTCCCCAAATTTCATTACATCCTACAATCTGCAGAAAGAGCATTCAGAGAACCAACATTTCATATCCACAACCGAACACTTTCGAGCAATCAACCAACCAGCAGAAACTATACATATCCAGCCTGCTTCGCACTCACCAGATGCCCTTGCACTGCGCCACTACGGCATCCCCTTTCCTCCGGTCCCACCACTGCACGCCGCAGCCGGCGCCACCGGTGGCGAACTCTGCAGACGACGCCCATCTCGCCGTCTCGTACCCCGACATCCCCTTCCCATCCCACACCCTTCTCGCCACCACCCTGCCGCCGCCGCCATCCGACACCACGTGCACCCTTCCGTCCTCCCCTGCCGTCACCCACTCCTCGCCGACACAGTCAAGCCCGCGGATGGCTCCCACGTGGAAACCCGCGCCGCTGGGAATGGATATCACAGAGTCGGTGTCGAAGGATGAGGGAAGGAGGTGGAGGGAGCCGGAGGAGGTGGCGGCGGCGAGGACGGAGGGGGAGCAACGGAGGGCCGTGGGCCGGGAGGAGAGCGGGAGGGATGCGAGCGGGGAGGCAGGGTCGGGGAGGGAGAGGAGGTGGAGGTGAGAGGAGGCCGGGATGGAGGGATCGTGGATAGCGGCGGCGAGGAGGCGGGCGGAGGAGGTAGAGGAAGGGAGCCAACGGACGAGGTCGATGGAGAAGGGGAGTGAGTGGCGGCGGAAGGAGGGGGAGTCTGCCATTGTCGTCCTTCGGAGGGTTTGGCGTTCAGGGGGTTTGGACTTTATACTCTTTCCGTTCCAAATTATTTTGAGACAGTACTTTATTTATCTAAAAACGAACGTATTTAGACACTAAATAAATATAGAACATCCGTATTAGGTTAAATCTAACTTAACTAATTTAGAACGGAGAGAGTATATGTTTGTAACAACCAAAAAATCATTTGTTTACAACCAAAAAAAATCACGAACTATTTCACCGACGTTTATGTAGGAACATGGACGTAATATTATGGTGGAGTCCGTAGCATCGCTTGGAAATGCCGGGAACTTGCAAGAAAGGAGAAACATTTTTTTAAATAAAAATAAGGCAAAAGATTTGCCACTTTTATTAATTAAAAAGAGGTTTTTAGAGGTTTTTCAAGCCTAGTTGTGGCCAAAGCATTACATTACTAGGGGCCTTTGCCCGGCGAGACACCACGTCGCCGCCTCCTCCTTGATCTTGGTCACTAACATGGTTGCGGTAGACGAGCGGGTTAAAAAAAACCTTGCATTTTGCTACTTCCAAACCTCCTAAAAGACGAGCATGGTGACTGGTGAGCGAGGCCAGCGCCTTTCTATGGGGTCCTCCACCCACCATTCTTTTACGATTTGCAAAGCTTGTAAATCTTCCGGCTTCACGTCTTGTAGGCCAAGCCAAATCTTCATTGAGTACCAACTCCTAGCGGTGAAACGGCATTTGAAAATAAGGTGAGCGGTTGTCTCTTGCAATTGGTTACAAAGCTTACAAAGACCATTGCTGAATCCTCCTGGTTTTCTTCTACCAATAGACATTTTCATGCTCCACTACTAGCATCGCAGGTACACCTAATAAAAGGTGTACGAAGAAAAACCTCACTCCGCAACTGGACAGCATTCAGGAGCAAATAAAATGCATCCAGGTGAAACCAATCCAGGCACAAGATCACGTTCTGGAAGCAAATTTCATAGCTCAGTGCCTCACAAACTTAACAGAATACTATAGGCAAAGAGTATACAATATTGGGCCAGGGAATAGGAACACCTCGCTCTTTCATAATGCTGTCCTCAAACGTACAAGGAATCATATTATTTCTGTGAAGGATAGGCATGCGAATATGCTTCATGATCCAGATGACTTTGCAAATGAGTTTGTGAGCTATTTTCAGAATATCTTCAATTTCTTGTATCCAAATATTGGCAGGCCCTTCTTGAGAACCTCAATTCGACAGGGTACCCAAGATTTCACTTATTCTGTCCCGGACAATGCTTATACATTGCAACAACCTGCCTAGAACTACAATTTCACATACACAGGTTATTTTCGACCCACGTACATATATGAATATGCCGTTCCCTCTATAGTCTATACATAACATCAACGGTTTAACACCTTAAAACTGCTTCAGGAGTTTAAACCAAGACCGCATCTTGTACACATGAAAATCCTCTATATGACCTTAATCTCCTTGAGCCAAGCTGTGTGGAGCGGGCATGGATCTGGCTTTCCTTCTGCCAGGGCCTTTTCAGAGAGAGAGTAAAACCAACCATTCCTCCACTTGAACTGCTACATTGAAATGCTTGCATGTTAATTTGAAGGCAAAGGTACAGGTGCAGGTTTTCGTTACATAGATTGGCAGTGGTAGGACTTGCCTCTTTCACAGCAGTCGGGAAGTGTGCCACAGCTCTGGAGTAGGCACAAAGCCTCTCTTCTATGCCTTCGTCAAACGAAAGACCCCTCTCTGCACCAGCAGCAGATGCTAATTCAGCTATCAGGCCGGATACCTACAAAAGAAAACACACATGAATCTTGTACTGGAAGAGTGACTCTTGCACCACATGTATATTTTTAAGCTCAATCCTGGAGCATCATCTAAGAAACTGCTAAAGTTAGCAAAAAAATGGTCAGATGAATTATTTAGGAATCGGTTATAGGCAACTCCAAACAGCAACAGAAGTTGTTTTGTTGAATAAGATATGTTGCGATCATTGTAACTAACGCGAAGGGCAAACAAGTGAATAACTATGTTGCACAACAATGTACACCATTTATTGGTTTTCAACCTTTGAACTAATGAACGAATATTACCTCGGATCGATATTCTTTTTCAACCGCACCAACAGTTGCCCCTGGATGACGAGCTCCAACAAGCATGAAAGCTGAAATCCATATCAACTTTTCTAGCATTTGCTTCTGAAAGGCTTCCTTTTCAAGAACCTAATTGTCAGATTGCAGCAAGATTACCACCAATATAGATATTGAAATACTAGAAAATGGCACAAGACAGTAGTGCGTGTTATAGAATTGATCATGCATGAAAGGCATGCCGAAAGAAAGAAATACTTGCCCTAAGAAAGAGTTTGGAAAAACTAGATTCGTAAAATCTGAGCCAAAGAGAAATGGTAACTTTGGGCTGAACGCTAACTCCCATGGCCATGGCCCATTAACTCTATTCATTTTCATCATGTTCTCCCATCATACCATAATATTAAACACGACAGCTTAACATACAATGATTTGATCACTTGAGTATTGTGTAACTTGCAACATCTGTGCAGTGTGCAAAAAACAATGATTGTATGGGCCGTTCGCACAAAGCTTGGATGATATATAAATATGCTGTAATTATGAGGAAAAATTGCTAAATAGGGAAACTGAGTTGGACGTAAGAAACTTAACAAACGATAATCGTCGGCATCGGATATACCAAACCTCGTACTCTCTCCGTTTTTTAATATAAGATGTTTTAGGTGTTGCACATGTTATCCACATACATACTAAAGTGAGTGAGCATGCACACTAATACATGTCTACATACATTTGTGTACATATGCATGTGGACAAATGTTAAAACATCTTATATTAAAAAACGAAGGGAGTATATATTTTTTAACATGCTCAAGCTCAACTGATAAAAATTCATGAGATGCCGAATTGTCAGCTCTGACTAACGAAATGCTGAAGAACGGCACCTTGCAAGTAAGTCCGCCATTTTGCAAGCGAGCAGCCAATGCTGGAGCCCAGTTGCCAAAAGCAGCGGTGAGCCCCTCCGGGTTGGTGTCAGTGATCCCGTCCACCGGTGGCTCTCCAACCTTGGACACAGCGAAGTACGCCAGAACCTGGTTCGCATCCACCAACCCCTTGCTCTCGAACCACGGATCCAGCATTCCATTCTGGAAGAACACCAAATCTGTTCCATTATCAGCTCAAAGGGTTCCCCACAGTGGCGGATCTAGGATTCGGTCGATGGGGGTGCCAAGCTTAAAAATTTTGGTTCAAAAAGCATCATATATTTAGCACATAAGTTTAAAATTTACAAAAATGACTACAGAAGTAACGTAATTTGGAGAAGCATCGTAATTTTTTTTTTTTGAGATTGAATTGGATTTTTTTTCGAGATTGGCATCGTAAATTTACCACATAAGTTAATCCTTTTTTTTCCCGTTTGATGAAAAAGATGCTTTTTTTTCATCTTTGCTTCATGCTTATCGAACAGAGACATTGTGGCATTACCTCTCTTCATATCTCAAAGTCTGAAATTGTCATATTCTCGAACTCAAAATTCTGCACAATAAAATCAACACCAATAATTGAATCAGTACAACAGGAACTCAGAAAGCGGGACTGCAGGACAATGATTCATTTTTTATCTATCAATCACAATTTCACAAAGAGGAAAATTCAGTTTGTCTACTACATGTCGCCTGTCGGAGATGAAGAAGCTGCCTGTATGTAGACTGAATCGAGTCTGCGCCGCTTGCCGCACTGCTGGACCCTAGCCGTGGACGGATCACCGGTCGTCGGCTCGCCGCGTAACTGGTCGCAGGTTGCCAGCTCACCGCGCACCCGGTCGTCGTCGCGACAACTGGGTCGCCGGCTCTCTCCGCTGCCCGCTGGACGCTTGATGCTCGGGCCGCCGTCGGCGCCAGCTTGCCCAATGATTTCGCCGTGGTTCCAAGGTCCTTCGCCGCCGGCTGCTGCAGCTACCTCCCGCCGCCGCTCGATTTTGGTCAGTTCCGCCGCCGCTGCAGAGTGTAGACTCGTGGTGGTTTCGGTCAATGCGATGCAGCCAGAGACGACAGCGTGAGGAAAATGCTCTTCTGGGCTTGTTGGGCTGGGAGGAATAGATGGGCCGCTGTGTCTGCTGGAGTTTTGACCACAAATCTGTATTAAGTTCGCATTTTTCCACGTACAATCAGTATAAGTACCAGTAGTTAAAAATAATTCTGTATTTTCGGTGGGGGTGCCATGGCACCCACGGCACCCCCACTAGATCCGCCACTGGTTCCCCAGCACGCAGCAGCAGTAAGGAATTTATACAGCACAGAAAAGCGATCATCATACCGCGCCACCGAGATTTAGGGGTGGCCTCAAGCACGCCGTCGAAGTCGTCGTTGCGGGTGCAGACTAGTATGGGCCCGGCGGGCGCGCCTTCCGGCACCTTCTCCCCGCGGCCCACCAGCACGTCCCCGCCGAGCGGTCCCATGCCCAGCAGCGCCTGCCCCACGCGGCCGCCGCCCACCACCACCCCCGGCTGCACCGCCGTGGCCATCGCTGCCGAAATCCTGAGAACCTTAGAAGCGGCCGCCCTCGAGGAGGAGGAGAGGAGGCGGCGGCGGCGGAGTGCAGGTAGCGGAGTGACGGCGGCGGGGACGGAGACGGTGGCTTTGAGGGCCATTCCGACAGGTGGGGAGGAGGATGGGGTGACGAGCTGACGGCGTTTGTTTAAGAGATGATGATGCGGGTAGGTCCCGATTTTTACGGATTTGTGCGGAGGAAAAGATGAACACTAAGAACACGCGAAGAACGATGAACACAAGAGGGGAAATCAAACACACAAGGGTAAATAGCAAGTAGCAACCCGGCAAGAATCGACTGGTAACAAATCCCCGAGGGCAGCCCCCAATCCTCCTCTCCCAAGCACACCTTACTCTTAGGATTGTTTGTCCAATTGGTCAATCCAACCAATCCAACCTAGCCACCTAAAGATGGAAGATTAGCAAGTAATCGCAACTACAAGCGGAGCCTTGGTATCCACGCAGGGATCTTCTCCTCAAGAGGAGGCCTTGGTTCATCTCCACATGTGGAGGTCTTGATTCATCTCCATAGGAGGAAAGAGACACTTTGAGAAGAAGGAGCAAGCTCTACTTTAGTTCCCAAATCATAGTCTAACCCTAACCCTAGGCAGAGGAGGAGTATTTATAGTCCATGAGGCGAAGGGGTAAGTTGTGGGCCTTTACATGGGCTTCAGCCCGAATCTTCCCAGGTCCAGCGGTAGTACCGCTGCGCCAGCGGTAGTACCGCTGGGATTAATGCGCTCGCTGGCGGTAGTACGAAGCGGGTACCGGGAGGTACCGTAGGGGTATCCAGTGGCGTTTTCGGCGTGCCGGTACCTCCAGCGGTACCTCTGGCGGTAGTACCGTGCTGCTCTGGCGGTAGTACCGCTGGCTCGGCGGTAGTACCGCTGCCTGGAACTCACGCAGGTCTTCATCTTCAGCGGTAGTACGCTGGTGCCGCTGCCTGGGTCCTGGCGGTAGTACCGGCCCTCCTGGCGGTAGTACCGCTGGCTGATGCTTCGTCTTCTTCATCTTCCTCTTGACTCGTTCTTGTCCAACTTCTGCACTTGCTTGGTGATCTTCTTGGTAGTTGTTCCTGAGTATGCACAACGTATCCGAATGAAGTAGCAACCCATTCAAAGGAGTGTCGAGATCACACATAGATAGGAGCGAATTCACCTTATCATGGAGAGCTTTGATTCTTGCTCTTGTCATTGGGCCACTTGTTGTAGGAGACGTAGGTCGGGCTACATCATCTCCCCCCCCCTTGGAAAAGAGTCGTCCTCGACTCTTGGTCATCCTCATCGCTTGATGTTCCAAGGTATGGCGATAGGTCGGCGACGTTGAAGGTGTCATGGACCAAGTGTTTGGAGTTGGAGATGTCGATCTTGTAGGCATTGTCGTTGATGCGCTTGATAACCTTGAAAGGTCCATCTCCACGAGGTGAAGCTTGGACTTCCTTGCATCCGGGAAGCGATCTTTGCGAAGGTGTAGCCACACAAGGTCTCCTTCTTCAAATATCATGGCGCGCTTGTGTTTGTTCATCTTCGTAGCATGGTCTTTGTTGTGCTTCTCGAGAGTAGTTCTTGTTTCCTCATGGAGCTTCTTCATGTAAGCGGCTCGCTTGTCGAAGTCCATGTTAACTTGCTCACGGAGTGGAAGTGGTAGCATGTCGAGCGCGGTGTAGGGGTTGGAGCCATAGACGACCTCGAAGGGTGTTCTCTTTGTTGCGCGGTGTAGTGCTCGATTGTAGGCGAACTCGGCGTGTGGGATGCACTCTTCCCAATTCTTCAAGTTAGGCTTGATCAACACACGAAGGAGTGTAGATAGGCTTCGGTTCACCACTTCGGTTTGGCCATCGGTTTGAGGGTGGTATGCGGTGGAGAATAGTTGCTTGATTCCCATCTTGGCCATCAAAGTCTTCCAAAAATAGCTCACGAACTTGGTGTCACGATCCGACACAATGGTCTTGGGCACTCCATGAAGACGGACGATTTCCCTGAAAAACAAAGTAGCAATGTGTGAAGCATCGTCGCTCTTGTTGCAAGGTATAAAGTGTGCCATTTTAGAGAAGCGATCAATGACGACAAAGATGGAATCCTTGTTTGTTTTAGTGCGTGGGAGTCCTAAGACAAAATCCATAGCTATATCGGACCATGGGTGATGTGGAATAGGCAATGGTGTGTATAACCCATGAGAGTTTAGAGTAGACTTAGCTTTGAGACATGTAGAACATCGTCGAACTAGGCGTTCCACATCACGCTTCATTCTAGGCCAATAGTAGTTGGTGGAGAGCATGGCATAGGTCTTGTCGCGGCCAAAGTGACCCATGAGTGTCCTCCATGAGATTCCTTCAAAAGGACCAAACGAAGCGAAGACTCGGGTATACATAGTTTGTTAGCCTTAAACAAGAAACCTTTGTGCAAATAGAAATCACCAATTCCTTTGTGCTCCGAACATTGAGCGAAAATGTCTCCAAAGAAAGCATCGGTAGCATACAACTCTTTAATCTCATCCAAACCCAAGACACTAATGTCAAGACGTGTAAGTAGGTTGGCCTTGCGGGATAGAGCATCCGCGACCACATTGTCTTTACCTTTCTTGTATTTGATTACAAAAGTGAAAGACTCAATGAACTCAACCCACTTAGCATGTCTTTTGTTCAAATTTGTTTGACTTTTCAAATATTTCAAGGATTCATGGTCGAATGAATGACAAATTCCTTAGGACGAAGGTAATGTTGCCACACATCCAAAACACGAACCAAAGCAAATAACTCTTTGTCATAAATGGGGTAATTCAAGCGAGCTCCATCTAGTTTCTCACTATGGTATGCGATGGGTCTACCATTTTGCATAAGCACTCCTCCAATGCCCAATCCACTTGCATCGCATTCAATCTCAAATGTCTTAGAGAAATCCGGAAGGGCAAGGAGTGGTGCTTCGGTTAATAACCGTTTGAGCTCATTGAAAGCAAAATCATGTGCATTGCCCCAAATGAAAGGTACATTCTTCTTTGTAAGTTCATGGAGGGGGCAAGCAATTGTGGAAAAATCCTTGATGAAACGGCGGTAAAATCCGGCAAAACCAAGAAAACGTCTCAACTCCTCAAGTGATGTCGGAAAAGGCCAAGTCCGAATTGCTTGTATCTTGCTTCATCGACTTCGACTCCATCCGAAGAAACAACAAAACCCAAGAAAACAAGTTTGTTGGTGGCAAAAGTGCACTTAGAAAGATTTGCATAAAGCTTTTCATTGCGAAGAACCAACAAAACTTGAGCAACATGAGAAGTGTGCTCTTCCAAAGACTTGCTATAAATAAGGATGTCGTCAAAGTATACCACAACAAATTTGCCAATGAAAGGACGCAAAACATGATTCATGAGACGCATAAAGTAGAAGGTGCATTGGAAAGACCAAATGGCATGACGAGCCACTCATAAAGACCAAGCTTAGTTTTAAATGCGGTCTTCCATTCATCACCTTCACACATGCGTATTTGGTGATATCCACTTTTAAGATCAATTTTGGAGAATATAGCGGAACCACAAAGCTCATCGAGCATATCATCAAGGCGAGGGATAGGATGGCGATACCGAACGGTGATGGCGTTGATGGGGCGACAATCCATGCAAAGGCGAAGAGTGTTGTCGTGCTTGGGTACCAAGATGACGGGCACGGCGCACGGACTCAAGCTCTCGCGGATATGTCCCATGGCAAGAAGTTCTTGTATTTGCCGCTCGATCTCCTTTGTCTCTTCGGGGTTGGTGCGGTAAGGAGCGCGGTTTGGTAGCGGTGCGCCGGGAACAAGGTCGATGCGGTGCTCGATTCCGCGTAGAGGAGGTAGTCCCGGTGGCACGTCTTGAGGGAAGACATCTTCAAAGTCCTTCAAAAGAGACAACAAAGAAGGAGGAAGGTTTGTGAAGTGTTAGTCATAGAAACTTCACCCTTGCATATGAGCACATAGTGAGGGTGGATGGGTTTTCTCTCAACTCCCTATCTCTCTTTTGTGGCAAATAGTGTAAGTTTTGTGGGAACTCTCTTTGAAGTGTCACACTCATTTGGCTTGTGGCTCTCACTCACTTTATGGTGGATCTCTCGCTCACCACTCATCTCACTAGACGAACGATCTTGTTGTGCCCTTGCAATAGTCTTGGCGTTGTCGGCGATGACTTGACTTGGTGTCATGGGACGAAGGACGAAGGTCTTGTCGTTGTTCTTGAAGCTATAGTAGTTTGTCCTTCCATCATGCATAGCACCCTTGTCAAATTGCCATGGACGCCCAAGGAGTAAGTGACAAACGTTCATAGGCACAACATCACAATCAACCGTATCTTCATAGGCTCCAATCTTGAAGGACACTTGCACCATGTGTTGAATCTTGACGGCTCCGGTATCACTCAACCATTGCACATGGTAAGGATGTGGGTGCTTCTTGAACTTCAAGTTGAGCTTATCACAAAGTTCTTTGCTCGCTAGGTTGTGGCAACTTCCACCATCTATGATGACCTTGATGGACTTTCCATTGACTCCCGCTCTTGTATGAAACAAGTTGCATCTTTGGTCTTCTTCTACTTGAACATTGGTGGTTAAAGCTCTTGCCACAACCAAGGAAGGGTCTTTGTTGTCGCCATCACAATAGATCTCACTTTCTTCTTCTTGAGCACTTTGCATTGTGGCGACCTTGTTCAAAGCATTGTACTCATCTTCACTCATAGATTCATACTCTCCCATGTCATTGATGATCATGACCTTCTTGTTGGTGCACTCAAAAGATTTGTGCCCTTGTCCGCCGCACTTGTAACATTGCAAAGTCTTGTGCCGGACGAAGATCCTTGAGGCGCCTTGGAAGGGAGGTACTTTCTTGAAAGGTTGAGGCGCTTGAGGTGTCGATGTAGAGACTCTTGGAGGACCTCGAGTGTTCGCTTGAGGAAGAGCTTGTGAAGGTGTAGGAGTTGACGAAGAAGGCTTGTTGGCGTAGAATGCCTTTGTCTTGAGGTATTTGAGCTCTTCAAGCACGTGGCGCTCGGCCTTGGAAGCTTGATGTACTAGCTCTACCAAAGAGGCATATGGTTGGAACTCCACGATCTTCTTGATGGGATAGTTGAGGCCATTCATGAAACGAGCCATGGATTGCTCTTCGTACTCGTTGACATTGGCTCTCATCATGGAGATTTCCATTTCCTTGTAGTACTCGTCAACCGACTTCAAACCTTGCTTCAACTCTTGCAACTTCTTGTATAAGTCTCTAGTGTAATGGCTTGGCACGAAGCGCTTGTACATGGTTTCTTTCATTTCAACCCAAGTGTCAATTGGTTGTTGGTGGTTAGCGACGCGAGCATCTTGTAGTTGTTCCCACCACAAGAGGCATACTCTTCAAACTCCATCGAGGCTAAGGCAACCTTCTTTTGTCGGAGAAGCGTTGCACGCGGAAGATCTTGTCAACCTTGAGTACCCATGAGAAGTAAGCTTCCGGATCACTTGTGCCGTAGAACTTGGGTATGTCAAAGCGGACGTTGGTCAAGTCATCATAGTCGTCACGTGGCCACCACGTGGGAATGCACGTCCACGTCTCCTTCGGTTGAGTCCATCACCATTGTGTTGGCTTGACTCGTTATCACTTGACTCGGAACGTTGGTGTTGGTGACGATCATGAGGAAGCTCTTGACGAGGCGCATGTTGAGGAGGTAGCTCTTGTTGAGGAACGGGTTGCTCGACATTGTTCGCATTGTCATGGTTTTGATGACGTGGCCTTGGAGGATGACGAGGGTGACGTCCTTGTTCACCAAAGTCATTCGCACCCGGAACGCCATTGTCATTAGCCAATGGGTCATGACGATCACGTTGGCGGTGGTGGTGATGGTATGCGTGCGCGACGATCATCATTTTGGTGAGGTTGTTCTTGATGCGCATTGGCATTGTTCGCGTGAAGATCATGTGGTTGTTCAACGATAGGAGGAGGTCGTTCATGGGCGTCGCTCCTTGAATCATGTTGACGTTCTTGTCGAGGTTCATGACGTCCATGATGTGCTTGTGTCGACCTTGAGGTGCTTCTTGTACGGCTTGAGCGTGAAGGAGCTCGTTGTCGCGCAAGGTTGTTGATAGCTTCGGTCATCCGCTCCATGTTCGCATTGATTGCGTTGAAGTTGGCATCATGAGTTTGGAGACGGCGCTCGTAGCGGCCTAAGCCATCACGAACAAGGTGTCGAAGACCGACGAACTCGGATTGTGTGACATAGCCATGATCACCGCGAACTCCACCATGGATTTCCTCATCCGAGCTTGAGCTTCCGTTTGTACTTCCCCTAAACATTTTCTCAAGAACAAGTGAGATGTGTGTAAGGAAAAACCAAGACAAACTATATCCCAAGTATAATGTGGCTTGAGAGGAGAGTATCCGGTTCTAACACCCAACACACACACTTATGAGGATAGGAAGGTATGAAGTGGCAAACGAAACAAGCAAACCCGCGACAAGTATATTGTCAAAGGTAGAGAAAATCCACAATGATCAAATTACCAAAGAAACTCCAACCACAAAGTATCAAGAAACACACACAAAAGCGAATGATGGGGTTGGGCGACCAAAGGGCGAGCACTCGAAGATAGACAACCTAACGAAGACTACGTGCTCAAATGTCACCCAACACAAGAAGGACGCTAGCTCAATTGCTTTTTGTGGGCAACGGATTTGCACAAGAGTTAACACTCACACTCACTTTGGCGGTCTTAGCTTTGTCGCAACCTACAAGAGATGAGACTTGGCACCACTTGATTCTTTTCTTTTCTCTTTTTTTTTGATTTTTGCTTTTTGACGATGATTCCTTCTCTTTTGCTAGTGCCAAGCTCTCTAACGATACACACTCGCCAATACTTGAAGACAAACACTCAACACGTGCAATGCCTCGCAATATCACCGAGCTAGTCCAATAGGTTAAGTTGCGCGAAAGGAAGAAGGGCTCACAACGGAAATGATGGTGGGGGAATGTCGAGTCCTTGGTGGCGTCGTCGCTTGGCGTTGATGATGCGTTGCTGCGGAAGCTTGTCGATGTTGTAGACGTAAAGCACACCAAGAAAGGACTCAAACCAAAGAGGAAATGCCAAAACGAACCGAGGAAAAGAAAAATTTCTGAAAAATTGGCCCTGGCGGTAGTACCGCTGGTCCGCCCGGTAGTACCGCTGCGGCGGTAGTACCGCTGCACTGGCGGTAGTACCGCTGCGCACGAATCTGCGCGTTTGACTCGATTTTGGGCGGATTGGGCTCGAAAATCCTCGAATTCGTGGGAAATCGGCAAAATTAAGGCTAGGGAACGCAAACAAAGGTGGAGGGGGTCCTAAAGCAACAGATCCATGGACAAAAACTACCAAAAACGCAACGAATCGACAGATCGGCTCGAATCAAGGCAAGGCTATTTTTGGTGGAAATTTTCGAATTTCTCAAAAACGAAGAAAAATTTGGTGGATTTCGGTGGAAACACAAATCAAATCCGTGTCAACCTAGAGCTCTGATACCATATGATGCGGGTAGGTCCCGATTTTCACGGATTTGTGCGGAGGGAAGATGAACACGAAGAACACGCGAAGAACGATGAACACAAGAGGGGAAATCAAACACACAAGGGTAAATAGCAAGTAGCAACCCGGCAAGAATCGACTGGTAACAAATCCCCGAGGGCAGCCCCCAATCCTCCTCTCCCAAGCACACCTTACTCTTAGGATTGTTTGTCCAATTGGTCAATCCAACCAATCCAACCTAGCCACCTAAAGATGGAAGATTAGCAAGTAATCGCAACTACAAGCGGAGCCTTGGTATCCACGCAGGGATCTTCTCCTCAAGAGGAGGCCTTGGTTCATCTCCACATGTGGAGGTCTTGATTCATCTCCATAGGAGGAAAGAGACACTTTGAGAAGAAGGAGCAAGGCTCTACTTTAGTTCCCAAATCATAGTCTAACCCTAACCCTAGGCAGAGGTGGAGTATTTATAGTCATGAGGCGAAGGGGTAAGTTGTGGGCCTTTACATGGGCTTCAGCCCGAATCTTCCCAGGTCCAGCGGTAGTACCGCTGCGCCAGCGGTAGTACCGCTGGGATTAATGCGCTCGCTGGCGGTAGTACGAAGCGGGTACCGGGAGGTACCGTAGGGGTATCCAGTGGCGTTTTCGGGCGTGCCGGTACCGCCAGCGGTACCTCTGGCGGTAGTACCGTGGCCTGCTCTGGCGGTAGTACCGCTGGCTCGGCGGTAGTACCGCTGCCTGGAACTCACGCAGGTCTTCATCTCCAGCGGTAGTACGTCTGGTGCCGCTGCCTGGGTCATGGCGGTAGTACCGGCCCTCCGGCGGTAGTACCGCTGGGCGATGCTTCGTCTTCTTCATCTTCCTCTTGACTCGTTCTTGTCCAACTTCTGCACTTGCTTGGTGATCTTCTTGGTAGTTGTTCCTGAGTATGCACAACGTATCCGAATGAAGTAGCAACCCATTCAAAGGAGTGTCAAGATCACACATAGATAGGAGAGAATTCACCTTATCATGGAGAGCTTTGATTCTTGCTCTTGTCATTGGGCCACTTGTTGTAGGAGACGTAGGTCGGGCTACATCAGATGACGGGTGCCGTTAGGCGTTACACGGGAACCACCCGATATTTGGATGGGCTTATCTGATTAATTTGTGGTCGACGTAGACTGAGTCGTACTGGGCTCACGGACCTTGGGTCTTTGGGCTTCCCTCCGATGTTTGGACCAGAGGTATTTTTGTAATATTAAAAGTTTCAAAACCCTCAAAAAAAAGGTCCAGTATTTCCTACTCCCTCCGTCCCAAAATAAGTGTCTTAGTCCAAAAGTTGATGTATCTATACATGAAATATGTATAGATACATCCACTTTTATGAAAATATAAGACACTTATTTTTGGATGGATGGAGTATTTTGTAAATAGTTTTAGCATATTAGTTTATAAATTTGATAAATGCCCCAAAGAGTAGTGCGGCAGGTACTATCACTTCTACGAGTGGGGCAGCAGTAGGAGTGGGGTGGTAGTGCTGTCTCCTAGCATCTTGGGTGGTAGTACTGCTTGTCAAGAACTCTTTCATGAACTAGTGGTAGCCGTGCAGAAGCGCATAAGGGTCAGGTTCTAGGTTCAAGTTCTCACTTCTACCTATCTTAATTAGCTATACATGACTCCATCTATACAGGCGGTTGAAGTCTTGCAGTCCACGCCAGTTTGTAGCAGGCCCTCTTGGTGAGGAGTAGGGGCAACCACGGGAGCAGAGATCCTCAGCGGAGACCATCAAGAAGGTGGGCGTGCGAGGAGGCAGCCTATGGCCTGTATAGGGCAGGCCAGATCGCCTCAAGGCCGTCGAATGGTATATCCAGGCTCACGACGGGGGATTTCGATTGGGGATCACGGAGCACGCCGCAGCCGCTGCCGCTGCCGCCATTGGGATACCATCATGTGTTGTTTAGGGATAAGAGTGAGGGTTGGACCTGTTTAGGGGGCAATTTGCATAACGGAAGGTCTGCACGCGGGCACTTTTGTGCAAAATTTCCTGAGATCGAATTAGGACGCACGATTTATATGGGTTGGCTGAAGGTCTTCGGATGCAGTGATACGTAAATCTAGAGGATGCACCAGATACGACGTTGTGATTAAACTATGAAGTATTGTGAGTTCAAGAGATTGTCTAAATTACCTAGTGTGATGTATAAGAAAATTGCTTGTACACTTTGCGTAGTACTTTATTTCCATCTATTGGATGCTTAATATGTGTTCATATGAGGCACTTTTTTGTGTGTGCTTTATGTAGTGCCTGAATTGTGTGTTCTTGTTATAATTACGAGGCTTCATGTTGCACTTCTATAGCGGCAAGCTGATCATTGGAGGCAATGGTGGGAGCAGCTACCCCAAAGAGGCTGGAGAAGGCAGCGGCTCCAAGAGGCGGAGGGAGAGGACTCCAAGCTCCAAAAGTTGGACACTTCCATTCCGCGGGAAAGTTTCTCCGATCCTTTGTGCAAGACGATTTTAGCATATGAGTTGGAGTTACTCTCTATCCCTCCAGCCTTCCGTGCATCTGGACAACCTCCTAATCACCATCGTCCTCGAGACTAACACTGAATGCCTCAAGGATGTCAATGGGAGGGTTGGCATGGATGAAGGTTGGGAAGGCTTTACCGTTGCACACTGTATTTAGATTGTCACTTCTTGACTTTCAAGGTCTCGTAGCTGGATGTCTACATGATCATCATTTTTTTACTACTCATGTGACAAGATTTTCATGAAGTGCAACGATCATCCTCCAGACTAACGATGTCCGGCGAGTGATATGTCTTCTAATGCTGCCATGATAATATTTATGTCCTATCGGTTGAAATTTATTTGTGTTGTGCACGTCTATTATGACTACTATACATGTTTTTAATCTGATTGATGCTTGTGCTAGTTTACTACTCCCTCAATGCATAAAAAGATGTTTTAAATTTGTCAAAACAAAGTATGTGTAGATACATACATGTTTGGACAAAGTTATGATATCTTGTTATGTACGGAGGGCGTACTTGTTTTAAGTGCTACCTATGATGGTATTATGCTGGTAAGCTCACCACCCGAAAAAGAGATGAGAGTACACGCCATGAAACAAACCGAACATTGCATCTATGAAGCACATAGACGCAGCCAAACACCTCGCATGCATTTTTCTGCTCTAACGAACTTTTAAGACTTTGTAGTCAACCCAACGTTGCGCAAAACATGGCCGAGAACTCACAACCATCATTTTCCCCGTAATTAATTTTGCAAGATGAAGCTGATTCACAAGGCAAATATTGACAGGAAAAATCATCAAATGACTGCTAAAAACAAATAAGCCCCCGAATCACAGAAAGAATGTCAAAATATCCTTGATGTTTTTAGCACACCATGACAGCAATAGTACCTACTTCACTATACCATTTCTGAGCACAAATAGTTCCCCTTATCAATCCAAAGAATGAACATCAGCACCAATACAAGCCCTTTCAGCATTTACCACCAAAATCATACATATTCAAGGTATGAAGAATAAGATATGGTTGATCACACACATATTGTACCCTCAATAATTTGATCTTCAACTACTGATATCATCTGACAAGCCGGAGTTAGAAATATTTCAACTTTCCATGTTGCAGGGATGATTTTTCCAGACATTCATCGCCCGTCAATCCTGAGCAAGCTTTTGCTGGCCCCAAGGTTACTGCGAAATACAGATATATGGTGCACAGAAACGCAAGCACCACTAGTGTTGTCAAGAGAAAACGATGCCGCTCGAACAATGCAGACCAACTACCCACGTCATCACGAGATGATTGAGGCTTCTTAGGAGATGACAGGAAGAATGTGTTTTGCGACCTCCGGTGAGGAGATGATAATGAATCAAGAACCATGACCGATTATCTGATAAGTATAACTCCTGTCCAAAATAAAGAAAAAGATCAACAAGAGGAATATAATTAAAATGTTCAAATCAATCACCATACACACCCTAATGATATGTCAATTAAAAAACTCAACAAGATTAGCTGCCAATTATCAGAATGCAAAAAAAAACAAGATTTCACATCCGGAGATACTCCTTTGAGTTTTGACCAGAAGGAATTATACACAGGCCTAGACAAAATCTGAAATAGCAGCACACATTATACTAAGTTCTTCACTCTCCTGGACCTCTTCATAAACATTCTCATGCACCTCATGATTTAATACCATACATACTTAACTTAAGATAATGTTTTGATGGTGAAACAACTTTATGTAAACCTAGTATTCCAGGGAACAACTCAAACAAATACATAGAGATTTATGATGGATTAGAAAGAGTCAACTAATTTCATTAGGTTAAAGAAAGAATAAAAAATCAATTTATAAGGACATGAAAGAAGGCAGAACAATGATTAAGGTTACTCCGAAGTAATTTATAAAAAACAAAGAACACATAGTTTCTAACAAAATAAGAGTTGCTGTCCAAGATGCCTTATCTTTCTACAACTACACTGTCAATTGACAGTAGATTTTTCTTACTATGAACATTTCTAAGAGCTGCACATACTAAACCCTATAGAAACTTCAATGTTAAATATGCTAAAGTACTAGTCAGCGACTGAGGGTTACAGATCACATCAGTCAGTCACAAAATGCAGCACAAAGAGCATGTGCAAGTAAGTATACATTGGGCAATCACATCAGTCAGTCACAAAATGCAGCACAAAGAATAAATCTAGAGTATTTCAAGAAGTTCACTTGTCCATGATACTAGTGAAACATAGATTATCCGTGGTAATGTGGTATGAACAGGTTTGCACCGATGACACAACAAAAGGTCCAAAATAAGAACATTGACAAATCAGTACAATCATTTATCATATATATATTGACATGTTCTGTAGACTTGCAGTTCACAACAGCAGCTATCGAATCATTAAGCACAAAGTCAAAATAAACACTAAACGATCAGATACTACTAAACGATCCTCTTGTCATCCTAGACTTGATGTGCATCCTTGCTTGAGGGCCATTTGTCATTTGATTCTCGTAGGCCAAACAAACACTAAATTTTGTAAACTCAAATAACTAAGTTGCATCTGTGGTCGCCTCTGATATTTGGGAACTGCGTGGAAAGAGAAAAATAAAAAGCAGAATTACAATTTTGATATCGCAGTCATATAGTTTGGTAGAGGAATTCCTAGGTGGGACTAGTGTGCACTAAAGAGGGATAACGACTTCCAGTGGCGGATCTAGGATTCGGTCGATGGGGTGCCAAGCTTAAAATTTTTGGTTAAAAAAGCATCATATATTTAGCACATAAGTTTAAAATTTACAAAAATGACTACAGAAGTAACGTAATTTGGAGAAGCATCGTAATTTTTTTTGAGATTGAATTGGATTTTTTTTCGAGATTGGCATCGTAAATTTACCACATAAGTTAATCCTTTTTTTTCCCGTTTGATGAAAAAGATGCTTTTTTTTCATCTTTGCTTCATGCTTATCGAACAGAGACATTGTGGCATTACCTCTCTTCATATCTCAAAGTCTGAAATTGTCATATTCTCGAACTCAAAATTCTGCACAATAAAATCAACACCAATAATTGAATCAGTACAACAGGAACTCAGAAAGCGGGACTGCAGGACAATGATTCATTTTTTTATCTATCAATCACAATTTCACAAAGAGGAAAATTCAGTTTGTCTACTACATGTCGCCTGTCGGAGATGAAGAAGCTGCCTGTATGTAGACTGAATCGAGTCTGCGCCGCCTGCCGCCTTGCCGCACTGCTGGACCCTGGCCGTGGACGGATCACCGGTCATCGGCTCGCCGCGTAACTGGTCGCAGGTTGCCAGCTCGCCGCGCACCCGGTCGTCGTCGCGACAACCGGGTCGCCGGCTCTCTCCGCTGCCCCCTGGACGCTTGATGCTCGGGCCGCCGTCGGCGCCAGCTTGCCCAATGATTTCGCCGTGGTTCCAAGGTCCTTCGCCGCCGGCTGCTGCAGCTACCTCCCGCCGCCGCTCGATTTTGGTCAGTTCCGCCGCCGCTGCAGAGTGTAGACTCGTGGTGGTTT
Organism: Poa pratensis; assembly: GCA_947311845.1. NCBI lineage: Eukaryota > Viridiplantae > Streptophyta > Magnoliopsida > Poales > Poaceae > Poa > Poa pratensis. The sequence continues at coordinate 88,003,147 of CAMZMU010000074.1, read as the reverse complement.
CGGTCAATGCGATGCAGCCAGAGACGACAGCGTGAGGAAAATGCTCTTCTGGGCTTGTTGGGCTGGGAGGAATAGATGGGCCGCTGTGTCTGCTGGAGTTTTGACAACAAATCTGTATTAATTTCGCATTTTTCCACGTACAATCAGTATAAGTACCAGTAGTTAAAAATAATTCTGTATTTTCGGTGGGGTGCCATGGCACCCACGGCACCCCCACTAGATCCGCCACTGACGACTTCTATATTCGGCACTATGGCCGTCCCCATCCATAGTGTAATTGGATAAACCCCACTTTGTTCAGTCCTGGATCAGGTGTTTCAAGATCCACCCCAGAAACTCATCTCCAGATTCAATTTCCTACCGACAACCATGCTAGTTAGTATAGACTAGGTAAACATTTTCTAAGATAAATGCATCTTCTCAAATTCCAATTCCAACCATGGCACCGCACCTGGTGAATTCTGTAACCCGGGTAGGAGTAAATTCGAAAGCGGACAGTCCACATCAAACAGTGATTAACATTCCAACCAGGTTTGTTAATTTCAATCGTACAAGAGAGGACCAGATAATCCTGTGACAGACACATCTCATCTACCACATCCAAAGCACAAGGCACACGCAGAACAAAGAACGAGAGAATGAAAGAAATGCACAGACAAAGCTCAGATCCAAGGAAAGGGAACGAGGACGCATAGATCAGTACCTAGTCGTCCTGATCGGAGGAGGCCTCCCTTCCTGGCGCTCTCTCTCTCTGGAAGAGATTTGTGGGTAAGCTCGAGGATCGGAGACGCGGTTTGTGGGAAGGGAGAGAGAAGAGGAGCTAAAACTGGAGCAGGGAATTTATCGCGTATCCATTGGTGGGTGTTTTGGCGAGAGTGGAAGGCCTGTCATTTTATCCGTGACCAGGCGACAATCCTTCCTAATCTCTATTTATGTTCTGTTAGATTTATTTTAGGGAGCATGCCAGGTCTTCCACTGCATAAAAAAAAGCCCCTGTATTCTGTTGTAAAAAAAAGGTCCTGCATTTTTGCGAACTACCAGCTCGACCTTTTCTTATTTCTCATCCTTTAAGTACAAGCATACTGGAGTAAGTTTTTTCTTCAAGTGCAAGCATTCACAAGCAAAATCGACAGAACCGAATCCACCGTATCATCTATCTAAGCAGCTTCTTCCCGTTAATTTTGCTCATGCCGATATGATGATCCACCTCACGAACGGCTCGTCTTTTTCTTTCCTTGACGCAATTGCATAGAAGCAGATCCGTGAGGAACACTAAAACTGCAAGGAGAGACGGAGCACAGTACCTGGAGAGGAGCCGCCGGATCAGCCCGGGGATGGCTGGAAGAGCAGTAGATCCGGAGGGAGGCGGGATGGAGATCGCCACCCGAGGCCTCGCTGGTAGAAGAAGATGCGTCCGAGATGAGGCACCGTCCGTTCCTGCTCGTGGAAGAAGCGACGGGAGGCAGACGGAGGTGGTGGCGCCGGAGGGAGGTCGCGGGGAGGAGGGGGAGAGCCGCTCAGTGGCGAGGTGGAGACGTCCTCATCGCCGAGACAGACGCGGGTGGGTTCCCCCTATACATCGCCTTCAGCGAGTTGGGGCGTTGTCTCGCCCGCGCTGGTGCGCTTGCCCTGCAGGATTTCCCCACATGACCGGCCCACATGTGGGGTTTTCCTCATTTCCTATTTATTACTTCTACGTTTTTTTTTTCCTGTTTTGGTATTGTTTATTTTTCCTCCTTTTCCTTAATTTTTTAAAATTTTGGATTTCATTAATGTTTTTTTTTGAACAACTGAATTTTTTAAACTCGACAGCATTTTTAGACCACATGAACATTTTGTGAACGTCCTGAATCAATTTTCAAGCTTTGTGAATGTGTTCTCGAAAATTTATAAACCTTTTTCATACTTTAACAAGTTTTCTCAAAAGTTGACAATTTCACAGGTAAAATGGTCACGAGCAAAAATGTTCAGGGTAAAAAACTGATCATGGGTTAAATGTGTTCACATGTAAAAATGTTCAACGGTAAAAATGTCACAGGTAAATATGTCCACGGTTAAAAATGTTCTGGAAAATTATCTCACAAATATTAAATTGCGTGAATATTATTTTTGAACCCCAACATTTTTAAACTCAAGAACATTTTATTTTGAACCAAACAATTTTTTTGAACGTTGTGAACAATTTTTCAACCTTCACAAATATTTTCTCTGCCACATGCACCCAACCATCGCTCTCATGACTTGTGTATATTTTTCTGTGTCCCGATGCCTTTAGGCCTGTTTAACATGGGGCCGACTAAAAAACTTAACTCCTCTACCATTGCAAGTCTACTAGTAGCTCATATTTTATGCACATATCATTTTGTAGGATAGGAAGGATATTTCTTTAAGCCACTAATTTCATCAGGGCCTCTTAATGGTTGACTCGTGCCAGTTGCTTACTTTCTCTCGAAGGAATCGGCATACCTGACAAGCAAACAATGCTTGTGAAAATGGAAATGATATGACAATGACTCCAGCTATGAAGCAACCTTAAATAGAATTGCGTAATTGTGGTGCCTCAGGTTTATGTTCATTGTGTTTCAAGGATCTTGTCACAAAAATACGGAAAATACTGATTCTTAACGCATATGATGATTACTTAATGTCTATTAGAAGATTGTATGGAAGGAAAAACTAAAATTTACTTTACCCACACTTTCTTTGGAGTTGTCTTTCATTTTTTTAGGTATCATGTTGTTCAAGTTCAAATATATACAAACAATCACAAGATAGTCTATGTGAGTGTGTGTTTTTTATTTGAATATCATATACCAATGCTAATATATACATCTTATAAAGTGAAACACCACTAAATACATTAATTATTTTTCTATCTCAACATCCAATCTATCCACATCATTCACTATTTTGGCCAATCAATTGCCCAAGTCATCTCTACTAACAATAATGTTTTTCATGCGACCTATGCATGTCATGTTTTTTCAGTCATATAATTATCCACGTAACTAATATTTAGTCCTCAAATATTCAACAATTCACATGAATTTAATTTATTGTCTCGACTATTGTGATCAACTGAATCTCGACAATTGAATATTTCATGCCTCTTATATCCATCTCATTTACATTATAATTTTTTAAAAATATTCTGGCTGCAATGCGCGGGGTATTATGCTAGTAGACTATGATACATTAGGACAACAAATACCTCGATCATGCATTCCGTTTGGACAGGGAAATTTGCCTTATTGTGGGGTCTTGCGATAACCAAAAACTCAGGCAGTTACCATAACTCTGAGTTGTACATACTCCCTCCGTTTTTATTTACTTCGCGTTCTAGGTTTTTTCAAAGTCAAACTTTTCAAAGTTTGATCAAGTATATATGGAAAAATATCCACATATAGAATATTAAATATATATACTATGAAAATATATCTTACGAAGATTCTAATAATATTGATATTTTATAAAAAATGTTTATATTTTTCCCTATATATTTTGACTTTGATTAAATTCAGAACGCAAAGTAATTGTAAACAGAGGGAGTATCTTAAATACATAGTATGGTAGTCCATTCGGGGACATCCGATAAATACGTAGTATGGTAAGTAGGTTCAATGTACATGTACACATAGAACATAGCAACCCATGTATTTTATTCATTTATATATAGCAAGAAACTTACAAAAACCCTGAGGTCATGAACCTCGAAAGAGTCATGCAGAGTTGGATTACATTTTTCAAGACTTTGAGGTTACATGATCTCCCGCTTCTTGAGGATCACCTTGAGCCCATTTTTCATCTGCAGTATACAAGATAGTTTCGGCTCGATGCTCTGCCCTTTAACCACCTCCACATCGAAGTTCCACACCAGTGCGGCGACGACGGTCTTCATCTGCATGAGTGCAATGTCCTTGCCGAGGCACATCCTGGGACCCGAGTTGAAGGCCAGGAACTTGTGAGACGGCACATACCTCAGCTTCTGCCCGTCCTCCGAGAGCCACCTACCCGGATTGTACTCCAGGCAGTCTTTACCCCACACGCCTTCCATTCTCCCATGGAGTGGAGAGAAATAAACAGAGTGTCGCCGGCGTGCACCTCATGGCCACTCGGCATAACGTCGTCGGCGACCACCGTCATACGCTCGATGGGGCCTGGGGGTACAGCCTGAGAGACTCGTACAAGACGGCTTTCATATAGACCAAAGATTTGGTCTCCTCCGGCTCAAAGACCACCATGTTGCTGGCACCTGTGGCTGCTGCTTTAGCTGATGCAATGGGCGAAAGCTCGTTGCGGATGATTGAAACGACGCGAGGGTTCTGAGCGAGGTTGTACAAAACCCATGGCAAAGTGGTGCCGATCGTGTCCCTCCCAGCGATCATGTAATTGATGAGCGTCGCACGTAGCAAGTCATCGTCTTGGTACTCTGGGTCGTCGATGTAGGAAGACAGAATATCCACAGAAGAACCAACTCCCTCACTGCCAACATGTTCGTTCTTCTTCCTCCTGTCCATCATCTCCGTGATGAATCCACGCAGCACAGTGTGGGCAGCGGCGAGCTTTCTCTCCGGGCCGATGTTTAGCCGCCTCATCACCTTCCAGATGGAGGCTGGCACCGTGTGCCGGAACAAGGCGACCTCCATGACCGTGTCCATGGCGACGGCGCGGTCCATGGGCGGCATGTCGGAGGACAGGACGCCAGGGTCCACGCCGAAGACAGGCGTAGCGGTCAGATCGAACACAAACCTGGTTATCAAATCTTGCACGTCGAATGGGGTCCCGGTGCTCGCCATGTGGGTGAACACCGGTAGGAGGCCGTTCTGAACCTTGTCGAGGCAGCAAGCCGTCATACGCGCGAGCAACCTGGGGTCGCTGAGAACGCTCTGGATCTTCGCCCGCTGACGACGAACGGGCTCCCCATCAATGGTGAAGAAGCTGCCGCCCATGATGTCGAAGATCATGGCGAACTCGGCACCCTTGGGGAAGTTTGCGTAGTTGGTCGTGAAGATGTGCCGGACGTTCGCCGGATCGCAGGTGATGAAGAAGCGCATCCCGGTGCCGGGTGGACCGTTCGCCCTGAAGTTGTAGGCTGAACCGGCGAGGACGAGGGTGAGATAGTCGTGCAGGTTGTGGAGGTTGGCCAGGAGGGAAGGCAGCATGCCTACGACTGGCCAGTTTGTGGGCAGCGCTGCTGGATTCTTTGATCTAGTGGACTTGAAGTAGAAATACAGGGAACCAAGTAGCACGAGCGTGGAGATGAGCAGCTCTTGCGAGAGCGAAGTCGACATTGTTGTCACTGGTGTGGGGATATCAGATGCTACTGCTTAGGTGCGTGCTGCTTGGACATGGTGATGGCTTCATTTTATAGAGAAGTTCCCTCGACTTCAGGACACTGCTACCACTGTGGCATACATGCATGCATGCAGTTTCAAGCTGTGGACGCTTGACGCGAAATTTTGTTAATGTGGAAGGCTCGGCACAGGTACTAGTTGGTCCGGTGGAAGCATTAACCATAGTCAACCAAAGGATGATGGGTTGCATGCCCTAAATGAATTCACATCCATCGTGCACAAGACTTGCATCGGCCTAGGTCGGCTGACCCATAACGTAATTTGAAGTTAGACAACGTTTTCTGACGACAATACGACATAGATAACTAGTAGTACAACTATGTTCACTGCAAGTGATTCTGAACTTCTCTTACAACCAGAAGGGCGATACAAAAATGATGACAGGTGCTTAACTAACAGCATGATATCCAAAATGCCAGACTAATCCAACACTAAGAGGTTACACTGAGTGGAGTATTGTTAGGAGTAGTACCTAATATATCGCTAGAAGATCATAACAGATAAACACTGTTTTACATAAAACTGTGTTCAATTAACTCTGTCTTATGTCCCTATCTCCAGTCCTCTTCCAGCCTCTGATTAGACTTGATGCATGCATGGCGTATGGTGTAGCATGCCCATACCACAACTACTAATTAAAAGATGAACACAACGTGTATGTAGGTGGTAGATATCATGGCCAGATTTATTTTACGCATATGCATCGCCTTCGGTCGGTATAATCACCCGAGGGTTGCTTTCGTCCTTTAATTGGAAGTTCTGGGACCTCATTAGCATTATGTGAGGATCTTGTAATGAAAAGAGGCCACGTTCACGATATGGTCCACTGTTTAAATTGTTTCAATCTTTGAGTCACCACATCTCTAACGGAATGGTTGCAAGGCACTTCCTCGAGCTTAAACCAAGATACTGCAAAGACTTGGCAATCTATTGTGCCTCTCATTTGGTGGTCCTTGTGGTTGGAGCGCAACGGGAGGATCTTCAACCAAAAGATATCGTCTCCTGCACAACTTCTTGAGACGACCCTTGCTGAGGCGAGGGACTGGGTAAATGCCGGGAGAAGAAGGGTGACGGCTCTGGTAGATAGACCCCTGGAACCGGACTGATGTTTTTCATCTTCTCCTTTTTGCTGTTGGCTAATGCCATGACGCTGTAATATTTGAACTCTTCTTCTAAACGCAATGAAAAACAGCCAGGCTGTTTTCTCGTCAAAATAAATTGTTTCAATCGGTTTGCTAGATTTCTTTTGCTGTTACGATCGTAATGTCAACGGTGTAGACATAGGAACCTATAGCTAGTTATCTTTGAGTCCCAACTCCCAAGTTGTAAAACTGAATTGTCAGCCTCTTGTGATCTCTGCCAATCTTGGCTCAGTCAATGTAGAGGCACGCTGCTCCCTATCAGGAGTAGATCGATATGCTACGGTATCAGAGCACCTCACATCCATCTTGTTCCTCTCTTGGTGTGTCGTCCTTCAATCAGGTCATCTCTGAGAAGTTTGACACAAGACAACCATGTTGAATTCCCGGAAGGCGCAAGCGTGCCTCCAATTCGAGACACAATGTTCTTTGGGTACCTTGATAGAGCTTCTCGTGGAATCAATCGAGGTGGCCAAGGACAAGAAAATCGAGAAAGTCCCAAAACCCGGTGTACAAGGCCCGCTCAAGATCAATGCGTCCATTGGTACTTGCTAAACTCCATCTAAATGGTGGTCCCACGACATGCATGTTGTTTTGATGACGACCATTTGCCGGAGTTTGGGGGAAAACATGCAACTCCACAAATTGGAGGATCTCCGATGCTTATCATGAACGTCGAATTGCTTTATGATACATACATAAAATTATCAACGAACTTTTAAATTATCAATGCTTTATCAATAATTTCTAGATTTTCTTGATTTACTTTTTCTAGATTCATGTTGTAACAAGAAATTTACGTGTACATGCATTAGCGAAAAGAATTAAAATCACACACTAATATTTATCAATTAGTAGGAATAATATTATTCGTTTGATACATAATCGACGATCATGATAAACGGGGGAGATCCTCATAGTTGTGAAAAAAAACTACGTTAAAGTTTGGGACACTACTCTAAATGACACACTGGACGTGGGTGAAAATTCGACATATCCCCTCCTACTGCTCCTGGATCCATGGCGCACAGATCCACAAGTGGCCTGGGTCTCCTTCGCTCCTCCATAGCCCGTGGCTCCAACGAGAACGAGAAACGGTCCTCCGCAACTTAGAGGGCGCCTACAAGTGCGGTACACTCTGCCTCCACTATGCACTCTTCATCGTCGTGATCCACACACATTACACACGATGCGGAGGCAGGGAGGTCTTGAGCGTTGTCGCCCTCCCACCAGGAGCGGAGCCAGACTAGCTAATTCATGGATATGCGACGCAAACCCAATAATTTGCCAAATTGTTTTAGTATATATGCTTTTGTATAAATGTATATACATGACATGACAGGGTATTTTTCACGTGTTATACTCGAGAAAATCACAAACCAGCGTGATAGCGTCCAGCCGTGCTAACATGGGCCGAAGTTGCAATCCAGAATCCACTTGCCAATGTTAGGCTGCACTAGTAGTCCAAACGAGCAAAGCATTGTCTCCAGCTAAAAAAATTATCGACCCCAATTCCGATCGAACCGTCTCGTCTCCTGGAGGAGCTATATATCGCTTATTAGTGAGGGTAACACGTGAGAACTTGCTTGTTACGAGATGGTTAGAACGATATGGTTGTACCCTCAATACACCAGAGTTCAAACCCTAGGTTTGACACTGGTATTTCTCATTTAAGGCAGAATATTTTTGAGTGGGAGACGACGTTCCCGTCGACAGCGAGACACTCGTGGTGACTTCGTCAATCTCAAGACCTGATCTGCCGACTCAGTCTTTCGGAGATGCTCAAAGGAGCAGGGTGCGTGCATGTGTGTTAATAGGGGTGAGTGTATGCATGTGTATGTGAGCGTATATGTTGTACTGTGTTTCGCAAGAAAAAACGATGATAACAGGTAGCCCGCATACACGTTTCTTGTATGGGCTCGGCCCAATTAGGTCTCGCGCGAAACATTATTTTTGTTTTAAGGTCCATATGTAAACGCACCAAAATAGGGCGAAAATGATCCGGCCCATAGCAGGTGATTTTTTATTTTTAAACTGAAAAATGAAATAAAACAGAAAAAGATCAAGGAAATACAATTTCAATTTTTACACAAACTTCGGATCTAAACAAATTTAGTGGGCCAGCCCAGGTAGAAGGTTCCCGTTAGTGGCGCGATATATAGCATTCAGCCTCGCCTCCTTCCTCATTTTCAACTCCCCAACGTAGCCATCACGCGCCGGTGCCATGTCCGGCCCTGCGCCGGACCGCCCGTGTTGCCGACGATCTGCGCCTCCGCCACGCTCTCCGACGCCTGTGCCGCCAGCGATCCACACCTCCGCACCTCTCGCCAGGCCGCTACACTCATGTCCGGCGATTCGTGGGATAGGTAAATTTATGTTTAATTTTTTATATTCTGTTTTAGATTTTCCCCAATTGAGATAGCAGTACAATCCCAAACTAGTTACTTTTTTGGTTTGTAGCTCGAAAAAATATTGCTGAACTTTCTATTATGCTTGTTGAGACAAAAAATCATGGTTTATAAGCTTTTCAAGTTGGTGCTAATTCTTTGTGTGGCGACGGTTAGTGTCGAGTGGGCCTTTTCTTCAATGAACTAGGTGAAGAATAAGTTAAGAAACAAAATAGGGGATCAATTTTCGAATGATTGTTTGGTTACTTTTCTTGAGCATCAATTCTTCTTGCAAGTAAAGGATAAAATCATTTCTAGCTCTTAAAAGGGAGACCGTAGAGTAGTAACTCTGTAGCTCCAATGTAATTTATTTATTAGAGATTTTGTCACTGCTACGAACGAAATGTTTTTGAGTCGGCAATCCGCATAGCCGAAAATCCTAGCTTTGCCACCGATGCCAAGAGTCAAAAAGTGAAGTTAAGAGAAAAGAGAGAACCAACGAACAAAGAAGAAAAGCGACGGGCCGCACCAGTGACAGCTGCCCCAAGACACGCGCATTCATATCCACTCACCGACACGTGGGTCCTCCCATTCACGCCCACAGTCCACACTCCGCCACCGAGCTCAGCGAGAAGTGCCGCCTCCGGAGCCTCAGCCCCAGCAGCCGCCGCCGCCGCCGCTGCCGCCGGACTGGTCGAGGTCGAGACCGATGGCGGGGTTCGCGACCTCGCGCCCGGCCTCCTTCGCGCTCGCCGCCTTCCTCACCTTCCTCAACATCTTCGCCTTCCTCCTCGCCGTCGGCGCCGAGCGCCGACGCAGCACCGTACGCCCTCCATCACGCCACCACTCCTCCTTCCTGGATCCCGACCTTCCCGTGCCAAACTGAGGTCTTCTTGCAGGGGAAGGTGGTGCCGGACGAGTACGATGACCGCTCCTACTGCCTCTACGACACGGACGCCTCCACCGTCTACGGCGTCGCCGCCTTTTTCGTGCTCCTCCTGGCGCAGGTGCTTGTCACGGGCGTCACGCGCTGCCTCTGTCTCGGCCCCGCGCTCTCCTCCCGCGGATGCACCGTCGCCGCCTTCGTCCTCTCCTGGTTTGTGTGCTGAACCCTAGCTCCTAGACCTCCCCCATCCCATTCCTTTCGTTTCCCCGATGCGGATGTTGTTTCAGCTCATTATTGGGGAGATTGCGGAGTAGTATGGTAGATTTGGTTCAATTTGCGTCCTGTTCGTTATCTGCGTCTAGGTGCGGTGATGAGGTGAGCGACCCATTGTGGCTGCTTTTCATGAACTTGTCAGCTTTAAACTTTCAGTAATGTCACTTGCAAACTGAAATTTTAGAATGTGGATAATTAGCTAGCTGGAGTAACTAGGTTCCTAGAGTAACTAGCTAACTATACCCTTCTGCATATCAAGCTTGGTCTTTATCGGCGAGATAGAATGTGAAGTACTAGATAGATTGGTAGTGGCACTTAGGAAAATCTGCCGTTTTGTACTTGATCTGCCAGGACTCTTGTGTCTTAGGATGAGGCACACCCATTTGCGATATGCTGGAACGATTCGCCCTTTAATAAAAAGATTACTCTGACCCAATCCTCCCCATTCCTAGGGTGATGGAAATGCAAGTAACACTTTTTGGATATGTGTATTCAGTTTATATTGTGCAGCATGTTACATACTTTCATTAGTGTGATTGCATGAATTGTGGTGCCTGGTTGTGCACAACTCTTTAATATCAACTTCCTTTGTTCAAAAGGTAATCTTTTTCTATACCTGATTATGTTGGATCATATATCTTTCTTGGAACTTGTTTGCTTAAAGGGTATGTTAATCCATATTCTTATAGTCCATCCATGACAGCACAAATTTGCTGTCTGGCACTTTCCTTTTCACCATAGAGCGAGCCCATAATTATATCTTTTCTTTCATCATAGTTTTGGCCAGTAAGTCTGGTTTGTGTACCAGGAAACATAGCCGTTAGGCAGTTTATCAACATAAACTCAGGGTGAACAGTGAAGTCTGGTATACCAAACCACAAGCATGTTAAGCCGTTAAGGAGTTGTCATCACTTGAATTTTTAGTAACAACTTCATACAGATGAGACCTATGCTTAGGCTGCAGAAATCACTTTGGCAGTGTGCATATTCCGTTGGATATACTGACTGCCCTCAGCAATGATTAATAGATGAGAGGTGGGCACATACAGAAATTTATTTAAGGGCGTTTTGTTTGTTGAAATCCATATGTAGAGTGAATCCTACATTCTAAGATGTAGCGTTACCTACATTCTAGTATACGGTATCCTTCAGAACTATTATATGTGAAGTTGAGAAGTTTATTTCTCCTTTTTGTTGAAAATGAAAGATTTTTAGTACCCCCGCCCTCTTCATCTATGCATACAGCCATAAGTATTACACCGTTATTGGTTATTACAAGTATCCAAACAGAAGCCAAATCAAAAAGTGAGATAGACCAAATAAAACACCATACAAGCCTAAACTCACCGTTTATTACAGTATCCAAATAGCAGCCTAATCAAAAAGTGAGATAGACCAAAAAAACACCATACAAGCCTAAACTCACCGTTTATTACAAGTATCCAAATATCAGCCTAATCAAAAAGTGAGATAGACCAAATAAAACACCATATAAGCCTAAAGTATGACAGATGACACAAAACATCACTAAAGACTGAACCGTATCACTGGCACACTATCTGAACCTGGTCATGTAAGAAAAGTTTATTTCTAAACAGTAAAAATGTATCTGCATTTGACATAAAAGCCTTCAATAGCTAAAGCCTAAAGGTCGACTTACATTTCCTTTCTTCTCATCGTTCCCATGCATTGTTGTAGTATGTAAATCCTAGCTAGCATATCTTCAAGTACATCATAATTAGACGTGTGTTAGCAGCAAAATAATCTAGTGCTTTGCTTGAAGTCCTTAAAAGCTAGACTCGTAGAAGAATGTTTTGTGAGCACTATATACTCAGCTCCTTGATACTTTTCAGATGGAAACCAGAGTGTTCCTATTTCCAGCATGTCTGGCTCTACCCCATCCTATTTATCTCGATTCCAAAATAGGACGCTATCTGATAGTTGTGTGCATCCAAATTTCATGCAAGAATATTTAGTTAGTGTATTTTCTTGTTCTCTGGTGGAACATAATCCTTTATTTTTTAATCATGGTTGACAAATCATAATGACTATTAACTTTTTAGATTCATGTGCATCTGCATTTTCTGTTATGATTTCTCAAAGAAATCTATGTGGTTGGCTCCATATACCGTCTTTTGATCCTCAGCCCTCCAATGATTCAGCATTTGATAACACTACAGTTACCTCAAATTTGTTTGTTTAATCAGTGACATCTTATATTTTTTATTAATCAGTGATATGTCTCTTACTCTCTTTACAGTCTACTGCTATGTACTACTACACTCAATTCGAAAGTCTATACTTGGTTGCTCTAAAACCATGAGCAAGTGATGTAATCTGAGCAAAGCAATTAAGTAATTTGTGAAGTTCCGAGGGGGGGTGGGGTGGGGGTGGGGTGTGGTCAAAAGTGACTTAATCCTACAGGACTAGATAACGACGACTAATATGACAATATTATTAAGAGCAAAGTAGAAGTAATTGTTAACACACTAGAGGACTAGAGGCTGTGCTACTCTCGAGTACTAGATTATTGTTTAAAGCTATGGTATTGTAGCTTTGCAATAAATGATGTATCTGAGGGTCAAAAGACACGAGAGGGTTACATTGAGAGAGCCAATCCCTTGTAATCGTACGAGCCCAGGTTTTTGAGTCGACGAGTCGACAAGTCGTTTAGGGGTAGCGACTCTTGACTAGTCGTGACTAGTCAAGACTCATGGTCGACTAGTCGACATGATTAGTTTAGCAATAGGTACTATAAAATTACCATATTATATGTATAATTGTAGATAAGTATATACTTATTAATAGTCTATAATACAAACCTGGGCATCTCCATATTATATGGTAGCAAATAAAGAAGTTCAACCATGAAATTAAGACACAACAGGTCAGGTCGAACGTTAAGTTACGTGCAATCATATCCAAATGCAAGTAAATAAGTTCAACATCGGAAAAAATTGGGGCGATCTAGGTTTCACCGGGTTGGGCAAGCAATATTGGAAAAAATATGATGGGCGGTGCCAACTTTAAGTCGTTCTTCGACTCAAAAACCTGGACTAGTCGAGACTAGTCTATTGAGTCGTTTGACTCAACCAATTAGTCGAGTCGAGATGCTGAGTCGGACTTCATTTTGCGACTCATCGACTAGTCGTCGACTAGTCGCGACTAGTCGCTCGACTCAAAAACCATGGTACGAGCTTATTTTGAATTTACGGCCTGCTTTGCCAAATCAATTGTTGATTGTTTCAGCGACATTGTTCTGGTCCTCTCTGTAGATTTACTTACTTTGGGTTAATACCACTTGTGATTGTGCCGTTTTTCACCGTATTAGAGCCAATCCAGGGCTGCTGTACATAAGAGGATATCTTTTTTTTGCGGGCACATAAGAGGATACCAGATAAATTGAAACATGTGAAGCTGCCAGTAGGACAATTAGCTAACACATCAAGTTTCTTGTTGCCTTCTTCTTAATAAACCGGCACCTTCTTCTTAATTAATAAGGCAAAGCTTTTGCCTTCGTTTTAAAAAAAAAAGTTTCTTGTTGCTGTAGTGGTGTTTGGTTATATATGATCTTACAAACACATGTGGTGAGCAACCTAAAAAACTGTTCTTTCAAGTGATATTTTGTGATGATTAATATGATTCTTCATAATGTCATTTTCATACTTGGTTCTCAGGCTTACATTTCTCACCGCTGAAGCTTGCCTTATTGGAGGATCCGCGAAGAATGCATACCACACCAAGTATCTTGGTTACTACATGAAGCATGACTTGGTCAGTTGTGCCACGCTCCGCAGAGGAGTGTTTGCAGCAGCCGCGGCCATGATGCTCATCAACCTCATGGCTTCCCTAGTGTACTACTGGAGCTACTCGAAAGCCGCAAACGGTGGGTTTGTGAAACACCAAAATGAAGTTGGCATGGGCATGACTGATTACGGTCATGACAAGGGTGGCTCTGGGCCCTGAGCAAACAGCTTTATGTTGCCTTTTGCTTGTTCACGTAGGCTGGGACGGTATTGTAAGTGACTTCCAAGTAATGTGTGCAGTTGCCTGCCTCGAGGATTGTGGTCGATGATCCGAGTGACATAGTGACAGTACTGTAACTGCATTGTGTATCTAGTGATGATGATACTCTTAAGGTTCTGATGGTTTGTGTGTGATCTGATGTAGTATGGGCTATCGGAGCTTCATGTATTTGAGATGCAACTGTAGATCCGGGAGGACATTAATTTGAAGTAGCAGTTTTTATGATGAAATGTACTGATGGCAATGGGTACCCATTACCCTCTTACCCAGCGGGTATTTACCCATTAGGGTAAGGGTTTGGTAAAATTAATATACCCAGGGTAAGTAAATGGTGAAAAAATGTATACAAAGTGGGTTTAGCAGGTGCGGTGAACACATAGCCGTATACCCACGTACCCATCTAAATTTGTGTATGACATGTGTGTCTATGCTCCACCCTCCACCAAGGTTCACAACTTGTAGCCCACCGCGCCGCCAGGTTAGGTTAGGTTAACTCCCCTTCGACACCTTTGTTATTTTTCCTATATGCATGTTATTTTCACATCTATAGTAGTATATTTTGTTGTTTCGATGTTGTTCTTCATATGCATTGTGATGTTTTGTTGTTTCATTGTCATATACATTGCATTATTTTGTTGTTTTCATAAATCATGAATGCAAGATTATACATGTTGTTGTTTTTCTTATATGTTTTGTTGTTATATTGCCTCCTTAAGAATTTGTGTGGGTATACCCACGGTTTTTCTATACCCTGCCGGGTGCGGGTATAGGACAAAATCTTTATCCAGACGTGGGTGCGGGTTTGGTTAAGTTGTACCCACACCTAATGGCCATGGGTGCCATCAGTAATCAACGTGCAGCTCACAACATCACAGTAATTGGACATCAACGTAAGGTTTGAGTTATAAACTCTTAACACTCCCACACTCATGACATAAGGGTATTATTTGTTTTCTTCAGTTAACATCCTAACCTACTCTCTCCGCTTTGAAATATATTTTGAAGTATAAGACACAACATAACCTACTCCATCTGTTTTGAATTATCTATACCTATAATAATAAAAGCATTAATGTTTCTTGTGGTACGTCATTTTTATTTCCGATTTTACTCCTGTGTTCTCAAAAATATTACCCACCAGTCCACCACTGCCACTCATAAGTGGAAAAAAACGTTTCGATTATATGTCTGTGTGTTTCTTTTCCCCCGATTGATTGCTGGTGTGGGCCGGACTCAACAGGCATCGCTGACACGCATCGCTGATTTGCATTGACTTCCGATTCCTATTCCATCTCTTGCTCCCACCCGACCCTGATACCGCTCGATCTAGATCTCTATTTTACGTCTTGCGCTCCGTATCCATGGGGCAGATGGCGACGCTCATGGAGAGCTTCCTTGTCGACGCCGGCCGGATTACTACAGGTCCATGCAGTGATGCAGGCCGAGCACGGCGTGTGGCCTGGACTGGACCACTCCGCGCGCATGGTCGACCTCCTACTCCTTACCCCAGCCGGGAGGCTCGACGATGACATGACCTGCTCAGCCGGAACACGATGAGGCTGGATGTCAGGATGTGGGCGATGCTTGCCGCGGCCTAATGCGGAGCTCGTTCAGAACGCGACCGAGATGATGTCGAGATTGGATCGGACGGACGCATGCAGTACCGTCATGCTATATCAACATGGCAACATGTATTCGTGTGCGAGGAGGTGCGGCGACTTCTATGCCGCGATCAACATGATTGGCAAGGCGTACGTGAGGGAGACCATACTGGATGCCAACTAATTCCATCACAGGAGGAAATGGTGCCTGTTCGTGCGGCAACTGTTGGTAGATTTCAGTGCAGGTATGTACGAGCCTAGGCTTTAAATTATATGGATTCAGCTTACGCATGCGGCATGTGCAGGTATTTCTGCTCAGTAGGATATATACTTTTAAAGACAATACTGCTCTTTCATAGTTTCAACAAAACACACTCTCAGTTCCTTAAAGAAAAGGAATTATATTGTCTCTGTCATAATTTTCACTAAGACTTGTTTGTGATGCATCAGTTAGTGTAGATGGACTGGTGTGTATTTCTGATAGGTGAAATCACTTCATTAGGATGTGCATTGCATTATTGCCATTTAAAAAATGGCCTATTTGGTATGCCAAAACTTTATTCGCTAGAACCTGATAAGAAAATCCTACCGAGCTAGATAAACTGAACCATCTTATATTGCAATCGATCCAACAATATGTATCATTCTTTTTTTCTTATTTGATATTTTAGAAACCACGCCAACAATATGTACCTGTCTGAACTCTGAACATACTTTATCATCGCAACTACCATCATCTAATATGGCGCCACCGCCATGCCAATGAGAACTTTGTGTGCCTTCATGACAGTGCAAATGAAAATATAAGTTGTTTTTTTATCCGTCCCTCTCCCCCTAAAGACCTCATCTTTCCCGTATTAGAGTGGATGATCAAATGGACACTTTGCACCTGCATGACTCTATTGGCGACAGTGGCGCATATAAAAACGGAGCATGTCATGGAAGCTGGCTGCTACACACTATGGTTGTACTGACGAGAAGTATGCCGTGGATTTTTTTTCTCTCCCGATGCAACGCACGGGCACATTTCCTAGTAAGTTCTAAATCATTGTGTTTGTTCACTTATTTTAGTCTATATGTAGTCCACGCTGTTTCAATATTCAACCCGTTTAATATTTTGGAATGAATGGAGTAACATTTGCGGCATCTTTATTGACCACTGAAAGATATTTTTGTTGCCTAACTTTGTCAGTACAACAGCACACTGAGCTAGCAACAGAAGCACTGAGTAACCTCGATTTATTGTTTCGCCCTGACTCTATTGTCAGGTTGGATACTTAGGCACACTTCTTTTCGACTTCACCGGTGGCTTTTCGAAGTAGGTTCTCTCCAGCAGCTCAGAACTTCAGACCCCAATAATTTAAACAGGCGTAACAAGATTATAACTCGGAACAAATTTAGGGTTTGGACTTCTGAAAGAAGCTCGTGGGGAGAAGATTCAACCACAAGCCGCTGGAGAAGTATGCTTACAGTCTTATTGGAACAACATGCTCAGATTGAACAACCCGCATTTCATAAAACTGGCTCCCAAATTAAAGAAAAACATTCATGCCTCCTAAGTTGTAGTCCCTCCCTCTGAAAAAGATGTCGCTAAAATGAATGATCTAAATATAGTCCAGTGCTATATAAATCCATTTTAATGACATATTTTTTGAACGGAGAAAGAGCGGCTCCTTTGATATCTCCCTGTTCCCCCGTGTCACAAGCTTTGGTGAGCCTCCTCTTTAGACCACTACCTCAAAGGATTCAATATATGGCTTACTCCCTCCGTTTCATAATATAAGATGTTTTAGTTTCTATATTCATATGTATGCACATGTATGTAGATATATTTTAGTGTACGTATCTACTTTTTAGTCTGAATCTATACACCATATATAATATTTAAAATATCTTAGGGATTACTCGTTAGCAAGACGATCGTTTTCACTAGCTGCATTCCGTAGGATTTCTACAATTTTTCAGCCGCTGACGTTCTAGCACGGGCCAATAGAAAATGAGCGATTGGTACCCTGTTGCCCAATTCAACTCTTTCCCTCCATCTTCCCGCTATAACTTACTTCCCCCTGCTCCTTCACGATCACGCACAAACACATCTCTCCACCCCGCCACGACCCTCCTCCATCGCAAATGGCGCCGCGGTGCAGCAACACCGTCTTCGCGGTCTTCAACGTGGTGACCCTCCTCCTGGGCGCGGCCGTCCTCGCGGCGGGCATCTACGCTGGCGCGCCGCACCGGGGTGCCGCGACCGACTGCGACCGCTTCCTCCGCACGCCGGCGATCGTCCTCGGCGCCGCCATCATGGTGGCCTCGATCGCCGGCCTCGTGGGCGCCTGCTGCCGCGCGTCCGCGCTCCTCTGGATCTACCTCTTCCTCACGGGGCTCCTCATCCTCGCCGCGCTCTGCTTCGCGGCCTTCGCGCTCGCCGTCACCAACGCCGGCGCCGGGCAGGCCGTGTCCGGGAGAGGATTCAGGGAGTACAGGCTCGGGAACTACTCGAGCTGGCTGAGGCGCACGGTGGAGGACGGCGGCAACTGGGGAAGGATCAGGAGCTGCCTCGTGGAGGCCAAGGTGTGCCGGAGCCTGCAGAGCAACCGGACGCTCGACGAGTTCGTCAACGCTAATCTCTCGCCGGTGCAGGTTAGTTTCGTTACATAACCCTCTGATGAACTTGTAAAATGATATCAACTTGCTGTTCTTTCGTGTTGGAACATATGCTCTAAACTAAAGTGGAGGGTAATTATGCACGTGATAATTCCTTTCTGTATCTGCGCTGATTGAGCTGTACACTCACGCACTGGCAACTCTCCTTTGGAACGTAGAAACGTTAGGTTCGTGTACACCTATGGCAAACTCACTGGTTTATACAGTACAAGTTTAGTTGATATATACGCTATTTGGGTTGTGTTAAACTGTGCATCTTGTTAAGCAGAGGTCGTGTATAGACACATTTGCTTGTGCCGTTTTGAAGCAACTTTTGAGTTGACAAAAACTCTCATTATCGAAAAAATATATGCTATGCAGTTTACAACTTTCCATTCCATTGTCATATGTTGGACCGTACCTGTCCTCAGGAGCACAAGCTCTCCAATCACATAGAAAGAATTGCTCTGCTGACCCCTTCAAGGCTTAAAGTCGTTTAATGGATAAGCAACCGGTTCAAATTACTCTTTTAATATCTGTATGCCGTTTACATTAGGTAGAAAACTACCTTACGACGCCAAAGAAAAAGAGGTACGGAGTACAAACTAGAAAGCTACGAGACCTTGTCATTCTGAAAAACAGAAGTATTTTTATGCCAGTGGATTGGATTGTGCAACGTCCCGAGCGGTCCAAGTGACCTCACTTCTAGTACTCTCCTCCGTCCTAAATTAGATGACTTCTATTTGTCGAAATATGGATGTATTTATACTTATAACATGTCTAGATACAAATTCCTTCTCCCATCTAGATGACAAATCTTGTTCCTGACGTTAAACTATCATATCTGAATTATCCCTAAGTTCTTTCAGTTTCCGTTCTTTTACCTCTCTCTTTTCTTTTAGATAAAAGTCAATATATGAATGTATTTTAGATTATGCGGTTTTGTAGACTTCAGATTCCACTCCAATTTAGCTTACAGATAATCCAATTAACTACCCCTGTTTGGCATCTCATGATAGCTCCTGTGTGTTAAACTGAACAAGCTGACACCTTTGTATTGCATCACTCAAAGTGACATTTGGCAACTAACATAACTTGATCAAAGTCATATATGCACAAGGGCTACAGTACAGTAAACAAAGTCACCAAGATATCGATTTTGATACATGTCATAGCAGTTGATCGTAACAGGCAACTCCTAGTCTCCTATATACCAATTCAGCTCGGAGTAAGAGGACAGTGATTGTAAAAATGTATCAACGACTTCTGCGCCCCCCATTGATTTGGTCTTACAAGCAATCAAACCTCTCAGAGCATGTGTTCATATGTGCTTTTCAGAGCATGTGTTCAGAGATGAGAACCATTCAGCCCCATGTCCGCTAAGGCAGGAAAAAACGGCCTCCCGGTCGCTCGCGCGGGCGGCTCCGGGGGCGACCGTAACCCTAGCCAAAAGCCGGCGGCGCAGACCTCTCTGGCCGCTGCTGCCGCCGTGGCCGGCAGTGGCGGCGGCCCCTCGTCCGTCGAGGGGCGGCGGGACCTGGTGGACGCACCCTGACGGCGTCGCTCCGCGCGGAGGGATGTCGAGCGGGGCGCAATCGGCGAGCCGGCAAGCTGGACGGCGGCGCAGTGAGGCGGAGGCGCACTGGGCAGCGGTCACCACGCGGAGTCGCGGCGCTAGGAGAGTGCGGGCGGCCATGGCGGCGGCAGGCCGATCTGGTCCCGATCTGGATCCAGGGCCGGGCTGCGGCAGTGGCATGACTTGCCTCATCCAGGCGAGGCGTGTGCCCGTTCATGGCTCGCTGGAGCTGGGGGACGCGCTGGCTGGTTCTTGGATCGGTCGGCGGCGCGGCATTTCCAGAATATAATCATCTGATCCCTATGATAACGTGCATTTCTTTCAAGAAAAACTACTGACATCTTAACATGATACCATAACATAATAAGAACATAAACATAGAGTAAACATAGAAGAATATCAATAAATAATGAAAGAAACATATCCGGGTGAAGTGAAGTAACTTTGCATCATTGCATAAGCTGCTGAGACAAAAATTTCCCCTTCCAACCATGACTGGATAACCAAGGGTCTGAAATGTTCTGTATCTAAGGCTTATAAGAATTTTCAAGGTCCCGTTCATTCCTTCTCTACGCTGTGGGGTTCATGCTGTGAGAAAAACACAGGGTTTTTGGGTGGTCGTTGCTGCACAACAGGCTTAACACCAGAGAGCTGCTACAGAGGAAGAATTTTTCTTGCCAGATTATACTTGTGTTACGTGTGGTTCATCTTATCTAGAGACTAGGGATCATCTATTTTTCCATTGCACCTTTGCTGTTTGGTGCTGGTATGCTTTGCTTCCTGGCTGGGCAGCCCCCATTATGAATATCATGACATTCTACAATCGTTCAAGGCTTCTTACAACCAGCCTTTCTAAATGGAGGTTTTTCTTCTTGCCCTGTGGTCTATTTGGACAAATCGGAATGACGATATTTCAAAGGCATACCTGCAGATCTCCACAAGTGCAAGAAGAGGTTTAAAGAGGAATTGGCCTGGGTGATTCTTACGGCCAAGAAAAAGAAGCTTGCCAATTACAAAGCTTGGGTTGACAATTTTGTATAGTTCCCCACTTTTAGTTTTAGCTTAGACTCTTCAGTTTTTTGTACTATATTTTTCAAAAATCAATAAAAGAATTCACAGCAGAGTCTGCTGCTACCCTAAAAACCAAACTAGCGAAATAAGATCCAAATGACTTAAGTCTCACTAGCATTAAACGAATACTACTCCCCAAATTTCATTACATCCTACAATCTGCAGAAAGAGCATTCAGAGAACCAACATTTCATATCCACAACCGAACACTTTCGAGCAATCAACCAACCAGCAGAAACTATACATATCCAGCCTGCTTCGCACTCACCAGATGCCCTTGCACTGCGCCACTACGGCATCCCCTTTCCTCCGGTCCCACCACTGCACGCCGCAGCCGGCGCCACCGGTGGCGAACTCTGCAGACGACGCCCATCTCGCCGTCTCGTACCCCGACATCCCCTTCCCATCCCACACCCTTCTCGCCACCACCCTGCCGCCGCCGCCATCCGACACCACGTGCACCCTTCCGTCCTCCCCTGCCGTCACCCACTCCTCGCCGCAGTGGCGGATCTAGTGGGGGTGCCGTGGGTGCCATGGCACCCCCACCGAAAATACATAATTATTTTTAACTACTGGTACTTATACTGATTGTACGTGGAAAAATGCGAAATTAATACAGATTTGTGGTCAAAACTCCAGCAGACACAGCGGCCCATCTATTCCTCCCAGCCCAACAAGCCCAGAAGAGCATTTTCCTCACGCTGTCGTCTCTGGCTGCATCGCATTGACCGAAACCACCACGAGTCTACACTCTGCAGCGGCGGCGGAACTGACCAAAATCGAGCGGCGGCGGGAGGTAGCTGCAGCAGCCGGCGGCGAAGGACCTTGGAACCACGGCGAAATCATTGGGCAAGCTGGCGCCGACGGCGGCCCGAGCATCAAGCGTCCAGCGGGCAGCGGAGAGAGCCGGCGACCCGGTTGTCGCGACGACGACCGGGTGCGCGGCGAGCTGGCAACCTGCCACCAGTTACGCGGCGAGCCGACGACCGGTGATCCGTCCACGGCCAGGGTCCAGCAGTGCGGCAAGGCGGCAAGCGGCGCAGACTCGATTCAGTCTACATACAGGCAGCTTCTTCATCTCCGACAGGCGACATGTAGTAGACAAACTGAATTTTCCTCTTTGTGAAATTGTGATTGATAGATAAAAAATGAATCATTGTCCTGCAGTCCCGCTTTCTGAGTTCCTGTTGTACTGATTCAATTATTGGTGTTGATTTTATTGTGCAGAATTTTGAGTTCGAGAATATGACAATTTCGGACTTTGAGATATGAAGAGAGGTAATGCCACAATGTCTCTGTTCGATAAGCATGAAGCAAAGATGAAAAAAAAAAGCATCTTTTTCATCAAACGGGAAAAAAAGGATTAACTTATGTGGTAAATTTACGATGCCAATCTCGAAAAAAAATCCAATTCAATCTCAAAAAAAAAAAAATTACGATGCTTCTCCAAATTACGTTACTTCTGTAGTCATTTTTGTAAATTTTAAACTTATGTGCTAAATATATGATGCTTTTTGAACCAAAAATTTTAAGCTTGGCACCCCCATCGACCGAATCCTAGATCCGCCACTGCCTCGCCGACACAGTCAAGCCCGCGGATGGCTCCCACGTGGAAACCCGCGCCGCTGGGAATGGATATCACAGAGTCGGTGTCGAAGGATGAGGGAAGGAGGTGGAGGGAGCCGGAGGAGGTGGCGGCGGCGAGGACGGAGGGGGAGCAACGGAGGGCCGTGGGCCGGGAGGAGAGCGGGAGGGATGCGAGCGGGGAGGCAGGGTCGGGGAGGGAGAGGAGGTGGAGGTGAGAGGAGGCCGGGATGGAGGGATCGTGGATAGCGGCGGCGAGGAGGCGGGCGGAGGAGGTAGAGGAAGGGAGCCAACGGACGAGGTCGATGGAGAAGGGGAGTGAGTGGCGGCGGAAGGAGGGGAGTCTGCCATTGTCGTCCTTCGGAGGGTTTGGCGTTCAGGGGGTTTGGACTTTATACTCCTTCCGTTCCAAATTATTTTGAGACAGTACTTTATTTATCTAAAAACGAACGTATTTAGACACTAAATAAATATAGAACATCCGTATTAGGTTAAATCTAACTTAACTAATTTAGAACGGAGAGAGTATATGTTTATAACAACCAAAAAATCATTTGTTTACAACCAAAAAAAATCACGAACTATTTCACCGACGTTTATGTAGGAACATGGACGTAATATTATGGTGGAGTCCGTAGCATCGCTTGGAAATGCCGGGAACTTGCAAGAAAGGAGAAACATTTTTTTAAATAAAAATAAGGCAAAAGATTTGCCACTTTTATTAATTAAAAAGAGGTTTTTAGAGGTTTTTCAAGCCTAGTTGTGGCCAAAGCATTACATTACTAGGGGCCTTTGCCCCGGCGAGACACCACGTCGCCGCCTCCTCCTTGATCTTGGTCACTAACATGGTTGCGGTAGACGAGCGGGTTAAAAAAAACCTTGCATTTTGCTACTTCCAAACCTCCTAAAAGACGAGCATGGTGACTGGTGAGCGAGGCCAGCGCCTTTCTATGGGGTCCTCCACCCACCATTCTTTTACGATTTGCAAAGCTTGTAAATCTTCCGGCTTCACGTCTTGTAGGCCAAGCCAAATCTTCATTGAGTACCAACTCCTAGCGGTGAAACGGCATTTGAAAATAAGGTGAGCGGTTGTCTCTTGCAATTGGTTACAAAGCTTACAAAGACCATTGCTGAATCCTCCTGGTTTTCTTCTACCAATAGACATTTTCATGCTCCACTACTAGCATCGCAGGTACACCTAATAAAAGGTGTACGAAGAAAAACCTCACTCCGCAACTGGACAGCATTCAGGAGCAAATAAAATGCATCCAGGTGAAACCAATCCAGGCACAAGATCACGTTCTGGAAGCAAATTTCATAGCTCAGTGCCTCACAAACTTAACAGAATACTATAGGCAAAGAGTATACAATATTGGGCCAGGGAATAGGAACACCTCGCTCTTTCATAATGCTGTCCTCAAACGTACAAGGAATCATATTATTTCTGTGAAGGATAGGCATGCGAATATGCTTCATGATCCAGATGACTTTGCAAATGAGTTTGTGAGCTATTTTCAGAATATCTTCAATTTCTTGTATCCAAATATTGGCAGGCCCTTCTTGAGAACCTCAATTCGACAGGGTACCCAAGATTTCACTTATTCTGTCCCGGACAATGCTTATACATTGCAACAACCTGCCTAGAACTACAATTTCACATACACAGGTTATTTTCGACCCACGTACATATATGAATATGCCGTTCCCTCTATAGTCTATACATAACATCAACGGTTTAACACCTTAAAACTGCTTCAGGAGTTTAAACCAAGACCGCATCTTGTACACATGAAAATCCTCTATATGACCTTAATCTCCTTGAGCCAAGCTGTGTGGAGCGGGCATGGATCTGGCTTTCCTTCTGCCAGGGCCTTTTCAGAGAGAGAGTAAAACCAACCATTCCTCCACTTGAACTGCTACATTGAAATGCTTGCATGTTAATTTGAAGGCAAAGGTACAGGTGCAGGTTTTCGTTACATAGATTGGCAGTGGTAGGACTTGCCTCTTTCACAGCAGTCGGGAAGTGTGCCACAGCTCTGGAGTAGGCACAAAGCCTCTCTTCTATGCCTTCGTCAAACGAAAGACCCCTCTCTGCACCAGCAGCAGATGCTAATTCAGCTATCAGGCCGGATACCTACAAAAGAAAACACACATGAATCTTGTACTGGAAGAGTGACTCTTGCACCACATGTATATTTTTAAGCTCAATCCTGGAGCATCATCTAAGAAACTGCTAAAGTTAGCAAAAAAATGGTCAGATGAATTATTTAGGAATCGGTTATAGGCAACTCCAAACAGCAACAGAAGTTGTTTTGTTGAATAAGATATGTTGCGATCATTGTAACTAACGCGAAGGGCAAACAAGTGAATAACTATGTTGCACAACAATGTACACCATTTATTGGTTTTCAACCTTTGAACTAATGAACGAATATTACCTCGGATCGATATTCTTTTTCAACCGCACCAACAGTTGCCCCTGGATGACGAGCTCCAACAAGCATGAAAGCTGAAATCCATATCAACTTTTCTAGCATTTGCTTCTGAAAGGCTTCCTTTTCAAGAACCTAATTGTCAGATTGCAGCAAGATTACCACCAATATAGATATTGAAATACTAGAAAATGGCACAAGACAGTAGTGCGTGTTATAGAATTGATCATGCATGAAAGGCATGCCGAAAGAAAGAAATACTTGCCCTAAGAAAGAGTTTGGAAAAACTAGATTCGTAAAATCTGAGCCAAAGAGAAATGGTAACTTTGGGCTGAACGCTAACTCCCATGGCCATGGCCCATTAACTCTATTCATTTTCATCATGTTCTCCCATCATACCATAATATTAAACACGACAGCTTAACATACAATGATTTGATCACTTGAGTATTGTGTAACTTGCAACATCTGTGCAGTGTGCAAAAAACAATGATTGTATGGGCCGTTCGCACAAAGCTTGGATGATATATAAATATGCTGTAATTATGAGGAAAAATTGCTAAATAGGGAAACTGAGTTGGACGTAAGAAACTTAACAAACGATAATCGTCGGCATCGGATATACCAAACCTCATACTCCCTCCGTTTTTTAATATAAGATGTTTTAGGTGTTGCACATGTTATCCACATACATACTAAAGTGAGTGAACATGCACACTAATACATGTCTACATACATTTGTGTACATATGCATGTGGACAAATGTTAAAACATCTTATATTAAAAAACGAAGGGAGTATATATTTTTTAACATGCTCAAGCTCAACTGATAAAAATTCATGAGATGCCGAATTGTCAGCTCTGACTAACGAAATGCTGAAGAACGGCACCTTGCAAGTAAGTCCGCCATTTTGCAAGCGAGCAGCCACTGCTGGAGCCCAGTTGCCAAAAGCAGCGGTGAGCCCCTCCGGGTTGGTGTCAGTGATCCCGTCCACCGGTGGCTCTCCAACCTTGGACACAGCGAAGTACGCCAGAACCTGGTTCGCATCCACCAACCCCTTGCTCTCGAACCACGGATCCAGCATTCCATTCTGGAAGAACACCAAATCTGTTCCATTATCAGCTCAAAGGGTTCCCCAGCACGCAACAGCAGTAAGGAATTTCTACAGCACAGAAAAGCGATCATCATACCGCGCCACCGAGATTTAGGGGTGGCCTCAAGCACGCCGTCGAGGTCGTCGTTGCGGGTGCAGACTAGTATGGGCCCGGCGGGCGCGCCTTCCGGCACCTTCTCCCCGCGGCCCACCAGCACGTCCCCGCCGAGCGGTCCCATGCCCAGCAGCGCCTGCCCCACGCGGCGCCGCCCACCACCACCCCGGCTGCACCGCCGTGGCCATCGCTGCCGAAATCCTGAGAACCTTAGAAGCGGCCGCCCTCGAGGAGGAGGAGAGGAGGCGGCGGCGGCGGAGTGCAGGTAGCGGAGTGACGGCGGCGGGGACGGAGACGGTGGCTTTGAGGGCCATTCCGACAGGTGGGGAGGAGGATGGGGTGACGAGCTGACGGCGTTTGTTTAAGAGATGACGGGTGCCGTTAGGCGTTACACGGGAACCACCCGATATTTGGATGGGCTTATCTGATTAATTTGTGGTCGACGTAGACTGAGCCGTACTGGGCTCACGGACCTTGGGTCTTTGGGCTTCCCTCGGATGTTTGGACCAGAGGTATTTTTGTAATATTAAAAGTTTCAAAACCCTCAAAAAAAAGTTCCAGTATTTCCTACTCCCTCCGTCCCAAAATAAGTGTCTTAGTCCAAAAGTTGATGTATCTATACATGAAATATGTATAGATACATCCACTTTTATGAAAATATAAGACACTTATTTTTGGATGGATGGAGTATTTTGTAAATAGTTTTAGCATATTAGTTTATAAATTTGATAAATGCCCCAAAGAGTAGTGCGGCAGGTACTATCGCTTCTACGAGTGGGGCAGCAGTAGGAGTGGGGTGGTAGTGCTGTCTCCTAGCATCTTGGGTGGTAGTACTGCTTGTCAAGAACTCTTTCATGAACTAGTGGTAGCCGTGCAGAAGCGCATAAGGGTCAGGTTCTAGGTTCAAGTTCTCACTTCTACCTATCTTAATTAGCTATACATGACTCCATCTATACAGGCGGTTGAAGTCTTGCAGTCCACGCCAGTTTGTAGCAGGCCCTCTTGGTGAGGAGTAGGGGCAACCACGGGAGCAGAGATCCTCAGCGGAGACCATCAAGAAGGTGGGCGTGCGAGGAGGCAGCCTATGGCTTGTATAGGGCAGGCCAGATCGCCTCAAGGCCATCGAATGGTATATCCAGGCTCACGACGGGGGGATTTCGATTGGGGATCACGGAGCACGCCGCAGCCGCTGCCGCTGCCGCCATTGGGATACCATCATGTGTTGTTTAGGGATAAGAGTGAGGGTTGGACCTGTTTAGGGGGCAATTTGCATAACGGAAGGTCTGCACGCGGGCACTTTTGTGCAAAATTTCCTGAGATCGAATTAGGACGCACGATTTATATGGGTTGGCTGAAGGTCTTCGGATGCAGTGATACGTAAATCTAGAGGATGCACCAGATACGACGTTGTGATTAAACTATGAAGTATTGTGAGTTCAAGAGATTGTCTAAATTACCTAGTGTGATGTATAAGAAAATTGCTTGTACACTTTGCGTAGTACTTTATTTCCATCTATTGGATGCTTAATATGTGTTCATAGTGCCTGAATTGTGTGTTCTTGTTATAATTACGAGGCATCATGTTGCACTTCTATAGCGGCAAGCTGATCATTGGAGGCAATGGTGGGAGCAGCTACCCCAAAGAGGCTGGAGAAGGCAGCGGCTCCAAGAGGCGGAGGGAGAGGACTCCAAGCTCCAAAAGTTGGACACTTCCATTCCGCGGGAATGTTTCTCCAATCCTTTGTGCAAGACGATTTTAGCATATGAGTTGGAGTTACTCTCTATCCCTCCAGCCTTCCGTGCATCTGGACAACCTCCTAATCACCATCGTCCTCGAGACTAACACTAAATGCCTCAAGGATGTCAATGGGAGGGTTGGCATGGATGAAGGTTGGGAAGGCTTTACCGTTGCACACTGTATTTAGATTGTCACTTCTTGACTTTCAAGGTCTCGAAGCTGGATGTCTACATGATCATCATTTTTTACTACTCATGCGACAAGATTTTCATGAAGTGCAACGATCATCCTCCAGTCTAACGATGTTCGGCGAGTGATATGTCTTCTAATGCTGCCATGATAATATTTATGTCCTATCGGTTGAAATTTATTTGTGTTGTGCACGTCTATTATGACTACTATACATGTTTTTAATCTGATTGATGCTTGTGCTAGTTTACTACTCCCTCAATGCATAAAAAGATGTTTTAAATTTGTCAAAACAAAGTATGTGTAGATACATACATGTTTGGACAAAGTTATGATATCTTGTTATGTACGGAGGGCGTACTTGTTTTAAGTGCTACCTATGATGGTATTATGCTGGTAAGCTCACCACCCGAAAAAGAGATGAGAGTACACGCCATGAAACAAACCGAACATTGCATCTATGAAGCACATAGACGCAGCCAAACACCTCGCATGCATTTTTCTGCTCTAACGAACTTTTAAGACTTTGTAGTCAACCCAACGTTGCGCAAAATATGGCCGAGAACTCACAACCATCATTTTCCCCGTAATTAATTTTGCAAGATGAAGCTGATTCACAAGGCAAATATTGACAGGAAAAATCATCAAATGACTGCTAAAAACCAATAAGCCCCCGAATCACAGAAAGAATGTCAAAATATCCTTGATGTTTTTAGCACACCATGACAGCAATAGTACCTACTTCACTATACCATTTCTGAGCACAAATAGTTCCCCTTATCAATCCAAAGAATGAACATCAGCACCAATACAAGCCCTTTCAGCATTTACCACCAAAATCATACATATTCAAGGTATGAAGAATAAGATATGGTTGATCACACACATATTGTACCCTCAATAATTTGATCTTCAACTACTGATATCATCTGACAAGCTGGAGTTAGAAATATTTCAACTTTCCATGTTGCAGGGATGATTTTTCCAGACATTCATCGCCCGTCAATCCTGAGCAAGCTTTTGCTGGCCCCAAGGTTACTGCGAAATACAGATATATGGTGCACAGAAACGCAAGCACCACTAGTGTTGTCAAGAGAAAACGATGCCGCTCGAACAATGCAGACCAACGACCCACGTCATCACGAGATGATTGAGGCTTCTTAGGAGATGACAGGAAGAATGTGTTTTGCGACCTCCGGTGAGGAGATGATAATGAATCAAGAACCATGACCGATTATCTGATAAGTATAACTCCTGTCCAAAATAAAGAAAAAGATCAACAAGAGGAATATAATTAAAATGTTCAAATCAATCACCATACACACCCTAATGATATGTCAATTAAAAAACTCAACAAGATTAGTTGCCAATTATCAGAATGCAAAAAAAAACAAGATTTCACATCCGGAGATACTCCTTTGAGTTTTGACCAGAAGGAATTATACACAGGCCTAGACAAAATCTGAAATAGCAGCACACATTATACTAAGTTCTTCACTCTCCTGGACCTCTTCATAAACATTCTCATGCACCTCATGATTAATACCATACATACTTAACTTAAGATAATGTTTTGATGGTGAAACAACTTTATGTAAACCTAGTATTCCAGGGAACAACTCAAACAAATACATAGAGATTTATGATGGATTAGAAAGAGTCAACTAATTTCATTAGGTTAAAGAAAGAATAAAAAATCAATTTATAAGGACATGAAAGAAGGCAGAACAATGATTAAGGTTACTCCGAAGTAATTTATAAAAAACAAAGAACACATAGTTTCTAACAAAATAAGAGTTGCTGTCCAAGATGCCTTATCTTTCTACAACTACACTGTCAATTGACAGTAGATTTTTCTTACTATGAACATTTCTAAGAGCTGCACATACTAAACCCTATAGAAACTTCAATGTTAAATATGCTAAAGTACTAGTCAGCGACTGAGGGTTACAGATCACATCAGTCAGTCACAAAATGCAGCACAAAGAGCATATGCAAGTAAGTATACATTGGGCAATCACATCAGTCAGTCACAAAATGCAGCACAAAGAATAAATCTAGAGTATTTCAAGAAGTTCACTTGTCCATGATACTAGTGAAACATAGATTATCCGTGGTAATGTGGTATGAACAGGTTTGCACCGATGACACAACAAAAGGTCCAAAATAAGAACATTGACAAATCAGTACAATCATTTATCATATATATATTGACATGTTCTGTAGACTTGCAGTTCACAACAGCAGCTATCGAATCATTAAGCACAAAGTCAAAATAAACACTAAACGATCAGATACTACTAAACGATCCTCTTGTCATCCTAGACTTGATGTGCATCCTTGCTTGAGGGCCATTTGTCATTTGATTCTCGTAGGCCAAACAAACACTAAATTTTGTAAACTCAAATAACTAAGTTGCATCTGTGGTCGCCTCTGATATTTGGGAACTGCGTGGAAAGAGAAAAATAAAAAGCAGAATTACAATTTTGATATCGCAGTCATATAGTTTGGTAGAGGAATTCCTAGGTGGGACTAGTGTGCACTGAAGAGGGATAACGACTTCTATATTCGGCACTATGGCCGTCCCCATCCATAGTGTAATTGGATAAACCCCACTTTGTTCAGTACTGGATCAGGTGTTTCAAGATCCACCCCAGAAACTCATCTCCAGATTCAATTTCCTACCGACAACCATGCTAGTTAGTATAGACTAGGTAAACATTTTCTAAGATAAATGCATCTTCTCAAATTCCAATTCCAACCATGGCACCGCACCTGGTGAATTCTGTAACCCGGGTAGGAGTAAATACGAAAGCGGACAGTCCACATCAAACAGTGATTAACATTCCAACCAGGTTTGTTAATTTCAATCGTACAAGAGAGGACCAGATAATCCTGTGACAGACACATCTCATCTACTACATCCAAAGCACAAGGCACACGCAGAACAAAGAACGAGAGAATGAAAGAAATGCACAGACAAAGCTCAGATCCAAGGAAAGGGAACGAGGACGCATAGATCAGTACCTAGTCGTTCTGATCGGAGGAGGCCTCCCTTCCTGGCGCTCTCTCTCTCTGGAAGAGATTTGTGGGTAAGCTCGAGGATCGGAGACGCGGTTTGTGGGAAGGGAGAGAGAAGAGGAGCTAAAACTGGATCAGGGAATTTATCGCGTATCCATTGGTGGGTGTTTTGGCGAGAGTGGAAGGCCTGTCATTTTATCCGTGACCAGGCGACAATCCTTCCTAATCTCTATCTATGTTCTGTTAGATTTATTTTAGGGAGCATGCCAGGTCTTCCACTGCATAAAAAAAAGCCCCTGTATTCTGTTGTAAAAAAAAGGTCCTGCATTTTTGCGAACTACCAGCTCGACCTTTTCTTATTTCTCATCCTTTAAGTACACGCATACTGGAGTAAGTTTTTTCTTTAAGTGCAAGCATTCACAAGCAAAATCGACAGAACCGAATCCACCGTATCATCTATCTAAGCAGCTTCTTCCCGTTAATTTTGCTCATGCCGATATGATGATCCACCTCACGAACGGCTCGTCTTTTTCTTTCCTTGACGCAATTGCATAGAAGCAGATCCGTGAGGAACACTAAAACTGCAAGGAGAGACGGAGCACAGTACCTGGAGAGGAGCCGCCGGATCAGCCCGGGGATGGCTGGAAGAGCAGTAGATCCGGAGGGAGGCGGGATGGAGATCGCCACCCGAGGCCTCGCTGGTAGAAGAAGATGCGTCCGAGATGAGGCGAAGCGACGGGAGGCAGACGGAGGTGGTGGCGCCGGAGGGAGGTCGCGGGGAGGAGGAGGAGAGCCGCTCAGTGGCGAGGTGGAGACGTCCTAATCGCCGAGACAGACGCGGGTGGGTTCCCCCCTATACATCGCCTTCAGCGAGTTGGGGCGTTGTCTCCAAACCTGGCCACCTGGGCCCGTGCCGGCGTGCCGGCCCGCCATGGGCCTGGCACGTGGCGTAGCGGGCCGGGGCTAGGGCCTGGGTCTGGAGGTCGAGCCCACGTGCCGGCACGGCCCGTTTAGCGGCCACGCACGTGGAGGCCCAGCACGAGGACTTCCTTGCGCAAAATATATGCGAAATTTCGTAGATTCCAGGATTCGAACCCACGATGGCCTGCGTTGGAGAAAGGAGTGATTACCACTGCGCCTCCTATGCTCTCATGTCTAGTAAATATATCGATCACCTTTATTCAGATAGTGGACTTTTAATTAGCGTAGCATGTAGGATATACGAATCCTGTGCACTCACGGACGTACATATTTGAGTTAGATACTTGTACGATTGAATCCCATTTGCAAATTTACATTTTTTCATATTTAATTCTTAAATTTTCAGATTTTTCGATTTTTTTTAACCGAAAACAGTAAAACTGCCTCGTGGGGCAAATATGGCCCGTTGTGCCTAAGCGGGCCCGTGCCGGCACGTTTAAGGCAGGGACCGTGCCTGGGCCTTAAGGCCAGGCCCGCGTGCCGATACGGCATGGCCCACTTACTAAACGGGCCTCCACGTGTCGTGTCGTGCCAGGCCCGCCAACAGCTAAGTGGGCCTGGGCCGTGCCGTGCCGGCCCGCTGGCCAGCTTTGGTTGTCTCGCCCGCGCTGGTGCACTTGCCCTGCAGGATTTCCCCACATGACCGGCCCACATGTGGGGTTTTCCTCATTTCCTATTTATTACTTCTACGTTTTTTTCCTGTCTTGGTATTGTTTATTTTTCTTCCTTTTCCTTAAATTTTTAAAATTTTGGATTTCATTAATTTTTTTTGAACAACTGAACTTTTTAAACTCGACAGCATTTTTAGACCACATGAACATTTTTTGAACGTCCTGAATCAATTTTCAAGCTTTGTGAATGTGTTCTCGAAAATTTATAAACCTTTTTCATACTTGAACGAGTTTTCTCAAAAATTCATGGGTAACAAAAGTTGACAATTTCACAGGTAAAATGGTCACGAGCAAAAATGTTCAGGGTAAAAAACTGATCATGGGTTAAATGTGTTCACATGTAAAAATAACTTGTAAAAATGTTCAACGGTAAAAATGTCACAGGTAAATATGTCCACGGTTAAAAATGTTCTGGAAAATTATCTCACAAATATTAAATTGTGTGAATATTATTTTTGAACCCCAACATTTTTAAACTCAAGAACATTTTATTTTGAACCAAACAATTTTTTTGAACGTTGTGAACAATTTTTCAACCTTCACAAATATTTTCTCTGCCACATGCACCAAACCATCGACTTGTGTATATTTTTCTGTGTCCCGATGCCTTTAGGCCTGTTTAACATGGGGCCGACTAAAAAACTTAACTCCTCTACCATTGCAAGTCTACTAGTAGCTCATATTTTATGCACATATCATTTTGTAGGATAGGAAGGATATTTCTTTAAGCCACTAATTTCATCAGGGCCTCTTAATGGTTGACTCGTGCCAGTTGCTTACTTTCTCTCGAAGGAATCGGCATACCTGACAAGCAAACAATGCTTGTGAAAATGGAAATGATATGACAATGACTCCAGCTATGAAGCAACCTTAAATAGAATTGCGTAATTGTGGTGCCTCAGGTTTATGTTCATTGTGTTTCAAGGATCTTGTCACAAAAATACGGAAAATACTGATTCTTAACGCATATGATGATTACTTAATGTCTATTAGAAGATTGTATGGAAGGAAAAACTAAAATTTACTTTACCCACACTTTCTTTGGAGTTGTCTTTCATTTTTTTAGGTATCATGTTGTTCAAGTTCAAATATATACAAACAATCACAAGATAGTCTATGTGAGTGTGTGTTTTTTATTTGAATATCATATACCAATGCTAATATATACATCTTATAAAGTGAAACACCACTAAATACATTAATTATTTTTCTATCTCAACATCCAATCTATCCACATCATTCACTATTTTGGCCAATCAATTGCCCAAGTCATCTCTACTAACAATAATGTTTTTCATGCGACCTATGCATGTCATGTTTTTTCAGTCATATAATTATCCACGTAACTAATATTTAGTCCTCAAATATTCAACAATTCACATGAATTTAATTTATTGTCTCGACTATTGTGATCAACTGAATCTCGACAATTGAATATTTCATGCCTCTTATATCCATCTCATTTACATTATAATTTTTTAAAAAGATTCTGGCTGCAACGCGCGGGGTATTATGCTAGTAGACTATGATGCATTAGGACAACAAATACCTCGATCATGCATTCCGTTTGGACAGGGAAATTTGCCTTATTGTGGGGTCTTGCGATAACCAAAAACTCAGGCAGTTACCATAACTCTGAGTTGTACATACTCCCTCCGTTTTTATTTACTTCACGTTCTAGGTTTTTTCAAAGTCAAACTTTTCAAAGTTTGATCAAGTATATATGAAAAAATATCCACATATAGAATATTAAATATATATACTATGAAAATATATCTTACGAAGATTCTAATAATATTAATATTTTATAAAAAATGTTTATAGTTTGCCCTATATATTTTGACTTTGATTAAATTCAGAACGCAAAGTAATTGTAAACAGAGGGAGTATCTTAAATACATAGTATGGTAGTCCATTCGGGGACATCCGATAAATACGTAGTATGGTAAGTAGGTTCAATGTACATGTACACATAGAACATAGCAACCCATGTATTTTATTCATTTATATATAGCAAGAAACTTACAAAAACCCTGAGGTCATGAACCTCGAAAGAGTCATGCAGAGTTGGATTACATTTTTCAAGACTTTGAGGTTACATGATCTCCCGCTTCTTGAGGATCACCTTGAGCCCGTTTTTCATCTGCAGTATACAAGATAGTTTCGGCTCGATGCTCTGCCCTTTAACCACCTCCACATCGAAGTTCCACACCAGTGCGGCGACGGCGGTCTTCATCTGCATGAGTGCAATGTCCTTGCCGAGGCACATCCTGGGACCCGAGTTGAAGGCCAGGAACTTGTGAGACGGCACATACCTCAGCTTCTGCCCGTCCTCCGAGAGCCACCTACCAGGATTGTACTCCAGGCAGTCTTTACCCCACACGCCTTCCATTCTCCCCATGGAGTGGAGAGAAATAAACAGAGTGTCGCCGGCGTGCACCTCATGGCCACTCGGCATAACGTCGTCGGCGACCACCATCTTACGCTCGATGGGGCCTGGCGGGTACAGCCTGAGAGACTCGTACAAGACGGCTTTCATATAGACCAAAGATTTGGTCTCCTCCGGCT
The DNA here is from genome assembly GCA_947311845.1 of Poa pratensis. NCBI lineage: Eukaryota > Viridiplantae > Streptophyta > Magnoliopsida > Poales > Poaceae > Poa > Poa pratensis. Next base: position 87,967,798 of record CAMZMU010000074.1, on the reverse strand, counting down.
CAAAGACCACCATGTTGCTGGCACCTGTGGCTGCTGCTTTAGCTGATGCAATGGGCGAAAGCTCGTTGCGGATGATTGAAACGACGTGAGGGTTCTGAGCGAGGTTGTACAAAACCCATGGCAAAGTGGTGCCGATCGTGTCCCTCCCAGCGATCATGTAATTGATGAGCGTCGCACGTAGCAAGTCATCGTCTTGGTACTCTGGGTCGTCGATGTAGGAAGACAGAATATCCACAGAAGAACCAACTCCCTCACTGCCAACATGTTCGTTCTTCTTCCTCCTGTCCATCATCTCCGTGATGAATCCACGCAGCACAGTGTGGGCAGCGGCGAGCTTTCTCTCCGGGCCGATGTTTAGCCGCCTCATCACCTTCCAGATGGAGGCTGGCACCGTGTGCCGGAACAAGGCGACCTCCATGACCGTGTCCATGGCGACGGCGCGGTCCATGGGCGGCATGTCGGAGGACAGGACGCCAGGGTCCACGCCGAAGACAGGCGTAGCGGTCAGATCAAACACAAACCTGGTTATCAAATCTTGCACGTCGAATGGGGTCCCGGTGCTCGCCATGTGGGTGAACACCGGTAGGAGGCCATTCTGAACCTTGTCGAGGCAGCAAGCCGTCATACGCGCGAGCAACCTGGGGTCGCTGAGAACGCTCTGGATCTTCGCCCGCTGACGACGAACGGGCTCCCCATCAATGGTGAAGAAGCTGCCGCCCATGATGTCGAAGATCATGGCGAACTCGGCACCCTTGGGGAAGTTTGCGTAGTTGGTCGTGAAGATGTGCCGGACGTTCGCCGGATCGCAGGTGATGAAGAAGCGCATCCCGGTGCCGGGTGGACCGTTCGCCCTGAAGTTGTAGGCTGAACCGGCGAGGACGAGGGTGAGATAGTCGTGCAGGTTGTGGAGGTTGGCCAGGAGGGAAGGCAGCATGCCTACGACTGGCCAGTTTGTGGGCAGCGCTGCTGGATTCTTTGATCTAGTGGACTTGAAGTAGAAATACAGGGAACTAAGTAGCACGAGCGTGGAGATGAGCAGCTCTTGCGAGAGCGAAGTCGACATTGTTGTCACTGGTGTGGGGATATCAGATGCTACTGCTTAGCTGCGTGCTGCTTGGACATGGTGATGGCTTCATTTTATAGAGAAGTTCCCTCGACTTCAGGACGCTGCTACCACTGTGGCATACATGCATGCAGGCAGTTTCAAGCTGTGGACGCTTGACGCGAAATCTATACCTCTTATAAAGCAAAACCCCACTAAGTTCATTTATGATTTTTCTATCTTCACATGCACAATAGCCACATCATCAAGTAAACATAGCCGTTTGATTATCCATCTCCAACCGTCCATTTCTGTGTCCCGGTCAAGATGCTGGCCAGGCAATCCAAACAAAGTTGCGTACAGGCTCCTCTAGAAAAAAAAATCATGTAAAATAAAGAAGTCGCATACAGAGACTCTCTCACTTCTTCCGTTTCTGTACCGTCTGTTCGTTTTGGTGGCTTTAAATCGATGCTCGAGTCCAATCGACTTTACCACTAATATTCATCAGTTTCCGCATATAAATATGGCATCTCTCTCTCAGCAAATCTACCAGACGACCATGGCTTCTCCATCCCTCTTCCTCGCACAAGCCAACCAAAATTTGCTCCGTCTCCCTTGCCTATCCGGCCCGTCCTATCCCTTAACTGTTCGCTAGCTTCACGTTCTCCTCAGTCCTTGCAGGTGGTGGACGCCAGCCACAAAAAGCGTACGTGGGCGCTGATGGCCGCAGCGGCGGTGATCTGTGGATGACCAAACCAATGATTAGGCCGTCGTCAAGAAAATCTACACCTCATTCTTTCATCCTCAATGTTACTGAATTTGGATCAGATATGTTTTTTTCTTCTTTTATTGCATGTTGGATGATCCACAGGAAAAGGTGGAGACATGTAGTTTCTTCTAAAGGGACGTATGGCTGGTCGATGAATGATCCATTGGTCAGGTGCAGACTGGCCGGCTCCTCTGTTGTTTGTTGTTTTTCCTGCAACTTCTCTTTTATTTATCTTCTTTTGCTTCAGGCTTTACTTATGTGAATGCATGCAATATTAATTGCAAAAAAAAATCGAATGGAAGATTCCCGTTGTTGTTATCAATTCAAATGCTAAACCAAATAATTTAAGCAGAGAGACTAATGCTTTGTTTTGCGCATATGATTGATATAAATTATTTTTTATCTCTAACCAAACACTTTTCATCTTCTCATGTAGTGCAGCATTGAAGTATATTTTTGGAAGACAAATAAAGTTTCTTCTAAGCCTCAATTTTCAGGCCAGAATACCAAGCTTCACAATTTATACTGTTTCGACATATCAGTTCTTTTCCACGATTAATTACAAACAGTTTAGGTGTTTTTGGTTCGCACTCCTACATGTTTACTGACTTCTTTTTTTTTTTATCTATTTCAGTAGATATATACCAGCTTCAGAAGAAATTCAGCATTGATTCTTTTGACTATATATGCAGAGCTGGAGTCATCTTCAATGTTCATGGCATACTGTCAAGAATGCCGCTAACTGGATGTATGTTGATACGGCGGTCATACCATTTATTTATAAACTGGCGCATGTATCGTACGTGAAATCTGGTGATCTGTGTCCAAAGGCTAATTTTCTTATGGCCATTACAAACCAACCATCTATACATGGTGCTAGCACTAGAAACAACGACTTGGTACCTACCGTCTAGACAGACCATCTTAAACACAATTCTGTTAAACTTTGTGTGTATCAAGCATTTCCTGGCAGAAAACGAGTATTATGTTCCTTCGAAAGTTATTCTCATTTTGTTCTGAACTTCGCAATATCTGGATCCAAAGAATGCCCAATGAAAAATGGTAGCACAGTAGCAAGGGATTTCGCCAAAAATTTGTAACCATTGTCTCTAAATAAACTTGGATCCTACTGAGAACTTCTATGTTTGGTCCTCACTTTTTTCCAGTGAAGTGATTATTATCATTTCTGCAGCAACGCACCATCTGATTGTCCATATCATGTCCAATACAATTTATTAATTTTTTAACTATTAAGTTCTCCACATCATCCATTCTTTAAGCCATCTAATTTTACATGGCATATATTTTTAGTCGTCTCATTGATGGGATCGCACATCCAAATTAGTTTCATACCTAATCGTATTCGTCAATCAAGTGAATTTTGTCCAATATACTTATTAATGGAAATCATGTAACCACAATTCGAGATTCCAGCAGTGTTACACCTGAAGAAAATTTCCAAAACATTATGCAGCAACATGCAATTCCAAAAACTAATTTGCATGCAACATAAATCATATATATTTTTGAACCCTAACAAATTTTAAATGATCAAATACATAACAATGTCACTTCTATGAATTGGATCTTTCAAACGTAGACAACTTTGTCTTTCCTTCTTCATGTTATATCGATTCATTCTTACAGTAGAGTTCTTAACGAAATTCCCGCTGCAACGCGCGGGGTATCCTTCTAGTTTTGTTAATGTGGAAGGCTCGGCACAGGTACTAGTTGGTCCGGTGGAAGCATTAACCATAGTCAACCAAAGGATGATGGGTTGCATGCCCTAAATGAATTCACATCCATCGTGCACAAGACTTGCATCGGCCTAGGTCGGCTGACCCATAACGTAATTTGAAGTTAGACAACGTTTTCTCACGACAATACGACATAGATAACTAGTAGTACAAGCTAATGCTCACTTACGTACAACTATGTTCACTGCAAGTGATTCTGAACTTCTCTTACAACCAGAAGGGCGATACAAAAATGATGACAGGTGCTTAACTAACAGCATGATATCCAAAATGCCAGACTAATCCAACACTAAGAGGTTACACTGAGTGGAGTATTGTTAGGAGTAGTACCTAATATATCGCTAGAAGATCATAACAGCTAAACACTGTTTTACATAAAATTGTGTTCAATTAACTCTGTCTTATGTCCCTATCTCCAGTCCTCTTCCAGCTTCTGATTAGACTTGATGCATGCATGGCGTATGGTGTAGCATGCCCATACCACAACTACTAATTAAAAGATGAACACAACGTTTATGTAGGTGGTAGATATCATGGCCAGATTTATTTTACGCATATGCATCGCCTCCGGTCGGTATAATCACCCGAGGGTTGCTTTCGTCCTTTAATTGGAAGTTCTGGGACCTCATTATCATTATATGTGAGGATCTTGTAATGAAAAGAGGCCACGTTCACGATATGTTCCACTGTTTAAATTGTTTCAATCGGTTTGCTAGATTTCTTTTGCTGTTACGATCGTAATGTCAACGGTGTAGACATAGGAACCTATAGCTAGTTATCTTTGAGTCCCAACTCCCAAGTTGTAAAACTGAATTGTCAGCCTCTTGTGATCTCTGCCAATCTTGGCTCAGTCAATGTAGAGGCACGCTGCTCCCTATCAGGAGTAGATCGATATGCTACGGTATCAGAGCACCTCACATCCATCTTGTTCCTCTCTTGGTGTGTCGTCCTTCAATCAGGTCATCTCTGAGAAGTTTGACACAAGACAACCATCTTGAATTCCCGGAAGGCGCAAGCGTGCCTCCAATTCGAGACACAATGTTCTTTGGGTACCTTGATAGAGCTTCTCGTGGAATCAATCGAGGTGGCCAAGGACAAGAAAATCGAGAAAGTCCCAAAACCCGGTGTACAAGGCCCGCTCAAGATCAATGCGTCCATTGGCACTTGCTCAACTCCATCTAAATGGTGGTCCCACGACATGCATGTTGTTTTCATGACGACCATTTGCCGGAGTTTGGGGAAAACATGCAACTCCACAAATAGGAGGATCTCCGATGCTTATCATGAACGTCGAATTGCTTTATGATACATACATAAAATTATCAATGAACTTTTAAATTATCAATGCTTTATCAATAATTTCTAGAATTTCTTGATTTACTTTTTCTAGATTCATGTTGTAACAAGAAATTTACGTGTACATGCATTAGCGAAAAGAATTAAAATCACACACTAATATTTATCAATTAGTAGGAATAATATTATTCGTTTGATACATAATCGACGATCATGATAAACGGGGGAGATCCTCATAGTTGTGAAAAAAACTACGTTAAAGTTTGGGCCACTAGTCTAAATGACACACTAGACGTGGGTGAAAATTCGACATATCCCCTCCTCTGCTCTTGGATCCATGGCGCACAGATCCACAAGTGGCCTGGGTCTCCTTCGCTCCTCCATAGCCCGTGGCTCCAACGAGAACGAGAAATGGCCCTCCGCAACTTAGAGGGCGCCTACAAGTGCGGTACACTCTGCCTCCATTATGCACTCTTCATCTTCGTGATCCACACACATGACACACGATGCGGAGGCAGGGAGGTCTTGAGCGTTGTCGCCCTCCCACCAGGAGCGGAGCCAGACTAGCTAATTCATGGATATGCGACGCATACCCAATAATTTGCCAAATTGTTTTAGTATATATGCTTTTGTATACATGTATATACATGACATGACAGGGTATTTTTCACGTGTTATACTCGAGAAAATCACAAACCAGCGTGATAGCGTCCAGCCGTGCTAACATGGTGAAAGAGCATGGTGCCCCCATGTGTGGTTTTGGTAATTAATGACAATCCTTATGTACTAATGTTTGTTGTAAGCATATTGCAAGTATGTCTTGAAGAATAGAATACCGTGGATATTCATGCTCACCTTCAAGACATCATCATTGATCAAGAAAGAAGAAAAGATACAAAGTTGATCGAGGCTAAGTGGAAAGGATGGGTTCAAGTGATCAACACACAAAGCTACATGTTGTACCATGTGGGATCTTGTGATCCAATGGTACGGTAAGAAATAGTCTATATAGCTTTGTGAACTAACACATATACATGTGTGTGTGGAGTATCTATGTGGGGTTAGGTATCTTCCTATGGGCATGCATCAAAAGGAAGATTCCATATAGCCCATGGCGGATGACGTCAAGCGGTGGTCGTCATCAAGATAATGGTCAAGTGAAGATGTTCCTAAAAGCGGCTCTCCCATATTGTGTATGGGGGAGCAATTCACAAGTCTTTATCAAGCGGAGCGCAATCAAGAAAGGTGATCTAACTTGAGGTGATCAAGATCGTCATCATCTAGCTCAAGTGGATTGCGCAAGGCAAAGGTATGACCTTGATAGGGTTTCTATTTTACCGTCTCATGATGTTAGTGAGAGACCGGATTATAGGATAGATGCCACACTTTCAAGAGGAGCTCTCGAATGAGTAACTTGATCGTATCGTTCGGAGAGAGTTCAAACCTTTGCATACTTGGCATCATCTTTCTTGGTTCTTATTTGGCTTTCCTCCATGTGTGGTTTTAGAGCTTGTCAAGATCTTCAAGACAAGCTCAAGTTTATCAAAAACGGATTTCGTATGGAAAACTTATTGCGTTTTTTATATTGAAGGTTTTACCGATTTGACTTTTATAAAGAGGTTTAACCTTTCCTCATTTGGTTTTATGATTCATTGTTGGACTATGATGTTTCTCTGTATAATCTTGAAGAGCTCGTTGTTGTGATTCCAACGAGCCAAAGATCATCAAAAACGGAGTCCGGATGCAAAAGATATTGTCGTTTTGGTGTTTGGTTTTCCTGCAGTTTTCTAGGGGCGGTAGTACCGCCCGGTACCGCCCGAGGTACCCCGGAGCAAACAGAAGCTTGTTTTCGGCACCAAAAGCGGTAGTACCGCTTCCGGGCGGTAGTACCGCTACCTGGAGCCTGTTTTCTGCCCGTTTGCTTGTCCTAACTTCCTAAAGGGGCGGTAGTACCGCTGGGTCTAGCGGTAGTACCGCCACGGCGCGAATCTGCACATAAAGGTTGGATATTTGGGTGACCTATTTAAGGGGCCTTCTTCCCCAATGGAACTCCAACCTTTCTTGCAAGTTTTGACCACCATTGTTGACCTCCACAAGCTTGCTATCTCTCAATCCCTCCAATGATTCTTGCTCCTTCTTGAGGGAAAAGAGAGAGGAGATCTAGATCTACACTTTCACCAATCAATCTCTCTCTCTAAGTGAGGGGAGCATATTGGATCTAGATCTTGGATTCATTTGTTGTTTCCTTGTTTCTTCCTCTCATCCTCCTCCATAGCATTAGGTGCTTTGGTGGGATTTGAGAGTGAAGAACTTTGAGCACTTCTTGTGTTCTTGCCATTGCATTAGGTGCATCGGTTTGAGTTCTCCACGGTGATACATGGAGGTGAAGTTTGAGAAGCTTTACTCTTTGTGGTTCTTGTTACTCCTTGGTTGGTTGTAACCCTAGGAGACTTTGTGAGTCTCGAGGAGTCCGAGGCATTGTTGGGAGGCTCCAACTCATTGTGGAGTTCCCCGACCTTTGTGTATTGGTTTGGTCAACGCCCTCAAGTCGACCTCATAGTGCAACGAGCCAATCCCTCGAGTGTGAAGCTCACGGAGAATAGAGTGAGCACATCCGTGCTATTGGAGCGCCTAGGTGGCTCCACACTCCTCCAACGTAGACGTACTTCCATTGGGAAGGAACTACGGGAAACATCTCCTCGTGTCCACATTGCGGTTACTTCTTTACACGAACCTTTTACTTATGCATTTACCTTTGTGATAGCCTTCGTGCTTGACGCTATCTATCTTGCTATCACTTAGTGGTTATCTTGCTTAGCATAAGTTGTTGGTCCACATAGGTGAACCTAGCTTCTTTAGGTTTTGTGCTTGATAAATTAAACGGTAGTTTTATTCCGCATTTATTCAAGCCTAAACCGTAATTATTTTAAAACGCCTATTCACCCCCCCTCTAGGCGACATCCTCGATCTTTCAATTGGTATCAGAGCCAAGGCTCTATTTTATTAGGTTCACCGGCTAGAGAGTAAAGATGTCGTTTAGAGAATTAGCGCTTGATCCCACTTTCATATTCGATGGCACAAATTATGATGTTTGGAAAATTCGCATGCTTAATCTTTTTCGGGTGTATGGCCCAAAAATGGAGAGAATTGTAGATATGGATTTTCCTCCTTCAAAGGATCTCCAAAAGTTATCTTTAGAGATGAGGAAAACTCTTATCTCAATTCTCTAGTATCTCATGCTATTGTTGGTGTTTTGAGTAATGTAGTTCTTGAGTCAATCATGCCTTTTCGGAATGCTCATGATTTATGGACAAAGCTTCAAGACAAATATGATGTGTCCAATATATTGAGGATGATTGTTCTCCCTCCACTTCGGGGCGTGATGAGTTCTCAACTTCATCTACTTCACCAACATGTGGTAAGCCACAACCTAATGAGATGGTGAGTAGTGCTAGACTTTGCAACAATGATAGTAAACTTACTATTAATGATTCTTTGCCTCAACATTGTTGTAATGATCTACCTTTGGACTTAAGCACATCTAGCACCGTTCATGCTTTACATGCTTGTGTTGACAGTCCTTACATATCATGTGGAAATTGTTTGTCTAAATCTCATGATGATATGCTTGCTTTATCTTGTTACCATACTACAAATGCATGTGTTTCCTCTATTCCGTTGGTCACTAATATTGTAGAGGAAACTCAACTCCCTATGGAACAAGATGTACTTGAGTGGCATCAAGAAATGTTTCATCTTCATCGACCATCTTTTGCCTTATGGCTAAGGAGTCAAAGGTATCTCCTACTTTGAACCCCATTGAATCTAAAGATGATGATGTTAATAATGAAGAGAATGATATTGTTGACTCTTTAAATAAGAAAGGTGAAATTGTCTTTCATGCTTTGAGTAAAAATAAAAATGCTCGCTCTAACTTAATGGAAATCTTGGCTAATGCTATTGAGAGCAATAAACTTATTTATGAGCATGAGGACACCATTGTGGAAAGGAAGGTCGTGAGCAAGACTACACCGATGAGATCGGGGATCTTTCTATTGCTCTCAATGAAGAGCAAGAGCGTAGGTGGATCCTTGAGGAAAAACTTTGTAGTCTTGAGGAATCTTATAGTTTAGACTTTCTAAATTAAGAAAGGATCATGCTTTTGCTCTTTCTAATGTTCTCAAATCTAAAAATGATGATGCTTGTGCTACTAACTCTACTCTTGTGAAGCATCTACATTGAATGAGAATGTTGAGCTAAGGGCTCAACTTGAGTTGCTAACCAACAAGTATGGGAAATTGGAAGAACATCATAAAAAGCTCTCAAGCTCTCATAGTTTTCTTCTAGTCTCTCATGATCGGCTAAAGTTAGCTCATGGGCTATTTCAACTAAGGTAACATCTTGTGAGCCCCATGTGGACATTAGCACTACACAAAATGTTATATTGCCATGTGCTAGTCCTAGTAGTTCATCCACTCATGATATTTCTACATCTTGTGATGAATTACTTTCCATGTCTTGTTGCTCTAACAATGAAGCATCTACTTCCTCTAGTACTTGTGTTGAAACTAACCATGTAGAGGAAATCAAAGAGCTCAAGGCGCAAGTCTCTTCTTTGAAGAAAGACTTGCAAAAGGGTCATATTGGAAGTCCGCACTTGACAATATATTGAGTGTACAAAATCTCCCAATGATAAGAGTGGACTTGGGTTCAACTCCAACAACAAGAACAAGTCCAAGAGCAATAAGAAGAAGGGCCATGAACAAGTCAAGAACCCGGCCAAGATTGTTTGCTTCAAGTGCAAGGTTGAAGGGCATCATGTGAGATCTTGCCCATTGAAGAAGAAGCGTCTAAGTGAGAAGCAACAAGGGAAGCGGCCTCAAGTTCATACTCAAGTATCCAACATTGAAGAAAGGCCACTTCCTAAGGAGAATTAAGCTAAAGCTTCTCAAGTTGAGAAATCAACTAAGAAGAAAGGTGGAAGTAGATGTTGCTATCTATGTCGTGAGAAGGGACATCTTGCTTCTTCATGCACTAACGATACCTTATCCAACCCAATCATAATTGATGATGTTTACTCTCTTGAGAAGGATAAGGTTGGCAATGTGTTTGCCAAATATGTTGGTACTCAAAGTGGTGTCAAGAAAAGAACCATTTGGGTGGCCAAGCCTATTGTGACTAACCTCTTAGGACCCAACTTGGTTGGGGACCAACAAGCTAAAACTTGATCAATAGGTGTTGTTGGAGGGCTTTGGAGACTTGGCTACCTTATGAAGAATTAAGGGATCTTCATCAATCATTTTTCCCAAGCCAAGTCATTTGGATTATCATGTCTCTATCTTATATCCAACGTGCCTCCTTGCGGTAACATGTATTTAAATTATACATATGCATTGAAAGTTGCTTGCCCCTTGCATGTGTTTGGTTTTGTACCTTGCTTGTGTTTAACTATGTTGTGCCTACCTCTTACCTATCTTGAGTAATCTATGTGTGTTTGTTGGGTTGCACGTCATGGTTGTGTGTGTTTGTGTTGAGCCTATTGCTTCTTATTTGTATCTTGATTGGCTCTTGTGATAGTTTAATGGACTTTCCCATTTTGGGGAGTGATATGCTTTCGGCACGTCACAATCCTAAAAATGTGTATACATGAGGAATGCCACTTAGTGTTGATATTTCAATATTATCTAGTATCTATGTGGTATGTCATGCTCATGAGAAATTCGAATTCTAAATGTCTATTAACTATCTCTATTTGATTTTTGTTTGCCTCTTGTTGAAAACAAATGGTTTTATCACATTATGGGGGAGTAATAAGCATTGTGCATATTACAAACCTAGAAAAATGTGAACAAGTGAGGTTTTGCCACTTAGAATTGATATTGTAAATTATCTTGTTCCTATGTGGCATGTTTCTCAAACAAGTTTCATATTTGCCTTTCACTCTTGTTTTGAGAATAAGATCTTGAATATCTTTGTCATCTACCACCGAGAATTATCTCCATACATTACTTGTCTTTACAAGTGATAATCTTATTTGTGGTAAAATTTATTGATCATATGTACTTTGGTTTTTTTATCTTAATTGCCTTATCTATTGCCAAGGTTTTGTTTTGAGTTAACTCCCTTTGTCTTCCTTGGATCCTTTTTGCTCTACTCAAAATTTGTTTTATGCTTTCTTGGTTTAGGAAAAGCCGTGATCCCATTCTTGTGTATTCACATTCAAGGTCATTCTTCTAAATAATGCAGTATTCTTGGGGAGCTATCCTATTTTGAGTAGAACACCATCTTTTAAATTGGTATTAGATCTTATTGCTTTTCTTGAACATGACTAGTGTTTGAATAATAATATGGAGTGTGATGATCCCATATTGTGTGCATTTTGCATTCCAATGCAAGATCATAAATAGTGCACAAATCTTGGCGGAGCTATCCTATATGCTTTTGAACATTATTTGTCTTCAATTGCTTCTTGATCTATTTTATCTTGGTGTTTGAGCCCGATGACATGTCTCGTGGAAAGACAAACTTTTTTGTTTTGGTACTTTGTGCCATCATAGAAAGTGTAGAGGGTTTGGTTTATTTGTTGGAATCTTTCTCTCTTTGGAGTTAGTTATCTCATTCCTTGATATATATTTCATTTGGTATCTCTTCTTTTGGTTCTTGAAGGTCTTGACATGCATATTTACTTCATGTATAAATTATGGCATGTTTACTTTCGTTGATCCAATATATCGGGTAAACTCCATCGAATCCTAAATCGGCTAAGATGTGCATGAAATTCAATTTCATATCCATATGCACATATTTATGTGGAGTTTGTCCTATATATTGTAGTTTCCTAACTACTTCGGACCCAATATGTTTGGGGACTATTTTGTACTTGAATTGTGGTTTAGGTACTTCGGAGATGCATTGGATGCCTTGTCTCATTCATAAGGAAGGTTTCTCACCGTGTTCTAATTGAAGCCAAGCTATGATGATCGTGATTGCTAATCTTTTACATCACCAATGCCTTCTCGGTAACAAGTATCTACCTCATGCATACATTTCTTGCATTCAACCTTGTGTAGGTTGCGTCTTGGCATGATTTCTTTTGTTCCTTGTGATACTTGTTTCCCTTCTCAAAGCATCCCAACTATCACTTTTCCCTTGTGGATATTTGTGATGCCTTTGATGCGTTTGTGTTGGAAGTCTTTTTATATCCTTTAAGATAAATTTGAGCTATGTGCTATGCTTTTAAGCAAAGATCTTAATAGTATATATATGACTTCCTCTTGGGTATCATGTTCTTCTCTTTAGTAACTATTTTGTATGTACATATTTCTTTGTGGATGTATATCATATGATTGTTATCTACTTAGAAATCTATACACATGAGAAATGTTACATCGCAAATTGATATCCCATTTTCTTGGTGTCCACCTCTTTTATGTTGTTTGGATCTTTTGGTGGCTCCCGAAAATATTTGCCTTATGAGTGCTTGCCTAATTTTATTGAATCTTGTGCACTCATTTTTATTTTCGGTTGTGTGTGTTGAAATGACATGCTTTGCTCCTTGCTTATAATTCCTTTGAGACTATGGTGATGCTCAATGCTCACCTATGATGTACTCTTATAAAAGGCTTGCTATGTCACACACATCATTTGGTTGAGTCTAAATCTTTAAATGCTATTGCATTTGGTTTTTTGTCGGTCTTCTAATTGATGCTCAACCATTTGTTTGTTGCAAGTGTTATGCTTTGTTTTTTATACATTCTCTCTTGCACATGTTTTGTTTTTCAAAGGATTATGGGGGAGTGATGATTCCATCTTTGTGCACGTGGTACTCAAATACACAATTTCTAAATAGTACATGATATTGGGGAGCTCCTCTATTCTCTCTCGAAACTTTGTTTTGTTCAAATCATAAAATCTTTTGTTCAAATGGATTTGGGTTCTTTGATTGCATGTCTCATTCGTTGATACCCTTTTCACCATATCATCCTTTTGCAATCTTTGTATCCTCAATATAATTTGATCTCCCTCAATCTATTCGTTATTGAATATGTGCATTTGATTTCACTCATATCTTGAGAAATGCATACTTTATGGGGGAGCTCTTATTTTATTGGCCTTCTAAAAATTTCACCCATTTCGGCAATGGATGCCAATGGGGGAGAAGTTTAGAGGGTTTAACGGAATTTGGTTTTATGCTTTGGTTTCGTTCTTAAGCATTTGCCGTTTCATGCTCATGCACCCTTGCTTATTCCTTTGCATGGTTGCTTAATTCTTTATATAAACCCTCGTAAAATGGATTGTCATCGATTACCAAAATGGGGGAGATTGAAAGAGCATGGTGCCCCCATGTGTGGTTTTGGTAATTAATGACAATCCTTATGTACTAATGTTTGTTGTAAGCATATTGCAAGTATGTCTTGAAGAATAGAATACCGTGGATATTCATGCTCACCTTCAAGACATCATCATTGATCAAGAAGAAGAAAAGATACAAAGTTGATCAAGGCTAAGTGGAAAGGATGGGTTCAAGTGATCAACACACAAAGCTACATGTTGTACCATGTGGGATCTTGTGATCCAATGGTATGGTAAGAAATCGTCTATATAGCTTTGTGAACTAACCCATATACATGTGTGTGTGTGGAGTATCTATGTGGGGTTAGGTATCTTCCTATGGGCATGCATCAAAAGGAAGATTCCATATAGCCCATGGCGGATGACGTCAAGCGGTGGTCGTCATCAAGATAATGGTCAAGTGAAGATGTTCCTAAAAGCAACTCTCCCATATTGTGTATGGGGGAGCAATTCACAAGTCTTCATCAAGCGGAGCGCAATCAAGAAAGGTGATCTAACTTGAGGTGATCAAGATCGTCATCATCTAGCTCAAGTGGATTGCGCAAGGCAAAGGTATGACCTTGATAGGGTTTATATTTTACCGGTCTCATGATGTTAGTGAGAGACCGGATTATAGGAGATGCCACACTTTCAAGAGGAGCTCTCGAATGAGTAACTTGATCGTATCGTTCGGAGAGAGTTCAAACCTTTGCATACTTGGCATCATCTTTCTTGGTTCTTATTTGGCTTTCCTCCATGTGTGGTTTTAGAGCTTGTCATGATCTTCAAGACAGCTCAAGTTTATCAAAAACGGATTTCGTATGGAAAACTTATTGCGTTTTTGATATTGAAGGTTTTACCGATTTGACTTTTATAAAGAGGTTTAACCTTTCCTCATTTGGTTTTATGACTATGATGTTTTCTCTGTATAATCTTAAAGAGCTCGTTGTTGTGATTCCAACGAGCCAAAGATCATCAAAAAACGGAGTCCGGATGCAAAAGATATTGTCGTTTTGGTGTTTGGTTTTCCTGCAGTTTTCTAAGGGGCGGTAGTACCGCCCGGTACCGCCCGAGGTACCGCCGGAGCAAACAGAAGCTTGTTTTCAGCGGCACCAAAAGCGGTAGTACCGCTGCCCGGGGCGGTAGTACCGCTACCTGGAGCCTGTTTTCTGCCCGTTTGCTTGTCCTAACTTCCTAAAGGGCGGTAGTACCGCTGGGTCTAGCGGTACTACCGCCACGGCGCGAATCTGCACATAAAGGTTGGATATTTGGGTGACCTATTTAAGGGGCCTTCTTCCCCAATGGAACTCCAACCTTTCTTGCAAGTTTTGACCACCATTGTTGACCTCCACAAGCTTGCTATCTCTCAATCCCTCCAATGATTCTTGCTCCTTCTTGAGGGAAAAGAGAGAGGAGATCTAGATCTACACTTTCACCAATCAATCTCTCCTCTAAGTGAGGGGAGCATATTGGATCTAGATCTTGGGATTCATTTGTTGTTTTCCTTGTTCTTCCTCTCATCCTCCTCCATAGCATTAGGTGCTTTGGTGGGATTTGAGAGTGAAGAACTTGAGCACTTCTTGTGTTCTTGCCATTGCATTAGGTGCATCGGTTTGAGTTCTCCACGGTGATACATGGAGGTGAAGTTTGAGAAGCTTTACTCTTTGTGGTTCTTGTTACTCCTTGGGTTGGTTTGTAACCCTAGGAGGCTTTGTGAGTCTCGGAGGGAGTCCGAGGCATTGTTGGGAGGCTCCAACTCATTGTGGAGTTCCCCGACCTTTGTGTATTGGTTTGGTCAACGCCCTCAAGTCGACCTCATAGTGCAACGAGCCAATCCCTCGAGTGTGAAGCTCACGGAGAAATAGAGTGAGCACATCCGTGCTATTGGAGCGCCTAGGTGGCTCCACACTCCTCCAACGTAGACGTACTTCCATTGGGAAGGAACTACGGGAAACATCTCCTCGTGTCCACATTGCGGTTACTTCTTTACACGAACCTTTTACTTATGCATTTACCTTTGTGATAGCCTTCGTGCTTGACGCTATCTATCTTGCTATCACTTAGTGGTTATCTTGCTTAGCATAAGTTGTTGGTCCACATAGGTGAACCTAGCTTCTTAGGTTTTGTGCTTGATAAATTAAACGGTAGTTTTATTCCGCATTTATTCAAGCCTAAACCGTAATTATTTTAAAACGCCTATTCACCCCCTCTAGGCGACATCCTCGATCTTTCACATGGGCCGAAGTTGCAATCCAGAATCCACTTGCCAATGTTAGGCTGCACTAGTAGTCCAAACGAGCAAAGCATTGTCTCCAGCTAAAAAAATTATCGACCCCAATTCCGATCGAACCGTCTCGTCTCCTGGAGGAGCTATATATCGCTTATTAGCGAGGGTAACACGTGAGAACTTGCTTGTTACGAGATGGTTAGAACGATATGGTTGTACCCTCAATACACCAGAGTTTTAAACCCTAGGTTTGACACTGGTATTCTCATTTAAGGCAGAATATTTTTGAGTGGGAGACGACGTTTCCGTCGACAGCGAGACACTCGTGGTGACTTCGTCAATCTCAAGACCTGATCTACCGACTCAGTCTTTCGGAGATGCTCAAAGGGTAGGGTGTGCGCGTGTGTATTACTAGGGGTGAGTGTATGCGTGTGTATGTGAGCGTATATGTTGTACTGTGTTTCGAAAAGAAAAAAATGATACAGGTAGCCCGCATACACGTTTCTTGTATGGGCTCGGCCCAATTAGGTCTCGCGCGCGAAACATTATTTTTGTTTTAAGGTCCATATGTAACGCACCAAAATGGGCCGAAAATGATCTGGCCCATAGCAGGAGATTTTTTATTTTTAAACTGAAAAATGAAATAAAACAGAAAAAGATCAAGGAAATACAATTTTAATTTTTAGACAAACTTTGGATCTAAACAAATTTAGTGGGCCGGCCCAGGTAGAAGGTTCCCGTTAGTGGCGCGATATATAGCATTCAGCCTCGCCTCCTTCCTCATTTTCAACTCCCAACGTAGCCATCACGCGCCGGTGCCATGTCCGGCCCTGCGCCGGACCGCCCGTGTTGCTGACGATCCGCGCCTCCGCCACGCTCTCCGACGCCTGTGCCGCCAGCGATCCACACCTCCGCACCTCCCGCCAGGCCGCCACACTCATGTCCGGCGATTCGTGGGATAGGTAAATTTATGTTTAATTTTTGATATTCTGTTTTAGATTTTCCCCAATTGAGATAGCAGTACAATCCCAAACTAGTTACTTTTTTGGTTTGTAGCTCGAAAAAATATTGCTGAACTTTCTATTATGCTTGTTGAGACAAAAAAAACATGGTTTATAAGCTTTTCAAGTTGGTGCTAATTCTTGTGTGGCGACGGCTAGTGTCGAGTGGTCCTTTTGTTCAATGAACTAGGTGAAGAATAAGTTAAGAAACAAAATAGGGGATCAATTTTCGAATGATTGTTGGTTACTTTTCTTGAGCATCAATTCTTCTTGCAAGTAAAGGATAAAATCATTTCTAGCTCTTAAAAGGGAGACCGTAGAGTAGTACTCCCTCCGTTTCTAAATATAAGATGTTTTAG
The DNA here is from genome assembly GCA_947311845.1 of Poa pratensis. Classification (NCBI taxonomy): domain Eukaryota; kingdom Viridiplantae; phylum Streptophyta; class Magnoliopsida; order Poales; family Poaceae; genus Poa; species Poa pratensis. The sequence continues at coordinate 87,951,016 of CAMZMU010000074.1, read as the reverse complement.
ATGCTACACATGTTGTCTAAGTGCATACTAAAATGGATGAACATACACATGACATGTGCCTAGATACATTTGTGTACATGTGAAGTGAACAAATGCTAAACCATCTTATATTTAGGAACGGAGGGAGTAATTCTGTAGCTTCAATGTAATTCATTTATTAGAGATTTTGTCACTGCTACGAACGAAATGTAGCTTGTGCTATAAATATTTTTGAGTCGGCAATCCGCATAGCCGAAAATCCTAGCTTTGCCACCGATGCCAAGAGTCAAAAAGTGAAGTTAAGAGAAAACAGAGAACCAACGAACAAAGAAGTTAAATAATATTTTTTAAACAGAAATTCGGAATCTAGCACGCGTTTTCGAGAAATTCGGAATCTAGCAGGGTGTCGTCACGGCCCGTGCCGAAACAAGGGGTTTCGGCACGGCCAGCGCCGAAAGTTTCTGATCTGCATGTCGCCGAAGGCAGCGGCAGGCGTGGCCCACTCCTTTCGGCAGCGCCCGTGCCGAAAGAGGCCTTTCGGCAGCGACCGTGCCGAAACCTGCCAACCAAAGCACCGCGCGCGGCTCGGCCTTCTTCTTCTTCCTTCTCTCGCCCGAGCTGCTGCCTCTCTCTCTCTCTGTTCTTCCGTTTTCCATTGAGAAAGACCACCGATTCTTGCCCCCAAAAAATTCCTAAAAGCCCACAAATTCAAGGAATAGAGAATAGGAGGGTTGGGCATCCCCGATCCGTTGATGGGATAGCACTTTGTGGAGGCGTTTGGGGTGTGGAGTGGAGCAATGGTGGTCAACAATGGTGGATAGTGGTGCTGTGTGCCGTGTTGGGGAAGCTAGAGGCGTGGTGCGGCGGTGGTGGTGGTGCTAGATTGAAGGGCAGCGGGAGCTACGCACGCGTCAAGGGTAAACCCTAATCTCTAGATTATTTAGGTTAAGTGTTAATATAATTTAAGGGTGGATGCATGACATATGTGTGGATTAGTGTAGATATATTTTAGTTAGTGGTCATATTTTAGGTGGTGGTAATATTTTAGTTGGTCGGCATATTTAGGTGGTCATATTAGTATATGTTGTCGTTAGATGTTAATATAGTTTGCCGGTGGATGTGTCAGGATTAGTGTATGTTGTCAGTTAGATGTATTGTATATTTTGAGTAGTCTTTATGTTACCGGCGGTCGTCATATTTATTTTCGGCGGTCGTAATATTTAGATATATCCGTTGTGGAGTATTTACTACGGTGCCGATACAGTCCGTACATCTGAGTCAGGGGTCGTAATTTTTATGTTTAAATTTGTACAGATGGCTGCACATGCGTTGCTCAGTGGGGTGATCGATGGGAAACATCGTGCAAAGATTTGGGAGGGTGGTGACAAACCGAAGATCTTGCGTACGCACGGTCCAGCATACAACTGGATGATACACCCTGATTGGGTTGATCGGTACGTATAAGAGAATATATTGATTATTTTGTTATGTTGTACGATAATTTATGATAGGTCACTGACGAATAATTATGTTCGACAAAATTTTGTTGCAGTTTATCTTGGTCTGGTCTCTTACCTATAGCGCGCCTAGTTGAGGCGACTCGGCGGCAGTGGCTACATATTCCACCAGATCAGCTCGGGGCCCCAGATATTGATGTGGAGGTTGATGCATCTCGACGCATCAACCCAGACAAGTCACTGCTCTGCTGCTTAGTTGATCGATGGAGGCCCGAGACCCACACTTTTCACTTCCCGTGCGGAGAGATGGCACCGACTCTTCAGGATGTGTCATATCTATTGGGTCTCCCACTGGCGGGCGCGGTCGTAGGTCCTTTAGAGGCTCCAAATAATTGGCGTGCCGAAATGCAGGCACGTTTCGCAGGGATACATCCGGATAACCCGCCCTTAGAGTTCGAGCGACACGGTCCTCGGGTTTCATGGTTGAGCAAGTTTCAGGTAAGACTGTTAGAATTATGAGTTTTATTTTGTATTATCAACAAACTTGTACTTACTCAGTTCGTTTCGTATGATCAATGCAGATTGGAATTCTAGGATACCCGGATGCCGCGTTGACTGAAGCGCAGATTACTAGATGTCTGGAGGCATACCTGATGTGGCTGTTCGGCAAGGTAATGTTCATTGACTCCCACGTCGACACTATTAGTGCGCGCTTCATCAATATGGCGCGAGAGATTGCGGAGGCACATCACGTTGAGGACATAGTGCCACGGAGTTTTGGGACAGCTGTCTTAGCCGCCACGTACCGAGCTATGTGTTCGGCATGCACGAAGAATAAGAAGTCCGCTTCGCTTCTTGGCTGTCCACTACTGTTGCAGTTATGGTCTTGGGAGAGATTCCCTATCGGTAGGCCTGACGTCGACGCTCTTACACCCTGGGAGTACAGGCTCGTTGAGACAAACCTAGTCGCTTTGCCTACTATTGGTAGTATGTGGGCGCGTAGAGAGGTAACTTGCACATCATTTAACTTTTCAAACTCCTTATTTTGGTAAACTTGCACATCACTTACCCAGTTTATCTATTTGCAGAGACGGTACGCGGGCCAGCAGGTTAAAAACTGCTACGAGGCATTCACGATGCAGTTTGATCAACTGCAAAACAATCAGGTTATATGGGAGCCGTACCGTCATGACAGGGTGCAGGCGAGATACCCCGGCGGGATTTGTAGCTTGTGCCGGAGGGATGAAAACTACTGGTACACTCGAGCCTGCATTGTTTTCGATGTCACGGTGGAGGAGATGGCCCAACAACGTGTCATGAGACAGTTTGGCAAGCGACAATTGCCGGAGCCTCTCGCTAGAGTTCCCGCCCTGCCTGCGCATATCCACAGGTGTGTTTTTAATCAACTGTGTTTACACTAAAGAATTTGGAATGTACTTTTCTAATTACACTACGCCTGCATGTTTCAGATTATCGCGGCAAGGAGATAGAACTCTGGCATCTTGGCTACAGCTACTTCAGCCGTACATAGCGGCATGGGCGAACGCGACTGCTAATGTATGGCCCGCGGATGAGCCATTTGTGCTACATGATTTCAACTTATATCTGCAGACGTACAGACAGTCCACTCGACTTCGCTTAGTGCCCACGTCCCAGCCTGATCAGTTGCCACCTCCTTCTCTAACGGACATGTACCCACTTGAGGCTATTGCGGGAAGCAGATACTACGCGGTATGTACTTCACTAATATTGGTAAATTCATGTCTCAATAATCAACCCTAACATTTAGTTTTCCTACAACACGCAGACTTGATACAAGAGATTCAGAGCGACGTTGCCGCCTTTGCCCCACTGCCGCAACAGGCGTCTTGGTTCAAGCGTCTGGAGAACAGGCTACGACATGTGTACTCTATTCTTACTTGTGCCGGCGGTGCAGACGTTGCGGCCCACGGCCCAGCGTCACCTGCGCCCCGCGCGGCACTCACTCTCCCGGACTCCGCTTATTCAGGATGCACAGGTATCACCCTCTCGTCACTCCACAGGTCGACAGGGCCCCCGACCACGTCATACAGTGGTACAGACTCCTCGCCCACGACCTACATACGAGCATGGTAGTTCGTCCCACCAGCCAGATCCTTCCCAGCCCGGTCGCTCACAGCCACTTATGTACGAGCAGCCAGATCCTACCCAGCCTGGTAGTTCGACTCCTCGCCCACGACCTACATATGAGCATGGTAGTTCGTCCCACCAGCCAGATCCTTCCCAGCCACTTATGTACGAGGAGCCAGGTCCTACCCAGCCTGGTAGTTCGACGTGGCAGGCGCCACCTGTGTACGGGCTCGGGATGCCGCCTTCGTACGGGTATGGCATGCCGCCTGGTTACCAGTTCGCGATGTCGCAAGGTTACGGGATGCTGCCTTCGTACGGGATACATCCACCTCAACATAACGTGTGGAACCCGTCTGCTATGCCGATGTCTCAGATTCCGGTCCACCTCCGTAAGTACTTTATAATACTCTCATTTATTTATCATGTCCACCTAGACGGAGTACTGACGTAACATCTACATGTACAGGTGGGGGTGACGACTCTACACACACGGAGCTGTCCGATGACCCGACGTACCAGACTCCACCGCCGCCACCGACGCAGGAAACCCAGACACAGGAGGAGGAGCCGTTGCAAGGCCGAGGGATGCGTGAGCACCGCGCTCCGAGTCGCTTGTCACCTACTGGGCGTCGACCGCGTAGACAGCGGACACGTCCTCACAGAGATGACTGATACTACTATCTTCCATATGAGACATATTATTATCTACGCACCACCTCCGCGTCGTGGCAGACGTCGTTGAGACTTGTCTATCTACGCACGAGACATATTATTATCTATGTATGAGACATATTTATGTTCGTATGTACGACACATATTATTATCTATGTACGAGACATATTATTATCTATGTACGAAACATTCCACATTGCATAAATTAATTTAACATACAGCACTACACGTCCACGTTACAACTTCACTACTTCTAAACACTGCATAGAACAACTACTGGTACAAATATTACATGCAACTCAACGATAACTAATTCGAATCAACGACTTCACTTCCCTCTGCCACGTGCTCGTGTTGGAGGCATGAAGTCGTCATCACTATTTTCATCGACGACAGTCTTGGATGCACCAACACTCTTCAACTTACGTCTAGAGTTGGCTCGTTTAGGAGGCATGAAATCATCATCACTATCATCTTCAACGGCTTTCTTGGATGATCCACCACTCTTCGCCTTTGATATAGCCCTCTTCACTGTTTCAGCGTGAAGGAGATTTCCAGGCCCATCAGGACATGCGCCAAAAATCATTTCCATCCAACCAAAATGAGGGATCTCTTTGTTCACAAACTGTCCATCGGCAGGCCAGTGCTGGACATTCACAAAATCAGGGGAAAAAAGTTAGTACGATAACACTAGATTCTAACATAATATAAATTCGGTACTCAGTTACCTTCACGTGAAATGCATAGGCCTCCGGCGAAAAATGGATTATCTTTGACTTCGGTGTCATAGGCATGTCCCTAAGCCCCGCCTCAATAGCTTTTAGCTCATTTATTCTCTGCCACTTCCACCGCCACCCATCAATTTCATCCCTAATTTCTTCAGGGGTCATCTGGATTTTGGTTTTTTTTGGCTATAATTTCTCCCACCTCACGAATGTTGCCCCACTCACTAACTAGCTCCCTATAACAGCTCTTGGGCCTACCCTCACTAATACTACCTTCAGTCCATATTGCGGCGTGATACAAAACACACCACGACCTATGCTCCGAACTAGGACCCGAACTACCAGACATCTTTCCTATCCGACTGAGGAAATAACCACGCACCACACCCCTCCTTCATCACCAAATCTACTGGGGTATATATATAGGCTCACCCGGGAGAAGAAGAGTGGGAGAAATATGGCGGGAGAAGAAGGGCGGAATAAAAGCCGGGAGCGCGAAACAAATTCGGATCAGGAGTTGCATGCACTAATCGGCTTTAACCAGGAAAATAGCAGCAAAATGGCTCTTTCGGCACGGCCAGAGCCGAAACACGCCTGTCGGCGCCGCCGTTACGCGAAAGCCAGAAGTGCATGCAGATTTGCCTCCTTTCGGCTTGGCCCGTGCTGTTTCGGCACGGGCCAGGCCAAAACATTGGTTTCGGTCCGGCCGTTGCCGACGCCTCGCTAGATTCTGAATTTCTAAAAACGCGCGCTATTTTCCGAATTTCTGTTTAAAAAAAATATTATTAAAAAAACAATTCCCACACTCCGCCACCGAGCTCAGCGAGAAGTGCCGCCTCCGGAGCCTCAGCCCCAGCAGCCGCCGCCGCCGCCGCTGCCGCCGGACTGGTCGAGGTCGAGACCGATGGCGGGGTTCGCGACCTCGCGCCCGGCCTCCTTCGCGCTCGCCGCCTTCCTCACCTTCCTCAACATCTTCGCCTTCCTCCTCGCCGTCGGCGCCGAGCGCCGACGCAGCACCGTACGCCCTCCATCACGCCACCACTCCTCCTTCCTGGATCCCGACCTTCCCGTGCCAAACTGAGGTCTTCTTGCAGGGGAAGGTGGTGCCGGACGAGTACGATGACCGCTCCTACTGCCTCTACGACACGGACGCCTCCACCGTCTACGGCGTCGCCGCCTTTTTCGTGCTCCTCCTGGCGCAGGTGCTTGTCACGGGCGTCACGCGCTGCCTCTGTCTCGGCCCCGCGCTCTCCTCCCGCGGATGCGCCGTCGCCGCCTTCGTCCTCTCCTGGTTTGTGTGCTGAACCCTAGCTCCTAGACCTCCCCATCCCATTCCTTTCGTTTCCCCGATGCGGATGTTGTTTCAGCTCATTATTGGGGAGATTGCGGAGTAGTATGGTAGATTTGGTTCAATTTGCGTCCTGTTCGTTATCTGCGTCTAGGTGCGGTGATGAGGTGAGCGACCCATTGTGGCTGCTTTTCATAAACTTGTCAGCTTTAAACTTTCAGTAATGTCACTTGCAAACTGAAATTTTAGAATGTGGATAATTAGCTAGCTGGAGTAACTAGGTTCCTAGAGTAACTAGCTAATTATACCCTTCTGCATATCAAGCTTGGTCTTTATCGGCGAGATAGAATGTGATGTACTAGATAGATTGGTAGTGGCACTTAGGAAAATCTGCCGTTTTGTACTTGATCTGCCAGGACTCTTGTGTCTTAGGATGAGGCACACCCATTTGCGATATGCTGGAACGATTCGCCCTTTAATAAAAATGATTACTCTAACCCAAGCCTCCCCATTCCTAGGGTGATGGAAATGCAAGTAACACTTTTTTGGATATGTGTATTCAGTTTATATTGTGCAGCATGTTACATACTTTCATTAGTGTGATTGCATGAATTGTGGTGCCTGGTTGTGCACAACTCTTTAATATCAACTTCCTTTGTTCAAAAGGTAATCTTTTTCTATACCTGATTATGTTGGATCATATATCTTTCTTGGAACTTGTTTGCTTAAAGGGTATGTTAATCCATATTCTTATAGTCCATCCATGACAGCACAAATTTGCTGTCTGGCACTTTCCTTTTCACCATAGAGCGAGCCCATAATTATATCTTTTCTTTCATCATAGTTTTGGCCAGCAAGTCTGGTTTGTGTACCAGGAAACATAGCCGTTAGGCAGTTTATCAACATAAACTCAGGGTGAAACAGTGAAGTCTGGTATACCAAACCACAAGCATGTTAAGCCGTTAAGGAGTTGTCATCACTTGAATTTTAGTAACAACTTCATAACAGATGAGACCTATGCTTAGGCTGCAGAAATCACTTTGGCAGTGTGCATATTCCGTTGGATATAGTGACTGCCCTCAGCAATGATTAATAGATGAGAGGTGGGCACATACAGAAATTTATTTAAGGGCGTTTTGTTTGTTGAAGTCCATATGTAGAGTGAATCCTACATTCTAAGATGTAGCGTTACCTACATTCTAGTATACGGTAATGCCTTCAGAACTATTATATGTGAAGTTGAGAAGTTTATTTCTCCTTTTTGTTGAAAATGAAAGATTTTTAGTACCCCCGCCCTCTTCATCTGTGCATACAGCCATAAGTATTACACCGTTATTGGTTATTACAAGTATCCAAACAGAAGCCAAATGAAAAAGTGAGATAGACCAAATAAAACACCATACAAGCCTAAACTCACCGTTTATTACCAGTATCCAAATAGCAGCCTAATCAAAAAGTGAGATAGACCAAAAAAAACACCATACAAGCCTAAACTCACCGTTTATTACAAGTATCCAAATATCAGCCTAATCAAAAAGTGAGATAGACCAAATAAAACACCATATAAGCCTAAAGTATGACAGATGACACAAAACATCACTAAAGACCGAACCGTATCACCGGCACACTATCTGAACCTGGTCATGTAAGAAAAAATTATTTCTAAACAGTAAAAATGTATCTGCATTTGACATAAAAGCCTTCAATAGCTAAAGTTCGACTTACATTTCCTTTCTTCTCATCGTTCCCATGCATTGTTGTATTATGTAATCCTAGCTAGCATATCTTCAAGTACATCATAATTAGACGTGTGTTAGCAGCAAAATAATCTAGTGCTTTGCTTGAAGTCCTTAAAAGCTAGACTCGTAGAAGAATGTTTTGTGAGCACTATATACTCAGCTCCTTGATACTTTTCAGATGGAAACCAGAGTGTTCCTATTTCCAGCATGTCTGGCTCTACCCCATCCTATTTATCTCGATTCCAAAATAGGACGCTATGTGATAGTTGTGTACATCCAAATTTCATGCAAGAATATTTAGTGTATTTTCTTGTTCTCTGGTGGAACATAATCCTTTATTTTTTAATCATGGTTGACAAATCATAATGACTATTAACTTTTTAGATTCATGTGCATCTGCATTTTCTGTTATGATTTCTCAAAGAAATCTATGTGGTTGGCTCCATATACCGTCTTTTGATCCTCAGCCCTCCAATGATTCAGCATTTGATAACACTACAGTTACCTCAAATTTGTTTGTTTAATCAGTGACATCTTATATTTTTTATTAATCAGTGATATGTCTCTTACTCTCTTTACAGTCTACTGCTATGTACTACTACACTCAATTCGAAAGTCTATACTTGGTTGCTCTAAAACCATGAGCAAGTGATGTAATCTGAGCAAAGCAATTAAGTAATTTGTGAAGTTCCGAGGGGGGGTGGGGTGGGGGTGGGGTGTGGTCAATAGTGACTTAATCCTACAGGACTAGATAACGACGAGTAATATGGCAATATTATTAAGAGCAAAGTAGAAGCAATTGTGAACACACTAGAGGACTAGAGGCTGTGCTACTCTCGAGTACTAGATTATTGTTTAAAGCAATGGTATTGTAGCTTTGCAATAAATGATGTATCTGAGGGTCAAAAGACACGAGAGGGTTACATTGAGAGAGCCAATCCCTTGTAATCGTACGAGCTTATTTTGAATTTACGGCCTGTTTTGCCAAATCAATTGTTGATTGTTTCAGCGACATTGTTCTGGTCCTCTCTGTAGATTTACTTACTTTGGGTTAATACCACTTGTTATTGTGCCGTTTTTCACCGTATTAGAGCCAATCCAGGGCTGCTGTACATAAGAGGATATCTTTTTTTTGCGGGCACATAAGAGGATACCAGATAAATTGAAACATGTGAAGCTGCCAGTAGGACAATTAGCTAACACATCAAGTTTCTTGTTGCTGTAGTGGTGTTTGGTTAAATATGATCTTACAAACACATGTGGTGAGCAACCTAAAAAACTGTTCTTTCAAGTGATATTTTGTGATGATTAATATGATTCTTCATAATGTCATTTTCATACTTGGTTCTCAGGCTTACATTTCTCACCGCTGAAGCTTGCCTTATTGGAGGATCCGCGAAGAATGCATACCACACCAAGTATCTTGGTTACTACATGAAGCATGACTTGGTCAGTTGTGCCACGCTCCGCAGAGGAGTGTTTGCAGCAGCCGCGGCCATGATGCTCATCAACCTCATGGCTTCCCTAGTGTACTACTGGAGCTACTCGAAAGCCGCAAACGGTGGGTTTGTGAAACACAAAAATGAAGTTGGCATGGGCATGACTGATTACGGTCATGACAAGGGTGGCTCTGGGCCCTGAGCAAACGGCTTTATGTTGCCTTTTGCTTGTTCACGTAGGCTGGGACGGTATTGTAAGTGACTTCCAAGTAATGTGTGCAGTTGCCTGCCTCGAGGATTGTGGTCGATGATCCGAGCGACATAGTGACAGTACTGTAACTGCATTGTGTATCTAGTGATGATGATCTTAAGGTTCTGATGGTTTGTGTGTGATCTGATGTAGTATGGGCTATCGGAGCTTCATGTATTTGAGATGCAACTGTAGATCCGGGAGGACATTAATTTGAAGTAGCAGTTTTTATGATGAAATGTACCGATGGTAATGGGTACCCATTACCCTCTTACCCAGCGGGTATTTACCCATTAGGGTAAGGGTTTGGTAAAATTGATATACCCAGGGTAAGTAAATGGTGAAAAATGTATACAAAGTGGGTTTAGCAGGTGCGTGTGTGGTAAAGCAGAACACATAGCCGTATACCCATCTAAATTTGTGTATGACATGTGTGTCTATGCTCCACACTCCACCAAGGTTCACAACTTGTAGCCCACCGCGCCGCCAGGTTAGGTTAGGTTAACTCCTGATAAGGATCAACCCTTATCAGGATCAACCCGATGATCCTATAGTTTTGCCCGAAGAAGAGGAACAAATCCAGCAAGCAACGTGATGGAGATCACCACGCCTCAAACCACAGCTCGATAATCCTTGATGAACACAAGAACCCTCACAGCAATCTATATTAGATAACACGGCAACGTCGTCCCTGGAGGGATGATACACGTGGAGCACAAGATAGTATTTTTAACTAAACGATTGAACTCCCCTAAACCCTAACTCGAACAGCCCATTATAGATTGGGTGCTGCGGCCACAACATGGACCCTAACTTGGGTCGGTTGGACAGGCCCAAACCGCCTCACACAAATAAACCCTAACTCGACTTACATCGGAATATCCGGGTCACGCGTGACCGGATAATCCGGTTTATTACAGAACTGGTTTTGCGCAATCTATCAATAGGCCGGATATTCCGGTCAGAAAGAGACCGGATAATCCGGTTGAAGTGTTGTCCTCAACGCTTGAGGGCTGGCTCGAAAAGGCGGCGTGATATCAGCAACAACATCCCGCGTCTTCGCCATCTTCAAGTCTCGCTTGCCTTCCTCACCACATCCTCCCGCTGGGCATGCTCGACTTGATACAGTTCTGGGCACATGCACCTCCTTTCTTCTCCACATGAGCTTGGACCTAGGTGCCACCATCTTCTTCTTCTCAACTCTTGCTGGAACCTTGCGTTGTTGAACATGAACATGCTTTGCACGGCCCGGCAAAAGATGAGTAATGCCCGGGCCACACTGTGGCACCCTGACCCGACTGCTATACAGTGATGCTGTGTGTCACCGGTTAAGCGATACAACCGGAGGTTACGGGTTTACCAATCCCCGGCCAAAACCTTTGGCAGGCGTTGCTGGGTACACCTCACTCCAGACAACGCAACACCCCGATTGATGCCTCAACACAGGCACAACTATCAAAGCATAATAGGAAGATCAAGACTTGTGGAACAACTGGCACATCACAGACTCTACGACACAAAATCATATAGTTCAACTCTTATACAGAGAAAGATAGCAAAAGACAACCAGAGGTCACAGACCCAACATTACATCAAGCGGAAGCGAATTAGGTTGTTCTAAACAACAAGGACCAAATTATGGCCTAAGAGGCCTACAGATAAACATCACAACGCCAGCTGTTCCAGGATGTCCCAAGCTGCCACCTGGGAACCCCAGACTACTCGTCGACGTCCACAAAGAACCCACCTTCGAGGTCGGTGAAGTCCTCCTCTGAAACAAAAGCAAAGACGTTGAGTTCGACGAACTCGCAAGATTAAGAGCTAATATATGCTCGATGATTGGCTTTCAAGGTTTTATGGCTGTTTTGCATAAAGCTGATTTTATTTCAGAAAACATAACACAAAGGCATCGACTATTCAGAGTATTTTAAAAAGAGGTAAGGAGTAACTCTTTTCTCTTGAATCATATTTCTCACCATTTACCACCATCATCAACATTGTACCTGTTCATCAAAGGCACCTCCCCGAATCACCCTCGAGGAAGTCAACCTTACATTCGTGGGATTGGTACCTCTACTACCCAAGTTTTAATCATTTCGTTAAAGTTATTCTATGATCTCTGAATCCGTCACCAAGTCGTCCATAACCGCGGACACGGCTTTTCGAAAAGATTTATCCCTGCAGGGGTGTACAATGTGAAAGACGCCAGGTTCCCGAGGGACCTCCCAGCTTCTTATCCATGCGTACCGTCCGGCCCATTGCCTAGCTCTTAGCTCTCTTCCGGGGAAAGCCGGCTGGGTGGGAGCGGCTACGACCTTTACCTCGCTTAAGACTAACCCAGGATCATCAGTGGCGGTAGGACAAGAGGTACCTTCTCGCACCCTGTCCTGCGGCCACTTATTTTCCTGACACAACCATCCTCATCTCAGTCTTGGCCACCATCTTCAACGCACGCGCAAATGGAAAGCCAAACTAGAGGACCCTCGGCTAGTCCGCCACAAGTTAGTCGGTCGACGAGGTTCCATATGCCCACGCATGGTTGCACGCTCAACTTGGCTCGTAGGCGAGAACTCACACTTAGGCGGCGAGAACGAGACAACCCACCACATCCCATGTGGCCTCTCATCCCCACCTTTAAGCATTTTATTATCCGTCACCACAAGTCTCCACCATCATTCTCATATCATCACCTGTTTCCCACATGAATCATCCATCGTATAGCTATGCAATTAACTAAGCATGGCTAAGCATCAACATAGCATAGTAAGTATCTCAGGCCAACAACACAACCTATGGATAATAGGAGGGAAAACAGGACTGGCATCGGAAACTTAATGCAACTATAGGATACTCTAATCCAATAAAATTGACATTTGGAACCGCATGCAATATTATAGTGGAGAAAATATTTGCGGAAAATAGGATAAGATATGCTCAGAGGGGGATTACGCTTGCCTTGATGAGCGGAGTAGTCAAACTGCTCGTCGGAGTAAGGAGGCTCAACTCCGGACTCGTGATCTACCGGAGAGCAAACAACACCGGAAAACAGAAGCAACAATCAACACATGGCAATTGTGCAATGCATACAAGAGAATGATGATATGATATTTTAATTGCATTGGACTTAATTTAGCAAGGTCCACCAACTTACCCGAGGTACGGGAAATAATTTAGACAACAGGAGAGAAAATTAGCTACACAGTGTTTTTAATGTTTTCCGGTGCTTAAAGTAAGGTAAACATGTATGAAATGATGCCACTTGATAAACCACAATTTTTGGGAACATTTTGGTATAACCCACCATTTTTAGAATGCACCGATTTGGTTATTACTTTTATAATTTACTAGATGGAAATGTTCTTTTAAATAATTTCTCTCCTCTTTCAAATACTTGCCTTAATAAGTTAAGTTACACCACACTAGAATTACTTATCAAAATAGGAAGACAGAAATTTGAAACAGGAGCAAATTATATTGTACTGGACAAATTCGGAATTTCCGATTTATTTTGGAATCGGAATATCCGAGTTCACTGTAGATTCAAAAATTCGGCTAAGGACCCAGAGTTCTTCGTACTGGAGAAATCCGGACAATCCGAATCCTCCAAGCCTCGGATTATCCGATCATCTTCGCTAGCTGAAAAACGACTAAGGACTTAACTCGAATCGGTGCTGGACCTAGCCGGATAATCCGGTTTGCTCCGAACTCGGAAAATCCGAGCGGCGCTGTTGCGCACGGCGGCGTGCTGCAGCCAGCGAAACACCGCGAGAGAGGGAGGGAAGCGAGGCCAGAGGGGAGGCGTGCTCACCCTGGTGGCGTGGAGGTGCTCGGGTGGACCGGAGTTGGTCGACGGCGAGGAATTTCTCCGGCGAGGCCGCGGACGGCAGCGGCGGAAATGTGAACGGCGCCGGCGATTTCGGCCCTCCACGCTCGATTCCTCTGGCAGGAATGCAGCAGGCGACACGTCGGATCTTTTCCCCCAGGCGGCGGTGCTCGGCGTGGACTATGGCAGCGGGGAGCAGTGGTCAACGGCGACGGCCATGGCGGCTCGGTGCTGCCGTGCGGGAGGGGAGAGAGGAGCAAGGGAGCAAGTGGGAGAGTGGGGGATGAGGGGCAGGGCAACGTTGGAGTGTCTCCTCCTTGCAGTGAAGCAGGGCAGGGGGGCCCGGAGCGAGGCGTGCTTGAAGCACGGCCACGGCGACACGCCGTGCGTGGCTTTGGCGGGAGGAGAGAGACGATGCAGAGTTTACAAGTAACTCCCTGGAAATTTTAAAATCACCACAGATTGGTCCCTGCCAGCACTGGTTGCACAGATTCTGAATTATTTGGGCCACTTAAACACTTCCAAAAATTATGCCAATTTTTGGGGAGTGTCATTATATTAATATGAAGCTTCCCTAATTTTTCCAGATTATTTGGAAATCTTTTGGTAGGGAAATAAAATAGAAATTGCCCACAGGCAATTTTGAGTTGCCCTCGTTTTATTCTATTTTCAAATCAACATAGTTTGCCCAAATTTAACTTGGAACTTTTGGAACTTCCTCGACAAATATACAATGTCAAGGTACTTCTTGTTTTGCAAGTTTGAGTATCACATGTTGTGCAATTTGTTGGGACAACTTTTGCATTTTGGTTTTCAACATTGCCAAGAATAATATGTGTGTGGTTTAGCAATGCAAAAATGATGCCATGATACATGCATGCCATGATGCAAATGAGGACACAAAAGTGAAAATTTGGTACTCAAATTTTGGGGCTGTTACAATTCTACCCTCCTTACAGGAATCTCGTCCCGAGATTCTAGGATTGCGAGAAGAAGGCGGGATACTCCTCACGAAGACTAGACTCTCGTTCCCAAGTTGCTTCTTCCTCGGAATGGTGAGACCATTGAATCTTGAGGAACTTGGTAGTCTTGTTGCGGGTCTTCCTTTCGGCTTCATCCAAGACACGGATAGGGTGCTCACGATAAGTGAGGTCTTCTTGTAGGTCTAGCTCCTCATGATTGACCCATGGATAGGATCTTTGAAACACCGGCGAAGTTGGGAGACATGAAACACATCGTGCACGTTTGGGAATTTGACCGGTAACTCCAATTGATAAGAAAGATCTCCTCGCTTGCCCAGAACGGTGAAAGGACCAACATAGCGAGGTGCCAATTTCCCTTTGATTCCGAAGCGGCGAACGCCACGAGGGGAGAGACATGGAGATAAGCTTTATCACCAATTTCATAATGAATCTCTTGATGATGCTGTCATAATAGCTCTTCTGCCTAGATTGAGCAATCTTTAGATTCTCTCTTATGATCTCACCTTCTCCTCAGCTTCATTGATCACATCCGGACCAAAGAGTGCCCTCTCTCCGGCTCGGACCAATTTAGCGGAGTGCGGCATTTTCTTCCATAGAGAACCTCAAATGGAGCCATGCCCAGACTAGCTTGATAGCTATTGTTGTAGGAGAACTCCGCGAAAGGGAGATACTTTTCCCAACCTTTGCCAAAAGAGATGACACATGCCCTAAGCATGTCTTCCAACACTTGGTTCACCCTTTCAGTCTGACCATCAGTTTGGGGATGGAACACGGTGCTAAAGTTGAGACGGGTTCCCATGGCTTGTTGGAAACTAGTCCAGAACCTGGAGGTGAACAGACTTCCACGATCAGAGATTATCTTCTTGGGAACGCCGTGAAGCACGACAATCCTGGAAGTATAGAGATCCGCCAACTTAGCGGCTGTGACATCAACTCGGACAGGGAGGAAGTGAGCCACTTTTGATAACCGATCAATGATACCCAGATGGCATCATTTCCCTTGGGAGACTTTGGCAGTCCAGTAATGAAATCCATACCAATTTCATCCCATTTCCACTCGGGGATAGCAATAGGGTGAAGAGTGCCGGCAGGCCTTTGATGTTCAGCTTTTACCCGTCGACAGGTGTCGCATTCAGCAACAAACCTGGCGATTTCCCGTTTCATACGGGTCCACCAGAATTGTGGTCGAAGGTCTTGGTACATCTTGGTACTACCGGGATGGATGAGAGAGGTGAATCATGAGCTTCTTGGAGAATGAGCTCCCTCAAATTCCGGTTCTTTGGCACCACTAGACGGTCACCAAAATAAACAACCCCGATTCATCTTCCAAGAAACATTTGCCTTGCCACTAGCAATGTTCTTCTTGATGTTCAGGATACCCTCATCCAGCTTCTGAGCATCCTTAATCTGGTCCACAAGAGTAGATTTGATCTCCAGATTTGCAAGGTAGCCGGAGGGAACAATTTCCAGGTTCAAACGGGCAAACTCTTCATAGAGGGCAGGTTGGGCCTCTCAATCATCAGATTGTTGCAATAGGACTTCCGACTTAGCGCGTCAGCCACGACGTTTGCTTTGCCGGGTTGATAGTTCAGACTCACATTGTAGTCCGTGATTAACTCCAACCAACGCCTTTGCCTGAGATTTAAATCCGGCTGGGTGAAGAGGTACTTCAGACTCTTGTGATCCGAGAAGATCTCGCAACGGTTACCAAACAGGTATGGTCTCCATTGCTTCAAAGCATAGACCACAGCGGCAAGTTCTAGATCATGAGTTGGGTAGTTGTGCTCATGCGGCTTAAGTTGGCGAGAAGCATATGCCACCACATGGCCATCTTGCATTAGCACACAGCCCAACCTTGTAGAGAGGCGTCACAGAAGACGACGAAATCCTTGCTGTGTCCGGCAGGACAAGCACAGGAGCGGAGTGAGCTTGGCTTTCAGTGTTTGAAGCTCTCTTCAGCTTCGGCCGACCATAAACTTTTTATCCTTCTTGAGAAGGTCAGTCAATGCCTTGGCTATTTGGAGAAGGCTTCGATGAATCGGCGGTAGTAACCTGCCAATCCGAGAAAGCTACGATGTCCTTGACTGACATTGGAGTTTTCCAATCCAGAATGGACTGAATCTTGTCAGGAATGACTTCCACACCATTGCGGATATTACATGACCAAGGAAGACAAGTTTATCCAACCAAAACTCACACTTGGAGAACTTGGCATAAGACGGTGTTCACGAAGTCTTGTCAGAACCAAACGAAGATGTTCCTCATGCTCTTCATTGGTTTGGAATAGATGAGGATGTCATCAATGTAAATGACGACAAACTTATCAAGATAATCCATGAAGATGGAGTTCATGAGCCTCATGAAAGTAGCTGGAGCATTTGTGAGACCAAAGGACATGACGGTATACTCATATGAGCCATAACGAGTAACAAATGCCGTCTTTGGAATATCCTCCTTTCTGATTTTTATCTGATGGTAGCCTGACCTCAGATCCATCTTGGAGAATACCGTTGCACCAGCTAACTGATCCAACAGATCATTGATGCGAGGAATAGGATACTTGTTCTTGATTGTCACCGCATTCAACGGTCGATAGTCAGAGACTAGACGAGGCACGGTAGAATCCCTCTTCTTGACAAAGAGTACCGGACAACCCCAAGGTGAACTGCTAGGCTGGATGAACTCCTTAGCTAACAGCAGATCAATTTGCTCTTTCAACAGAGCCAACTCTTCCACCGGCATACGGTAGGGCTTCTTGGAAATTGGAGCGGTACCGGGAAGTAGCTCTATGACAAACTCCACACTTCGGTCAGGAGGCATGCCAGGCAACTCTTCCGGGAACACATCCGGGAAGTCACACACCACGTGTATGTCCTGGATTTCAGGAGGGGATTCGCCTTCCATAAAGCAAAGGAGAATCTCAGGTGAGCGGGGTACGATGGCGGACGGAGGTATTGATGTTGCAGGCCAATACTTCACAATGTCACCGGAAGGAGCGGTCACAGTAATGGTCTTGGCAGCACAGTCGAGATTAGCCGGTATTTAGCTAGCCAGTTCATGCCCAATATGACATCAATGCCTTTGGACTTCAGAGCTACCAAGGCATAAGGAAAAGACAAGGAACCTATATTAATCTGGACCTCAGGAGTAACACCATCGGTTTGCCATTTGGAACCAGGAGTAGGATCACCAAGGACGGCTCATTTTCTCGAACGGTATTTTGTGCTCTTTTGCAAACGCTATGGATATGAATGAATGCGATGCTCCAGAGTCAAACAAAGTGTAGCTGTATTGCCGTTGATTCGTAACTCACCCATAAGAACGCCGGGGTCTCTTCAGCTTCTTCAGCAGAGATGTGGTTCAGGCGACCACGCACATAGGTCCAGCCTTGCCAGTTGGAGTGGCAGGGGCTCGTGCAGGAGTTATCGCGAGAGGTGCCTTCTGGGGGCACTCCCTGGAGTAGTGGCCAGCCTGGCCACAGGTGTAGCAAGTGACTCCAGGTGGAGCAGGTAGCATAGGACGGTACCCACTTCCGCCTATCCCAAGTGTCGAAGTAGTGGGGCGCGGAGGAGGTGGCCTATATCCTGCTGCCCTCGGCATGAAGGGAGCACGAGGTACGGCGCTGTAGGGACAAACACCCTGCGCTTCTTGCTCTCAGAACCCGAGGAACTCTGGTGATCCCCATGTGCGGGCCTCTTGGAAGCTTCAAGTTCCTTTCTTCCTTGCTCAAGAGTGAAAGCCTGGTTGAACAGCTCCTGATAGGTCTGGAACCTGAAGGGCAATAGCTCATAGCGGAGCTGCGGATTCAGACCCTTGCGGAACAGCTCTTGCTTGTCAGCATCATTGGTCACGTCCCTTGGGGCGTAACGAGAAGATGGTTGAACTCACGACCATAAGTGCGGAGGTCCATCCGTCCCTGTTGCAAATCCAGGAACTCCCTCCTCTTCAAGTCCATGATCGGCTGGGAATGTACTCCGCACGGAAGGCAGTGCGAAATTCAGCCCAGGTGAAGACATGGTTGGCTGGAAACAAAGCCACATGGCTTTCCCACCAACAGCCAGCAGCACCAACCAAGAGATAGGTGGCAAAGTTGACTTGCTCAGCCAATGGGACATGAAGCGCGGAGAACTTGCGCTCCAAAGCACGAAGCCAATCATCAGCTTCCAGTGGCTCCTTAGCATCAGCAAAGTGGGTGGCTGGGAACGCAGGAACTCAGTGAGAGTGTTGCACTCGTTCCTCCGTGCATTCTGCTGCACCAACTGTTCCAGCAAGCGCTCATTGCGCCCACGGTTCTCCTCAATGGCCATCAAGACCTCAGCCATCGAGGGTGGTGGCGGCAGATCATCCTCATCATCATTGTGGTTACCGCGACCACCACGGCCTCCACGACCTCCTCGAGCCATTCTGGAGATTTGACAATGACACAGTTAGTATCTTTCTCCGAATGGTCGAACAATAGCATTAGCGTCTACTCAAGTACACAGACTAGGGACGATAATACTTTGCGAGAAGGAAAACAACAAGATAGAACTTGGGTCAAAGATCAGCATCATGTGCTACTAGTGAGAGTTAAGAAATCACAACTTAACACACTCTAGTTGACACAATCCGGGACCTTATGTTCAAGTCCATGGGTTAAAACCCAAAGAAAGGATCAATGATTAGATTGTAGAAACATCTGAGTTGATTTGGGATTGCAACGCAGCGGGAGCAACGTGACACATAACACTAAAGGTCGAACCCACCCCGTTTCTAATCATTTTGAAGTAACAGATAGAAGTAAAACCTTTAAACTCAAATCGAGGTAAGATTGCTCCGAGATTAGAGGGTAACCAGATAAGGAGTAAAAAGAATCCTAAGATGGTTTTCACAACTCATTTTTAGGTTAAAAATATTTTCACAAACACTAGACTCAACATCGACCAGTAGAAGGGTTTCCTACAGGCAGTACTGCTCTGATACCAACTTGTGGCGCCCGACCCGACTGCTATACAGTGATGCTGTGTGTCACCGGTTAAGCGATACAACCGGAGGTTACGGGTTTACCAATCCCCGGCCAAAACCTTTGGCAGGCGTTGCTGGGTACACCTCACTCCAGACAACGCAACACCCCGATTGATGCCTTAACACAGGCACAACTATCAAAGCATAATAGAAGATCAAGACTTGTGGAACAACTGGCACATCACAGACTCTACGACACAAATCATATAGTTCAACTCTTATAAGAGAAAGATAGCAAATGACAACCAGAGGTCACAGACCCAACATTACATCAAGCGGAAGCGAATTAGGTTGTTCTAAACAACAAGAACCAAATATGGCCTAAGAGGCCTACAGATAAACATCACAACGCCAGCTGTTCCAGGATGTCCCAAGCTGCCACCTGGGAACCCCAGACTACTCGTCGACGTCCACAAAGAACCCACCTTCGAGGTCGGTGAAGTCCTCCTCTGAAACAAAACAAACGACGTTGAGTTCGACGAACTCGCAAGATTAAGAGCTAATATATGCTCGATGATTGGCTTTCAAGGTTTTATGGCTGTTTTGCATAAAGCTGATTTTATTTATGAAAACATAACTCAAAGGCATCGACTATTCAGAGTATTTTAAAAGAGGTAAGAGTAACTCTTTTCTCTTGAATCACATTTCTCACCATTTACCACCATCATCAACATTGTACCTGTTCATCAAAGGCACCTCCCCGAATCACCCTCGAGGAAGCTCACCTTACATTCGTGGTGGTACCTCTAGTACCCAGTTTTTAATCATTCCGTTAAAGTTATTCTATGATCTCTGAATCCGTCACCAAGTCGTCCATAACCGCGGACACGGCTTTTCGAAAAGATTTATCCCTGCAGGGGTGTACAATGTGAAAGACGCCAGGTTCCCGAGGGACCTCCCAGCTTCTTATCCATGCGTACCGTCCGGCCCATTGCCTAGCTCTTAGCTCTCTTCCGGGGAAAGCCGGCTGGGTGGGAGCGGCTACGACCTTTACCTCGCTTAAGACTAACCCAGGATCATCAGTGGCGGTAGGACAAGAGGTACCTTCTCGCACCCTGTCCGTGGCCACTTATTTTCCTGACACAACCATCCTCATCTCAGTCTTGGCCACCATCTTCAACGCACGCGCAAATGGAAAGCCAAACTAGAGGACCCTCGGCTAGTCCGCCACAAGTTAGTCGGTCGACGAGGTTCCATATGCCCACGCATGGTTGCACGCTCAACTTGGCTCGTAGGCGAGAACTCGCACTTAGGCGGCGAGAACGAGACAACCCACCACATCCCATGTGGCCTCTCATCCCCACCTTTAAGCATTTTATTATCCGTCACCACAAGTCTCCACCATCATTCTCATATCATCACCTGTTTCCCACATGAATCATCCATCGTATAGCTATGCAATTAACTAAGCATGGCTAAGCATCAACATAGCATAGTAAGTATCTCAGGCCAACAACACAACCTATGGATAATAGGAGGGAAAACAGTATTGGCATCGGAAACTTAATGCAACTATAGGATACTCTAATCCAATAAAATTGACATTTGGAACCGCATGCAATATTATAGTGGAGAAAATATTTGCGGAAAATAGGATAAGATATGCTCAGAGGGGGGATTACGCTTGCCTTGATGAGCGGAGTAGTCAAACTGCTCGTCGGAGTAAGGAGGCTCAACTCCGGACTCGTGATCTACCGGAGAGCAAACAACACCGGAAAACAGAAGCAACAATCAACACATGGCAATTGTGCAATGCATACAAGAGAATGATGATATGATATTTTAATTGCATTGGACTTAATTTAGCAAGGTCCACCAACTTACCCGAGGTACGGGAAATAATTTAGACAACAGGAGAGAAAATTAGCTACACAGTGTTTTTAATGTTTTCCGGTGCTTAAAGTAAGGTAAACATGTATGAAATGATGCCACTTGATAAACCACAATTTTTGGGAACATTTTGGTATAACCCACCATTTTTAGAATGCACCGATTTGGTTATTACTTTTATAATTTACTAGATGGAAATGTTCTTTTAAATAATTTCTCTCCTCTTTCAAATACTTGCCTTAATAAGTTAAGTTACACCACACTAGAATTACTTATCAAAATAGGAAGACAGGAATTTGAAACAGGAGCAAATTATATTGTACTGGACAAATTCGGAATTTCCGATTTATTTTGGAATCGGAATATCCGAGTTCACTGTAGATTCAAAAATTCGGCTAAGGACCCAGAGTTCTTCGTACTGGAGAAATCCGGACAATCCGAATCCTCCAAGCCTCGGATTATCCGATCATCTTCGCTAGCTGAAAAACGACTAAGGACTTAACTCGAATCGGTGCTGGACCTAGCCGGATAATCCGGTTTGCTCCGAACTCGGAAAATCCGAGCGGCGCTGTTGCGCACGGCGGCGTGCTGCAGCCAGCGAAACACCGCGAGAGAGGGAGGGAAGCGAGGCCAGAGGGGAGGCGTGCTCACCCTGGTGGCGTGGAGGTGCTCGGGTGGACCGGAGTTGGTCGACGGCGAGGAATTTCTCCGGCGAGGCCGCGGACGGCAGCGGCGGAAATGTGAACGGCGTCGGCGATTTCGGCCCTCCACGCTCGATTCCTCTGGCAGGAATGCAGCAGGCGACACGTCGGATCTTTTCCCCCAGGCGGCGGTGCTCGGCGTGGACTACGGCAGCGGGGAGCAGTGGTCAACGGCGACGGCCATGGCGGCTCGGTGCTGCCGTGCGGGGAGGGGAGAGAGGAGCAAGGGAGCAAGTGGGAGAGTGGGGGATGAGGGGCAGGGCAACGTTGGAGTGTCTCCTCCTTGCAGTGAAGCAGGGCAGGGGGGCCCGGAGCGAGGCGTGCTTGAAGCACGGCCACGGCGACACGCCGTGCGCGGCTTTGGCGGGAGGAGAGAGACGATGTAGAGTTTACAAGTAACTCCCTGGAAATTTTAAAATCACCACAGATTGGTCCCTGCCAGCACTGGTTGCACAGATTCTGAATTATTTGGGCCACTTAAACACTTCCAAAAATTATGCCAATTTTTGGGGAGTGTCATTATATTAATATGAAGCTTCCCTAATTTTTCCAGATTATTTGGAAATCTTTTGGTAGGGAAATAAAATAGAAATTGCCCACAGGCAATTTTGAGTTGCCCTCGTTTTATTCTATTTTCAAATCAACATAGTTTGCCCAAATTTAACTTGGGAACTTTTGGAACTTCCTCGACAAATATACAATGTCAAGGTACTTCTTGTTTTGCAAGTTTGAGTATCACATGTTGTGCAATTTGTTGGGACAACTTTTGCATTTTGGTTTTCAACATTGCCAAGAATAATATGTGTGTGGTTTAGCAATGCAAAAATGATGCCATGATACATGCATGCCATGATGCAAATGAGGACACAAAAGTGAAAATTTGGTACTCAAATTTTGGGGCTGTTACACACACAACTGACGAACACGTCCGTCTTTGCCTGTGTGCATCCGCACTGCTGCTCCAACAAAACATCTCCGACGTGTTCTAACAAAACTGTGGCTGACTACCCGCGGCTCCATATGCACCGTAACACGACCAGCACCACCGTCATCGGTCTGAACACCCATGTCAACACGAACTGGAAGTGGAACACATGGAACACATGCTGACATATCCTTCGCTTCAACAATAAGAGGCTTGACTTCAACCGACTTGTCACTAACAAGAACAACTGGCTTGTCATCTACAGGCTTGGCTGAAACATTGTCACCACTGACGCTCGGCGCATCATGCTCCTCATGCTGCAACTTAGCTAGCCCTGGTTGGGGCTTAGCCTTGCGCAACTTCTCCTTGCGAACCACCATCACCACATCGGACTTGATTTGTTCATCTCTCATAGGCTTCAAAATCCGCTGCTTACCATCATGCACAAAAGAATATGTATTTGCCCTCCCAGCACGTAAAGCATTACGATCATACTGCCATGAACGTCCAAGTAACAGTCCACACACCTCCAATGGCAACACATCGCATTCCACCTCATCAACATAGTCACCAACTGTAAATGGCACACGCACCTTGTGAGTAATCTTCATCATACCGCAACTATTCACCCACTCAACATGCCTAGGTTCTGGAATTCGCCATGTGGATAAACCCAAAGCCTCCACAACCGCCTTGCCATTACAGTAACTACCACTGTCAACCATCAACTTCCATGCTTTGCCTTTGATCATGCACTGCGTCTGAAATAAATTCCATCGCTGACCTCTATCCGCTGTCATACAAGTATCACCATGTACTCGCTTGAGTTGCATATTCAGCCCACTCAACGGTACAACCTCCTTCACAACATCCTTGTCAACATCAATTTTCTTCTCCTCGGAAGTAATCCTCCTTGGTGTTGCTTTGTTCACAGCAGCCACCTGAACAGTCACTGTATCCTCAGAAACTGACTTGGAGGATTTTGCCAGCCTGCCCTTCCAATACTCCTCGAGATCCTCAAGTTCCTTCTGAATCTCAAGCAACGGTCTTGGAGGGCTTTGCGTGTCACTCCACACAATGTTCTTCTTACTTTTCTTCCCATACTGATCACGGTAAGAATCTGGAGAAAACATCTTCCCTCACCAAAAATTTCGGACCTGAACCGAATCTGCCTCCTTTCCTTCTTCTGTCCGGAATTAACCGGATATTCCGAGCTTGATTCAACCGGATATTCCGATTAGACCGGATATTCTGGGTCACGGGCGACCGGATATTCCGGTTGTCAACCGGATATCCGAGTAAACCCTAGATCCGAAATTTTCTTTCCTCCAACCACGCGATACGGAACCTTCCCGGACTCGCGGCAGGAAAAACGGCGGAAAACTGTGCCACGGCAGCGCGCGCCTGCGGAAACTCGACGAAACTAGCGATCCGTCGAGCAAAGCATGAGCGAAAACTGCAAAAACAGCTGGACTGCACTGAAAACCAATCTGGACCAGCAAACCAATCTCAATGGAACGAACTCGCGGTGATCAACTTGGCGCTCTGATACCACATGATAAGGATCAACCCGATGATCCTATAGTTTTGCCCGATCTTTCACCGTAAGACCAAACGATAGATGAATCTTCCAATAACGTCGATGAACGTCACCTGAAGAAGAGGAACGAATCCAGCAAGCAACATGATGGAGATCACCACGCCTCAAACCACAGCTCGATAATCCTTGATGAACACAAGAACCCTCACAACAATCTATATTAGATAACACGGCAACGCCGTCCCTGGAGGGATGATACACGTGGAGCACAAGATAGTATTTTTAACTAAACGATTGAACTCCCCTAAACCCTAACTCGAACAACCCCTTATAGATTGGGTGCTGCGGCCACAACATGGACCCTAACTTGGGTCGGTTGGACAGGCCCAAACCGCCTCACACAAATAAACCCTAACTCGACTTACATCGGAATATCCGGGTCACGGGTGACCGGATAATCCGGTTTATTACAGAACCGGTTTTGCGCAATCTATCAATAGGCCGGATATTCCGGTCAGAAAGAGAACGGATAATCCGGTTGAATGCAGAACTCATTTTCTGCAGGTGGAGTCCTAAAATTGGGCTGCACCTCCTCCGTTGTGCCCATATCAACTCCCCTTCGACACCTTTGTTATTTTCATATATGCATGTTATTTTGATATCTATAGTAGTATATTTTGTTGTTTCGATGCTGCTCTTCATATGCATTGTGATGTTTTGTTGTTTCATTGTCATATACATTGCATTATTTTGTTGTTTTCATAAATCAATGAATGCAAGATTATACATGTTGTTGTTTTTCTTATATGTTTTGTTGTTATATTGCCTCCTTAAGAATTTGTGTGGGTATACCCGCGGTTTTTTTTTTACCCTGCTGTGTTCGGGTACAGGACAAAATCTTTACCCAGACGTGGGTGTGGGTTTGGTTAAACTGTACCCACACCTAATGGCCATGGGTGCCATCAGTAATCAACCTGCAGCTCACAAAATCACAGTAATTGGACATCAGCGTAAGGTTTGAGTTATAAACTCTAACACTCCCATGCTCACGACATATGCGTATTATTTGTTTTCTTCAGTTAACATCCTAACCTACTCTCTCCGCTTTGAAATATATTTTGAAGTATAAGACACAACATAACCTACTCCATCTGTTTTGAATTATAAGTTCTAAATTATTGTGTTTGTTCACTTATTTTAGTATATATGTAGTCCACACTGAAATATTCAACCCGTTTAATAATTTGGAATGAATGGAGTAACATTTGCGGCATCTTTATTGACCACTGAAAGATATTTTTGCTGCCTAACTCTGTCAGTACAATAACACACTGAGCTAGCAACAGAAGCACTGAGTAACCTCGATTTATTGTTTCGCCCCGGCTCTACTGTCAGGTTGGATACTTAGGCACACTTCTTTTCGACTTCACCGGTGGCTTTTTGAAGTAGGTTCTCTCCAGCAGCTCAGAACTTCAGACCCCAATAATTTAAATAGGCGTAACAAGATTACAACTCGGAACAAATTTAGGGTTTGGACTTCTGAAAGAAGCTCGTGGGGAGAAGATTCAACCACAAACCGCTGGAGAAGTATGCTTACAGTCTTATTGGAACAACATGCTCAGATTGAACAACCCGCATTTCATAAAACTGGCTCCCAAATTAAAGAAAACATTCATGCCTCCTAAGTTGTAGTCCCCTCCCTCTCAAAAAGATGTCGCTAAAATGAATGATCTAAATATAGTCCAGTGCTATATAAATCCATTTTAATGACATATTTTTTGTGAACGGAGAAAGAGCGGCTCCTTTGATCCCTCCCTGTCCCCCGTGTCACAAGCTTTGGTGAGCTTCCTCTTTAGACTACTACCTCAAAGTTTCAGTATATGGCTTACTCCCTCCGTTTCATACTATAAGATGTTTTAGTTTCTATATTTATATGTATACACATGTATGTAGATATATTTTAGTGTACGTATCTACTTTTTAGTCTGAATCTATACACCATATATAATATTTAAAATATCTTATATTGTAAAACGGAGGATTACTCGTTAGCAAGACGATCGTTTTCACTAGCTGCATTCCGTAGGATTTCTATAATTTTTCAGCCGCTGACGTTCTAGCACGGGCCAATAGAAAATGAGCGATTGGTACCAAAAAGAGAGGAAAAAAACCTGTTGCCCAATTCAACTCTTTCCCTCCATCTTCCCGCTATAACTTAATTCCCCCTGCTCCTTCACGATCACGACGCACAAACACATCTCTCCACCCCGCCACGACCCTCCTCCATCGCAAATGGCGCCGCGGTGCAGCAACACCGTCTTCGCGGTCTTCAACGTGGTGACCCTCCTCCTGGGCGCGGCCGTCCTCGCGGCGGGCATCTACGCTGGCGCGCCGCACCAGGGTGCCGCGACCGACTGCGACCGCTTCCTCCGCACGCCGGCGATCGTCCTCGGCGCCGCCATCATGGTGGCCTCGATCGCCGGCCTCGTGGGCGCCTGCTGCCGCGCGTCCGCGCTCCTCTGGATCTACCTCTTTCTCACGGGGCTCCTCATCCTCGCCGCGCTCTGCTTCGCGGCCTTCGCGCTCGCCGTCACCAACGCCGGCGCCGGGCAGGCCGTGTCTGGGAGAGGATTCAGCGAGTACAGGCTCGGGGACTACTCGAGCTGGCTGAGACGCACGGTGGAGGACGGCGGAAACTGGGGAAGGATCAGGAGCTGCCTCGTGGAGGCCAAGGTGTGCCGGAGCCTGCAGAGCAACCGGACGCTCGACGAGTTCGTCAACGCTAATCTCTCGCCGGTGCAGGTTAGTTTCGTTACATAACCCTCTGATGAACTTGTAAAATGATATCAGCTTGCTGTTCTTTCGTGTTGGAACATATGCTCTAAACTAAAGTGGAGGGTAATTATGTACGTGATAATTCCTTTCTGTATCTGCGCTGATTGAGCTGTACACTCACGCACTGGCAACTCTACTTTGGAACGTAGAAACGTTAGGTTCGTGTACACCTATGGCAAACTCACTGGTTTATACAGTACAAGTTTAGTTGATATATATGCTATTTGGGTTGTGTTAAACTGTGCATCTTGTTAAGCAGAGGTCGTGTATAGACACATTTGCTTGTGCCGTTTTGAAGCAACTTTTGAGTTGACAAAAACTCATATTATCGAAAAAATATATGCTATGCAGTTTATAACTTTCCATTCCATTGTCATATGTTGGACCGTACCTGTCGTCAGGAGCACAAGCTCTCCAATCACATAGAAAGAATTGCTCTGCTGACCCCTTCAAGGCTTAAAGTCGTTTAATGGATAAGCAACCGGTTCAAATTACTCTTTTAATATCTGTATGCCGTTTACATTAGGTAGAAAACTACCTTACGACGCCAAAGAAAACGAGGCACGGAGTACAAACTAGAAAGCTACGAGACCTTGTCATTCTGAAAAACAGAAGTATTTTTATGCCAGTGGATTGGATTGTGCAACGTCCCGAGCGGTCCAAGTGACCTCACTTCTAGTAGTAAATTCCTTCTGCCATCCGGGATTGGATTGTGCAACGTCCCGAGCGGTCCAAGTGACCTCACTTCTAGTAGTAAATTCCTTCTGCCATCCGGATGACAAATCTTGTTCCTGACGTTAAACTATCATATCTGAATTATCCCTAAGTTCTTTCAGTTTCCGTTCTTTTACCTCTCTCTTTTCTTTTAGATAAAAGTCAATATATGAATGTATTTTAGATTATGCGGTTTTGTAGACTTCAGATTCCACTCCAATTTAGCTTACAGATAATCCAATTAACTATCCCTGTTTGGCATCTCATGATAGCTCCTGTGTGTTAAACTGAACAAGCTGACACCTTTGTATTGCATCACTCAAAGTGACATTTGGCAACTAACATAACTTGATCAAAATTATATATGCACAAGGGCTACAGTACAGTAAACAAAGCCACCAAGATATCGATTTTGTTACATGTCATAGCAGTTGATCGTAACAGGCAACTCCTAGTCTCCTATATACCAATTCAGCTCGGAGTAAGAGGACAGTGATTGTAAAAATGTATCAACGACTTCTGCGCCCCCATTGATTTGGTCTTACAAGCAATCAAACCTCTCAGAGCATTTGTTCATATGTGCTTTTCAGAGTTCAGATAAGCGTACCATCGATGCAACTTGCAGTTGATTACGATTTCAGAAACTGCAACCTTTGATTCAGTCCACCACACATGCATTCTCTGAATATATCATCTCATTTTTTTATGAACTCTGAAAGAGAATTTCAGTTTGACCTCGCCAAATTTTGTGTGTGCAGTCTGGTTGCTGCAAGCCCCCAACTGCGTGCAACTTCGCCTACCAGAACGAGACCTACTGGACCAAGCCCCCTGGCTACGTCAGTGGCGTCGACCCTGACTGCGATGCATGGTCGAATGACCAGATGGAGCTCTGCTACGGCTGCCAGTCCTGCAAGGCCGGTGTCCTAGGGAACCTCAAGAACAGCTGGAAGAAAATCGCCTTCCTCAACGCCACCTTTGTCGTGCTCCTCATCGTCGTCTACGGGTTCGGCTGCTGCGCTCTCAGGAACAACCGTCGGCACAAGTACTCCCTCGTTGGGAAATGATGATATCGAGGAGCCAGCAGAAATGTGATGTCTCGAAAATTTACGTACTTGGATGTTGATAGTACATGGGTTACTCTTGCTTACAGTCCCATGTTTTGAACTGTAACAGTACATATGTGATGGTTGCCTTTTTGTTTGGATGATCTCTTCTCGGTTGTTGAGGACGCCGTGTGACGGTGTATGCAATGTTAAGTACTCCCTCCGTTCTATATTAGTTATGACACGGCAAAATAGTTGCAGAATGCTCAAAGTATTTATTACATATTTTGAATAGCAACAGCAACAGCCACATAGTGAAATGTCTTGTAACATCTATTATATAATTAAAACACAAGACAATTAGCGGTGGAGATTAATCAAGTCTGAAACAACGGTTAAGATTTATACTTCGTAACTTCCGGCTGGTGTGGTTTCCATCTCCTGCACGTCTACTAGCCAGATCCAACCGTGCAAAGAAGGGAGTCCTTATCCAATTACAAAAGGAGAGCAAAAAAATATAGCCAGACCCGCGTACGTATATACTAGCCAGACCCAAAAGCATGTCGATGGTGCTCCCTAGAGGCAGACACACTTGGAGCGCGATATGCATCTGATCGATGGTGCTCCCTAGAGGCAGACTCACTTGGAGCGCGATATGCATCTGATCGACACCAGAAATTTTCCGGCGGCCGGCCGCTGCAACACGAAATTTGTGTTAGTCACGGACTATTTGTAATCAATGGCAACACAAAGTCTTCTGATCGACGATAACCCAGGTACAAGGGCCGGCGTGAGTAGTCAAAACCGGCAGACGATCAAAAACGGCGGCGGGAATTAGGAGGCGACCGATCGTTCGTGAGACTTGCCGGCCGGCCGGCCGGCTAGCCAGGTATGTACCCCGCTCCCTAAAAAGCAATACGTTTTACAGGGCAAACAATGACTAATTTGTTTTGCGGGTAAAAACCATGACTAATTAATGACAGAGGCGTGCATCATGTTCATGGTTAGTACGGCTACACAACACGTGAACCAGCTGCCAATCGGCTAATCAAAATTATCATATCAATTGAATTAGAAGTTTTGTCACAATGACTAATTTGACAGGCAAAGCAGGGACCTGCTCGATGCCGGGTTGCCGGGCGTCTTCCTCATACCTCGCAACACGTGAACCAGCTGCCAATCGGCTAATCAAAATTATCATATCAATTGAATTAGAAGTTTTGTCACAATGACTAATTTGACAGGCAAAGCAGGGACCTGCTCGATGCCGGGTTGCCGGGCGTCTTCCTCATACCTCGCAGCGACGTCGGCGAGGGCACGATGATTTGCGTCAGTCCACTTTAACTTGCCAGGGAATCGGTAACTGAGGATAACGAGCATGTCAATGTTGAGGTACGTAATTATCTGACATCTACAATGTTATTTCTAATGAACATAAAATTTGGATCGTGCAAGATTAAATCAGCTAGAGCAGGCTTTCCTCCAAGCCGTCATCTTGCCCCCTTGCATCAGTCCCATGTGAGGCCCTACAGCAAGGAGGATAGGATGTCCAGTGGTTGGCGACGCGTCGGGATGCCGGTGGAATCATCACCCAGCGTCCCAGAATTGACAATTGATCTACTCATACACATGATTCAAGTATTTCTCAATTCTTAGTCTGAATAATGGACAGATCCTGACTTTCTCTATTTCTTTGTCTGAAATATGGACAGATCCTGAGTTCCCGACTCTTTTGATTCATGTTTGGTGAAGCTTCATGTGTGTTATTACAGGGAGATATTTACCTATAGCGTTTATATATGCTCCTCACAAATTTTCTATATTTGTGATATGGTGAATTCATGTATAACTAATGCTTGATGGAATTGGTCACAGATGTGATTTAGAGTACAGAAAGGATGAAGAAATAATACGGAGATTGTACTATTACAACTACTACTATCCTTGCTTTGTGTCATGTTTTAGACTTTCTCTATGTTGTCAAGGATTCCATGATTATGACTCCATTGCACAAAACTATAAAAAGCTATTAACTGAGATTCGTTGATATTTAAAAATATACGGGGCAACATTTGCAGGTAGCAGTTTCTCGAACACCAACATTTTACCGGTTTTGTTATTAATTGTCTAGATTTAGTAAATTTATTTGATGCCATGTGTTTTCAATGTTTACAGTCTATAGGTTGTAGTAAGCATATGGATTTGGAAAACATGAACAAGAAATAACTTATGACGATCCAAATATTGCATACTCTATTTATCAAGGTATACTTATCTTCATACATCTTAATTAAGTTTTGCAGTTGGCCGAGGACATAAGCCACATGCCTCTATCATATATTTGGAAAAGTTTATGGATGGTTCAAGGGAGTCCAGTAAGGATGCTCTGAAAACTGTGTCACATAACTTCCTATGTATGTGTCTTCTCCTTTCATATACTTCTTGGTGAATAATGTACTGAGGTCAAATCCCATGTTCACTTCTAAAATTGCCTCTTCAAATTGTTGAAGATCTCCACATGAGCTAAGAGAATGTTTGTTCGTGCTATTTTTCAGAATTACTTAAGAGTCCAGACCATGGTTTTCAAATTCAGTGAGATTTCATCAAAATTCACTGAATTTCAGTGATTTCAGTAGATACTGAAATAATTACCTTTCGGTCAAAATATTTCAGTTCTTTCAGTACTAAACAAGAATCCAAAAAATATTTAAATAATTTTTTTATATTTAAATGAATTTTAAGAGAAAATTTCGGTCATTTGGCCGAAACGAAAACCGAAATGACTGAAATTCACTGAATTTCAGTGATTTCAGTAGGAGCTGAAATTTTGCTGAAACTGAAATTTGAAACCATGGTCCAGACAACAACCACCAACTTTGCTAGACTATTTTCTGCCCTCTCTCCCATGTTACATATTGGTGATTTACTTCTAATTTTTTTTATGGGTGCCCAGTTACTAGAAAAGGTGTAAATTTTGCGGAGGACCAGATTTGGAATTTTGAATTAGATAGGATGGCTTTGGCTTACATCCTTGGGTGACTACGACATACTCCTCTCTACAATTATTTGGTCCACCAGGCCATCAACACATTACAACAGATAGGAGTGGATAGCTAGGGGCAGGCGGCGACGTATGACGATGCTGAAGGCATCATTACCCAGTGTCGAGTGTCAGCCATTGCTGCACGATAGGTATAATCATTTGATTTTTATGCCGAGAATTTTGTTGGTATTTACCCACTCACCACGTACGTCTCAATGTTTTCCCGAATATTTGGGACTACAAACTTTATTGGTAATAATTCTGTTGCTGTCATTACTATGTCTTCTGAAGTGAAAGTTAGTTGATGTTTCATCTATGCTGCAGTAGGGAGCTTTCAGTTGTTGAGTCTGCCCTCCTTATTATCATCTTGCAGATGTTGTAGCTTTCCCCAGATGACATCAGATGCTTTGGTCTTAAGATGTCTGACTAAGCTTATACAAAATATTCCAATATAGCAGCATATTAGATCTTCTATTATATTATTAGAACAACAAACAATATATGGTGAAGATTAATCAATCATCTAACTTGCAAAAAAGAACGACTCAGATTCACACGTAATAACGATTCACGTGATGGAAGGACATAGAGAAGTCCAGAACAATCACGTTTGCCTACACGGCAAAATAAAGATCTGTTAGACCTCATGGACGAGCCATGCATGCACGGGATGGCCGGTCCGCTTCTCTTCCCGATGTTGCCGTCTAGCGGCCACGAGTCGACGACATACCTAGCCACAATTTTTCCTTGCCTAGCAAGGTTACCGGTGCTGAAGTCCATGGGGGCATGACGGGCGGCAGTAACGACCGTACAATGATGATGCTTGCGGCGCTGACGAATTATCTGCATGCCTTACAGTAGTGCCCTCTATCAAGAAAAAGTTAAGAACATCGTGCCATTGATATGGTTGATACTCAGCTAATCTCTCCTCAGTACTGATGCATGTGTCGCTATACTTTAATGGATGATATGTGGGATCAACGTATTACATTACATGCAGTAGCTGGTACAATTTACTTATCATTCTATGTCTTTCTTAACATATTCTGGCTTGGTTTATTGCTTGAATAAAGGATTTGAAGACACAGGTTCATAACAAGCGGAATTCCTTGCGTTCTAATTATTCAGATCAATATTCTGTAGCTGGCCACTTGGTACTTTTCCCTGGCGGCCAGACCCATTCAAGGTTCATCGTCTTCTTTGTGTTGTTGCTGCTCGACTGCCGCGATCACGACATCATCTCCCTACATAATAACGCCCCGTGCCCGCGTGCATAACCTCATGACCAAATTGCATGCGTGGCGTCAGTCAAGCGGCATGTGTCTGCCATCGTATCCGATTCCGAGCTTGACAAGGAGATATAACTCTGTTTACTATCGATCTGTTGTTATGATTTGTGAAAAATAGATCAATATATCTACTTATTGGAAGTGAGGATAAAGATACAAAAAGGTAAGAACATTGGTCGCTCTGAAGATCATTAATTTATCTGTTGATCAAGGTTTTCCTCGGCTGGGATATTGGTCACTTTGAAGGTAGAAACAGTTCTTTTCTGCATGTATCATTGAGGTAAGGCGACAAGAAGAATCTCTCGGCGGATTAATATCTACGTTGCACGGATACGGCTCAAAACCCACGTATCATGTGTCGGATACGCGCGGATACCCGGATACACGGATACTTCACCGGATACGTATCCAGCCGTATAAAGCGATTTTTTGTTCTAAAAAATTAATAAAACAACTCGAATATGGGTTACCGGTACAAAAATACCCTAATCCTTCCCGTATAAAGCCACCAACACCTAAGCTAGATGGAAACGTGACCAAGATAGAGCTGCGTCGCTGCCGTTATGAAGCTTTTTTTACGAACATCCATATAAAGTACTCCTATATATCCTGATCCGTGTTTTAAAATTAGAAATTAGTAATTTTTATATATTATTAATTTTAATTATACATATCTAGACGTATCCCCGTATCCATGTTTTCAAAAAATCGACGTATCACCGTATCCGTATCCGTATCGCTGTATCCGGGCATCCTAGATTAATATCATTGCTTGTGCAGTTATATACATATATTGTTGACACGCAGATATCTCATAAGACGTGAAGTGAATTGTGCTACTTCCATCAGAAGATTATATTATTTGTTTCCTGTTCTTTGTTACACAAGATACATTGGCAGCCGCTAGATTAAACTTATTATTCACCTCCTATGTACAGGAATATTAGGATCTCTACGTGCATTGCCGTCGGCGATGGGCAGAGCTGGCCCGTAGCTTACACGAGGATTACGAAAATTGCATTGCCGCTTCGGTTTGGATAATACAGGTAATATGAAAGTTTTGTCTATGCTCATGTTAAATCGAGCATAAATTTCCAAATTTATTAGCACAATACAGCTAGAAACTACAATTAAAAATTATATGTGTGAAGAGTATTTTATTTATCACATTTACAATTTCTTGCGCATGGCATGTCTCTTATCTTTTACTGAATGTACCTTGGTGAAATTGAGCTTTTATGTACTTCAGTGTCAGATGGAATCAAGATTCATTGTGAAATCTTGGGGAGTATAGACCATCGTTAATTCTTACATGTTCAGAAGGGATTAATATTTGTTACTTGCTAGCCATTCATTAGTAAAAAAGGGCCATATGACGTAGTTTTATACAGAAAACCATGGATTAGAGGTTACCGATGAAATATTTCATCTTATCAATCAGATTTGCTCGACCTACATAGAGACAATATGACAAAGTATGCACGCTTCATTGCAAGTTGTAGAAGATAAATTTGATGTGTAAACTTCATAAGAGAGAATAAGGTTAACTACAAATATTTTGCTTTTGTGTACTCTTCTTCAAATAATGCCATCCTAACGATTGTGGTCACCTGTATTACGGTTGTACACAAGTTTTGGGGAGAACATAGCCGCATTATGAAGAACTTATGGCAATGGTAAACTGGATCACGCTGGATTTTAAGTTTGAATAGAGTTAACGCCCACAACAAGAAGCTTTGGCCGGAAGTGATCGAGCAGACATGATGTCTAGAAAACCTAAATATGAGTAAGCATGCAAGCATTCACTTTGAGTCCAGGTTGACAAATGTTTTTTCTCTTTTCTGTTAACTTGAATACTTTGACCCGAATTCGATAATCAATTGTACTTGATTAAGCATCTCTTTTTGATTCTCTCTATGTTGTTCAGCTGATGACCAACTAACATCTATTTCTCTATATATTTTTGCTGAGGGGTTCTAATTATCATATTCAGTCTTTTTTTCATGACTTTGTCTTTCGATCAAAGATAAAAAGTTTTACAATTCTGATGGATTTATGTCCTGTTTGTAGAAGACATTAACTCTGTAGTTCACATTACACTACCAAGAAATAACAGGATATATGGGCATATTGGTTGCCTATCAATTAATCACAATGAAATATCATGGTTGGCAATAAAAGATTATGTTTTTATACTTCCAAATGAAAAATAAAACTACATAACTGAAAAAAGATTCTTTTAATTGTGTCTAACATAGCTAGGTAATTTAAATGCAATGAAAAATAAACAATTACGACTAATTCAAGTCAGAAAATTATCGAGTCATACGATATTTACTCTATAATGCAGAAATTACAGTGTAAACTATAAACTAAATAAACAGTCTAGCCGCGCAAATGCGCGGGCCACCCAGCTAGTTTATTACATTCAGAAAGCACAGCGGAAATATAGAAAATATGAACTGACTCCATCTCATCCATAGGTAGTCGATGTAGTCCATGAGGCATCGCTCTCCAGCGCCATCCTAGTACTCGTAATTGTCCCTTTTATATATCTGACCCGCAAAAAAAGTTCAGACAATCTGAAATTCTGAATATAGGACTACCTTTCAGTACAGTTGGTCTTTAACAAACTGCACACGAACCTATAAACTACATTGCAGAATGTATCAGGCAACGAACACCTCAGATTGCAGAAGATGAAGACATAGGCCTCATGGATTGCATTCGACGGAACGAAATAAAGGAACTGTATCTTCCAGAACTTTCATTCACCAAGAAACGTTTACTTCCTAAAATTTCCGTCACCAAAACATGCCTGGCACACACTGACATGCTGCCGTCAGTCCGTTATGGTGGCCTCCTACCACGAGTCTCCATTGCAGGCTGCTGTCGCCTTATTTGGTGATCCTACCAGGGCCGGACTTTTGCGCCTGTGTTCCGCTGCCTGATCATGGTGGCAAACCTTTGTCGAAGATAGTGTTCAGTGCCTGGCTGCCGTCGTGGGATGGTTGGGGTTGGGGCCGATTGAGATCGAAGAACATGATTGAGCGATTTGAGACTGGGATATGATAAGTGGAAAGCAGGCATAGACCAAAGGGTTTTTTCGTAAATTAGATAGGCTAACTAGTAGCTAGAGGCGGGCGTTATTTCGTAAAATTTACCGTAGATGCGTTTTAGCCGTGGGATTTGGATCCCATAGCTAGCAAGGAGCAAGGAAAGGATGCATGGTTGGCTGCATCGATTTTCGGCCTCCCGTCTCCGTGGCTCAGTTGGACCCGATCTGCAGCCCATTTGGTTGCCAACAATGTTCTGACCAGGCCCATTCGGCTAGATGCAAAATTTCGTGTCCTCGCGTTTGGTTGCCCACAAAAATCCCATGCATCCTGGTGGAGATACACTAAAATACATGGTGCAAATACGTATTTAGCTACAATGCAAAATCTACACGTATACCATCCCGAAACAGAAAAATTATAACACGAAAGTTGTGCGCAATGTTGAGATCTAACTACATGTCAAAGGGTTTCTCAAACGGTCGACTAGTGCGAAGAAATGGACAAAATTCGTCAAAAAAACTTCAAAAGTAAACTTCAAAAATCGGAAGCTACGCCTGACGAAACTCGAAACCGAGCACGGGAATGGAACCCCCTCGTTGATGTGCACATAGTTGATGTTCAACATTTTTCGAATTGACCTACGAATGTGTAGATCAGAGTCTAGAGTTTAAGAGCAGGAGAGAGAAGATGAGAGGAAGAAAGCTCGTACCAGTTGATGCAGGTACCAGTTGATGCAGGTACCACGGAAATGGCTGATTAGAGCGTTGTTATCGGGCCAGGCTGAGGGATGCTTTAAGGTTCGTGCACATGCGAGCCAAACAAAATTGTGGGCAACCAAACAGAGCAAAAACATGGCCCCAGGGCCTGGTTGGGGTGTCCGTGGGCAATCAAACGCGTCCTAGTGGATTCATAAGATACGCCGCCTTTATATATTGTAGTACTCGTGGTTCTCCCTTTTATGGTAGAATGGAAAGCTATGTACTACACTCTATTTTTTTTTTGAAAGCCCACGTATATTCAACATAATACCACGTACACAGTACATAGTACAGAAAACAACAACAGTACATACGCAGGGGATTCAGAGCTCAAGCACGCCACAACATCACCTCCGGCGTCGACGACGAAGGCCGCCGTCCTCCTTCTCACCACGCCCCGAGAGCACCTTTCTTGTTGAAGATCGCCGCAAAGCCCGTCCGCCGCGCAGTGACGGAGCTTGTACCGATAAACGAGCACGGTGAGTGCCCTCACACTCCAGCTTCTCCACCTTGCCGCAGCCGTCTTCGGCGCCGAAGCCGACAAGATCCGCCGGGCAAGCCCGGCCCTGAGTTCCAGCCGCCAGATCCGCCGCCAGCACGGATCCGACGGGAGGCCGACAGACTCGAGCACCACGCCGGGCCTCGAGCCTCCGCAAGTCGAGCGCGACGACGACGAGCTCCCAGTAGCCCCACCGCCGGAGAAGATCGCCTCGACCCCAAAACACCCGCCGCCAGCAGTACCTCCTCCAAAGCAACGCCGGCGGGGTCTCCACCCTATCCTACCATATATACAAGCCGGAGCCGGGGATCCCTCACCCTCCCGCCGCCGAGGCGGCCGACGGAGGAGAGGAATCCCGCGGCTCAGCGACGAGCACGCGGTGGATCGGCCGAAACTTGTCACTGACAACGATTTTGCAGTTTGAATATAGTTTTATAAGAGACATTTTCTCTTTATTTTGAATGCTCTTGCTACCAGGATAATTCATATACAACCCACCGTGGCTCATTATAATCACCAATATAAATCTAGTATCAACACAATACAATCATATTCCGCAATCTTACATAGTATCAGATTTTTGATCCTAGGGCATGGCTCCGCCGCCCAACACCCCGGCGCCACCACCAACTTCTTCACCTGCGGATCCACCACCACCATCGGCACCTCCCGCGTCCCCAAACTGGCGTCCTCCACATGATCCATGGATGGGGATGGTCCAGGCGTGGCCCATGCCATGGGCTGCCCCCTCGCCGGTCGGTGCTCCGCCCGCCTACTTCGGCTCCTGGATGTCGGGCATGCGCCCGGGCTTCTTGGGTCGAGTGCTCCCGCGCACGCATATACTGCTACTCCGGACTACTACCCATATGGTGTCCCCACCATTGGCGACGGCTCGTACTAGCCGTACCAGATGATGGCTCTAATGCCCCTGCCGCCGACACCCCCTCAACCTTTTGCACCGACACCTGCTTGGGACCAAGCCGCCTTCCTGCAGTCCATGGACCACTTTGCTGCTCAAGTAAACTCAGTTACGGATTGGATTTTCGATTATGGTGCTTCTAGTCATATGTCCTCTTCACGTATATGTTGTCTTCCTTTACTACTTCCCCTTTTTCCTCCATTACCCTCGGTGATGGTTCATCCATACCTATTCATTGTGTTGGCCAAACTATGATTCCCACCCACACTACACCACTTCTTCTTAGAGATGTTCTTGTTGCACCCAATCTAATCAAAAATCTAATATATGTTAGAAAATTCACTTCCAATAACCTAGTCTCTGTCGAATTCGATCCTTTTGGTTTATCTGTGAAGGACTTCCAAACTAAAGCAGAGATCGCGCGTTTCCACAGCTCCGGTGACCTTTATTCTCTCAATGGAGTACCAACTGCTGCCCAACCCTCATCTATGGTGGCCTCCGTCGATCTTTGGCATCAACGTCTCGGCCATCCGCATGATGCCACTTTATCATCTCTCCTTAGTGAATTTGCTATCCATTGTAACCGTGTTAGTCATGATGCCTCAGCTTGCGAGTCCTGTCAATTAGGAAAACATGTTCGCCTTCCTTTTAGTCACTCGAATTCTAGCAGGACTTTCCCTTTCGAATTAATAAATTGTGATATTTGGACCTCTCCCCACATCAGTGTTTCCGGTTTCAAGTACTATCTTGTTTTGTTAGATGACTATACACAATTTGATTGGACCTTTCCACTTCGTAACAAATCAGATGTACACACTATCTTTCTAAATTTTCAACGATATGTTGCTACACATTTCTTTCTCCCAATTCGTTTCATTCAATGTGATAATGGCCGTGAATTTGACAACTTTAAAAATCGAAACTTCTTTCTCCAACATGGCATACTCCTCCGTCTTTCCTGCCCCTATACTTCCCCACAAAATGGCAAAGCCGTGCGATCACTACGTTCCCTCAATGACATCATTCGAACTCTTTTAATTCACGCATCCATGCCACCAAAATATTGGGCTGAAGGTTTACGTATGGCTACTTCCTTGATAAATATTCGACCAACCAAAGCACGACCTAAAACTACACCCTATTTCTCTCTCTTTCTTTGTCACCCTAATTACCCTGATATTCGTGTTTTTGGTTGTCTAGGTTTCCCAACTCCTATGCCACTTCTCCAAACAAATTAGCTCCCCGGTCTATTGCTAGTGTCTTCCTTGGTTACTCAGATGAGCATAAAGGATATCGATGCCTCGACTTGCTTTCTGGCCGTGTCCACATCTCTCGCCATGTCACGTTTATCGAAACAATCTTTCCCTTTGCCGCGTGTACACCTTCTACCGATTCCATCATACAATCCCCATCCCCTTCCGCGAGTCGCCATTTCCTCCCTAATCTCCTATACCCTGCCGTGACAACATATTCCCCGAGTGTTTCTGCCCTGGCACACCAGGCTTTCTCCCCACCTCCTAGTCCAACCACGGCACATTTTTCGCCCAGTTTTTCTGTCGCTACCTCACCACCATCTCCCATCTTTGCCGAGCCTAGTCCTGCCGCGTCCCCGCAACCCACCCAAAACCCTGCCACGACAAACACCTCTCCTCCCGAAGCAAGTCCTTCCTCTCCAGTGTCTGCATCATCCGCTGCACCAGACTCTGAAAACCCTGCACCCATCCTACCTCCTCGTGCGGTTCCAACCGTAGTTCCTCTTAATGATCACTCTATGCGTAGCTAAGACAGGATTTCGTCAGCCACGAGACATTCTCAATCTCAACGCCATTTCATCTATTTCTCCTATTCCCTCTTCCTATAAAGTCGCTCTTCTTGATTCAAATTGGGTTGCCGCTATGAAAGGTGAATACACCGCTCTAATTCAAAACAACACATGGCAACTTGTTCCCCGTCCGTCTGGGGCAAATTTCGTCTCCGGTAAATGGGTTTTTCGTCAAAAATTTCACTCTGATGGCACACTCTCTTGTTATAAAGCTCGTTGGGTAGGTCGTTGCTATTCTCAACAACACGGGATTGATTACGATGAAACATTTTCTCCTATTGTCAAACCTAGTTCCATCCGCAATGTTCTTAGCATTGTCGTCTCCTCTACGTGGCCTATTCATCAACTTGACGTAAAAAAATGCTTTTCTAAATGGTTCTCTCAAGGAAACAGTATATTGTCAACACCCACAAGGTTTTGTGGATTCTTCCTCTCCTGATCACGTTTGTCTTCTCAAAAAGTATCTCTATGGTTTAAAACAAACTCCTCGTGTCTCGTTCCAATGTTTCTCCACTTTTATTCAAACTCTTGGTTTTCTGCCTTCCTTGTGCGATCCATCTCTCTTTGTCTATCACAAAAATTCTCAAACCGCTTACTTACTTCTATACGTTGACGACATAATTCTTACTGCCTCCTCTCAACCTTTTCTTGACCACATTATCTCCCTTCTTAGCGCTGAATTTTCAATGACTGACCTAGGATTACTTCATCATTTTCTGGGCATTACCGTTTTTTTTTTTGCGATAAGATGGAGATTACAAGGATACACCGTTCCTTACAGAAAGATCCAGGAAAAGATATAAAATACAAACCGGTCCCCCAGATCCCGACGACGACTCCGGCAGCCAGAACGGCCCGGCGGCGCGCCGCTGCCACTGCTCCACGAAACGCCTTGGTACGGATGCAGCCCCTCCGCAGTCGGGAAGTCGCCGGACTACCAGATCCAAAGATCGGACATCCTGGCTCGTCGCCGACGCCGCGGTGCATCGCGATGAAGCCTCCATCTTGAAGAACAGCTCCCAGATCCACCGCCTATGCAGATCCGGCGAGGGGAACTCGCACACGGTGACTCCACCGAGCCACGAGCGCGAGGACGGCGCACGCTCCGTCACGGAGCTCCAAGGACCTCCGCCACCAGAGGGGACGAGCGCGGCCACCAAACTCCACACCGACGACGAAGCCACCCCCACAACGCCACCGGCAAGAACTCTACTTGAACCTACGCTATGTACACGGCCGGATCCGGGGCATCCCCACCCTCCCGCTGCCGGAGCAGCCGACGGAGGAGGAGGACCCCCCGGATCCACGGCGGTCACGGTGGTTCGAGCGAGTGGTTTCACAAATCCCCCTTCTCTACTGTAGACGAAGAAGGGAGACGGCCAAGGTCCGTTAAAGCGATTCAAATGGTTTGCTTCTCTCCCAATGCCAATACATTCTAGATCTTCTCTCACGTGCCGGTATGCTTGATTGCTAACCCTCCTGAACTCCTGTAGACACCAATTCCAAAATTTCCGCTGATGGTGAACCTTATTCAGATACAACTCTCTACCGTAGCATTACTGGCGTTCTCCAATATCTCACCATCACGTGTCCAGAGATTTCTTATGCCGTTCAGCAAGCATGTCTCTATATGCATGATCCTCGCATTCCTCACTTCAATCATGTCAAATGTGTCCTTCGATATCTCAAAGGTACTCTAGATCATTGTCTTCACATTAGTCCTTCTCCACCCACCTCTTTGACAGCATATTCCGACGCAGACTGGGCTGGTTGCCCAGACACTGTGTTTTTCTAGGTAACAATTTGATTTCATGATCTTCTAAAAGGCAGGTCACCGTCTCTCGTTCGTCTGCAGAAGCTGAGTATCGTGCTGTTGCGCACGCTGTTGCTGAAACAGTTTGGTTACGCCAACTATTATCGGAGCTTCATCGGCCCATACAGCAGGCTACCATTGTATATTGTGACAACATTTCAGCGGTCTACATGTCCAGTAATCCGGTACAACACCGTCGGACCGTCGGACCAAGCACATCGATATAGATATCCACTTTGTTCGAGAGAAGGTTGCGCTTGGCCAAGTTCGAGTTCTTCATGTGCCTACTACAGCTCAGTTTGCCGACATCTTCACCAAGGGACTTGCTACTACTCCATTTACAGATACACGATTCAGTCTCAACGTTGTTGAACCCCACGTTGACACTGCGGGGGTATGTTAGACTATACGGTGTTGGACTCCAACTAGAGTTGTGATCCTATTAGGTTTAGGTTTGTAGTCCAAGTCTGTCCAAATCTATCTCTATTAGGTTTTTTAGTCCCCAAGTCTTGTCCCCTTTATATATAGCCCACCGTGGCTCATTGTAATCACCAATATCAATCTAGTATTAATACAATACAATCATATTCCGCAATCTTACACGTGACCCGCACGTCCAATGTTGCATCTCTTTAGGGTTCACGAGTTTAGCTTGAATGTTAATTAAGCATCTTGTGACTATCAACATGAATAAGACAGCTTTGATTTTTTTGCAAGTGCCTTAGATGGATGTAAACATCTCTTCCTTGATTTTCTGCTGCAACCGCAGCTAGTTTTGGTTTCATGAATACATTCAAGCCTGGAATTTTTATACCATGTAGGCATGGTAAAAAATGTCTGTTTAAACTGACACAGGAGAAGACATCTGTTTCACTGAGATTGGAGATCCCAGTATCCCACTGGCAGGAATGGTTATTTTTTTAGATGAAATATGCATGATAAATTTATCACTCCCAAAGAAACAAAAGGCTGGTACTTAATTAGTAATTAACACCAAAACTTGCTTTCGACGAATGGATGTTGGCTTGGGCAACCTAGCTATAGGAGATATATCTAAACCAAGACCCATCTCTGCACTGACATGTACTTGCACAATAGTTACAGTGGTACTACTAGTACTGGCTAACTATAGTAAGTTGGCTCTCTGAGCCATTTTTGCTCTCCCATCAACGCATACGAATCGCTCTTGCTTTTTGTGCACAAGTGTGTTGAGGGATTTACATTAGATCTCCCCTCACGCCTCCTATGCATATATATCTGCACGCCGGTTTGAGGCAGCCTCTGCCTGCCAATAATAGAAACACTAACTGTCAGAACTGGAGAAAATACAGAACTGAGTCATTATTATATTTGTTTAGGAAACAAATACATTTGTTCTTATAAAGGTAGAACAGAGCTCAGCTATAGATAGTAATAGCATGCTTAGGTAAGAAGGTAGAACCGAGTTCAGTTTTAAGAAGTAATAACATGCTTAACAGAAAATATAGCTGAAGTAGCTTGCAGTGAGAAAAAGCTTCCAGGCCATTTGTTATTATTTTTTACCCTTGTAAAAGAATTCTGAAGCTACTGGCATTGGTTTAATTAGGTCTGGGATTTAATTTGAGATCTCAAATGCAGTGAAAATGAAGAAGAAAAGGAAGCTAGAAACTACTGCAGGATTAATGGTTACATGTTTCAGAGGAGGCAGGGGGAACACTGGGCTAGCAGCCTAACATGCAGTACAGAAGAGGCTCTATATTTTAGAAGGAGGAAAACAACAAGGATTCCAAAAAAATATGAAGTATGTACTTGGAGATCTGGGTGCGGAATGACAGCTACCAATTCAAAAACAAGACCAGTGTCTCATGAAAATGTAGGTACAACAGGCAGATCTTTACATTAGTGTAAGAGAAGAGAGATGTTTTAGTCACTGAAAGGGGGTACAACTACTAAAAAGTACTCCCAAGTCCCAATGAACATTAACTCCGGAAAACTGTGAATATAGGACAACAGAATGGCAAAGGAGGGGAAATATTCTACAGCGAATAGCCATGAAAAACTTGTTCGCCTGCCAAAGAAGAAGTTAAATGCTGCATTAACATCTACCACTAAGATGTACGGAGTAGTTAAGTTAAGTACGATCATCATACCCTGATGCTCAAGGCAGCTGGGATCGATCCTTTGCACAGGCGTTGCATGAGCTCCACCTGTGTCTTCAAGCACACCACATAATCGAGGGCCTCACTAAGCAATGAGAAGCCATGGAGCGCCTCCCCTCCCGGCACAAGCTTCCTGAGAAGCTGCAACCTCCGCTTCACCATCCTCCTGGCCACCATCATACCATTGCTGCCGCTCGCTGCCATCAGCGAGCTCCTCCTCTTCCTCCTGGAGCTGAACACACTGTGTGACCTCCTCACAATCTTCCTGCTCCTGACCTCCTTCCGGCAGCTTGCCGCTGCCGCCGCCCTCTCGCTAGTCTCGTAGCCTGCTCTCCCCAGGATACGGCGCATGAGGGACTCGTGACGCCGCTCTGCCGCGTGCCGCGTGACCAGCGCGCTCGCCCACGGTGCCGCGCGGCCTCTGGCCAATGCCATCG
Source organism: Poa pratensis (assembly GCA_947311845.1). NCBI lineage: Eukaryota > Viridiplantae > Streptophyta > Magnoliopsida > Poales > Poaceae > Poa > Poa pratensis. The sequence continues at coordinate 87,906,183 of CAMZMU010000074.1, read as the reverse complement.
CCACGTCGGAGGAGAGCCTCACGGCGTCCCGGCGCTCCGGGAGGCCCATGGACTTGGAGGTGAGGCCAGCCACCTGCAGGCTTTGCAGGAGCTGCTCCATGAATGCTCTCTTGAACTTCCTTGGAGCATGCATTTTGCTGTTCGGGTTGATGAGGATCTCGCGAGTCGCGAGCAATGCAGTGGCTGCTAGTTCGCTTGGCTTGTTTGCTTCTTCGTAGGAGATGGTAGAAGAGGAGGAGCGATGGGTTTGAGCTGTTGTAAGAGAGCAAGTAGAGGGGTTTATGTTAATATAAAGGAGCTAGATAGGTGTTTGATCAAAGAAAGCTGCATGTGCCTTTGGGTTTGCATGTGGCCTTCTTTAGCTTCTATTCATTGCTGTATGTAGAGGGAACATTGTTTTACTCCCACCATCTATTTAACCATTTGGTTTTAGAGAAACTAGCAAGGTGGCCGTCGCAAATGCGAGGGCAGTGTCTAAAAATATATTTGCCTCGCACTATGGAAACTTATATTGTTTTATTCAAATTAAATATTTCCTTAGTCACCATGAGTATTATAATAAATAAATTGTCTTGTACGATAATTGTGTGTTTTATAAAATTGTACTGATTCATTATGATGGTATGTAGGGTTTGAAAGGTCGGTTGTAATTTTCGGAAGGTCATTCTCCATTTATTGGAACCTTGGGAACCTTTTAGAGGTCTAAGCTTTTCTCGGGCTTTTAGGAATTTATCTGAGTCTCCAAAAGAACTTCCAATATCCCAATTGAACCATTGCAAAGTAACATTGGGGCTTTTATTTTGGTAGTGACCTCAAGTTATCATAGCCCGCTAGATATAGCTTTATAGGGTCGATACCTATATCGTCCATTTATCTAGAAGTTAGTAATTCTCTCATTTTAGTTACTATATTAATCATACACCAAGTCCATGCTAGGTATAAAATTTGGAGTAAATGTAAGTCAGTTTCTCATACTCTTAGGAATCTATCTAAGTTTGGAGAACCCTTACAACAACATAGTTGAACCATTTCAAAGTAACCCTGAGGCTTTTGTTTTTCTAGTTATTGACCTTTAACGCTATATGCGGTCGATGCCTATGCCACCAATTTATCTAGAAATGACCATTTTTCTGCTTCGAGTTATTATTTTCTCCCAATAAAAGTGCATGCCATGTATAATATTTGGACTAAATATAAGTATTATTTATGGACTAGATTCCTACATTATCCATGCCACGTGGCTCTCTCCTTTTGGTTATTGTTTATCCAACACTAAGAGTTTCGGATATTCTTGTTAATGCTCCCGAAAAATGCTCCAGAAATATCATCTCAAAACACCACTATAGAAAAATCTTGCTAATGCATAGATCTAAATTTATAAATGTGTGACCAAAAAATTCATTGTTAATGCCGTTAAGAAGCAACGACGAATTCTAATGATGGGTTCAAGAATATAACTGTTTATTGTTTAGGGGGTTTGACTGTAAAATATGTTGCACGAATCTTGATAAAATGAATGGTGTGGATAGTCGGTGGAGATGATCTTAGTTGTGGTGCTGCATTTTCGTTGGTTTTAGTGCATTACTCGCGACACCGTCTAGGTGGTTGAGATGGTGTTGTGTAGAATAAAATACTATTTTGGCCATGTCTAATTCTTCGTATTTTTGTATGTATAAATTTTTAATAATGAGGTAATCCTTGGAACATATCATGGTTTCTCCTCCATTTTTTTTCTCAACAGTTTGGCAATATAGATTGGTTTGGATAATCTATCTTGTGAGGAACGTGCGAGTGTGAGATCCGACAACTTAGAGTCCTCTTCGTAGTTAAGTTCTCGCTATTTTACAGAACTATTGAGTTTGCAAAAACCTTACAATTTAAATTTTATATGTTTTCCTTTTGGAGTCTTCTACGTTTTCCTGCCAAGCAACCTGACACGCGCATGCACACGCATGTACAAAATCAGATCGCATCAATCAGCACTGTTTTTTTTTTATTACCGATGAATTTGTAGCTAGCTTCCCACGAGCCACGACCAACTTTAGAGTTTTTTACTGGGACATTTGTGTGCACAGCTATACGATTTTCGGGGAGATACGCGTGCAGCTAGCCGGTAGTTGCACGTACGGCTATACGACTTGGTTTAAACCAATCGTGATTGCACAAAATTGAACAACTTTTTATGCCGGATGAAACTAAATCGTGTCAAACGAACCTCTTTATGTTACATAAGCATTAATCTTCCATCTAATTCTAACCACTCGACCTCATATTTAGGTGTACAATTTTTTGTTTTATTTCGCAAGAGCATTATGTAGACTATGTGTGAAGTATATACGATAAAGTAATTCTTATATGCTTGCAGAAAAAAAAATTCAAACTCATTCATCAAAGAAAGCTACATTTTTTTTTATAGATAAAGGGCTTTTATTACTTAAGAAGTTTAAGAATTATACCCGGCCTCTGCATATCTAAGATGCACACAGCCACCAGTTTACCAACTCCCAAGTCGATACACAACAGATAAAAAGGCGAATTACATATCAAAATGAGAAAATGTAGATCCGCCTAAAATGCTGGTAGGTCTATCCGGAGTCTATGTTGCCACCCATGCCGGGAAAATAACTCTCTGGCCGCAGCCTCCAGTCTCGACGCCACCTCCAAAAATAAGTCTCAGTGCTCCACACGCTGCAGGGATGACCATGCTCGTAGCGTTGTTGTGCACCGGTAAATAACCTGCATAAGAGAAGCATTTTTATCATTAAAAACCTTGTCATTTCTACACAGTCATAGCGACCAAATAATAGCAATCGCTCCCACCCTACTGAATAGTTTGAACCTAGGATCCACCCCATTTAACCAGTTGCCAAAAATGTTAGCAACAGAACTAGGTGGATGTAAGGTAGAACCTATCTGGATGGCTGACCATATAGACCTAGCGAACTCGCACTGAAAGAATAAGTGCGTAATGGTCTCATCGTGTTGATAGAAAACACATATTTTACTTCCGTGCCAATTGCGTTTGGCAAGGTTATCTTTGGTGAGAATTACTCCTCGACGTAAATACCACACAAACACTTTAGTTTTTAGTGGTATCTTCATCTTCCAACGTTTGTTATTATTAGAGCTATCGACTGAAATTTCAGGTAGAATAAGCGCTCTATACATAGAATCAACTGAGAATTTGCCGTTCTTAGTGAGATTCCATTGAAACTTATCTGGACCTTCCGACAATTGGATTGAATCCAATCAGATAAGCAAAGCATTCCAAGATTGTCTTGTTCCAAGTAAACTTCTTCTGAACGAAACATCTGGTGGGAAAGTACCCAACACCTTCGCGATCGTGCCGCTTTTGTTTCGAACAATAGAATATAGAGCCGGATATTGTTCCTTGAGGGTAGATTGGCCAAGCTAAATATCCTTCCAGAAGCGAATTTCCGATCCATCCCTAATTGAGAAAGAACCATGTGGAAAAAAGAACTTCTTTGTAGCCATGAGGCCTGCCCAGAAGTGTGATAACTTTTTTTCTTTCGAGAATGAGTGTTTATAACTTTATATAGAACTACCGTTAGAAGACAGTTATATATCTTCCGTTGGGTAGGTATTTATTAAATATTCAGACTTACTGTAGGTGATAGGAAAAGGAGTCTTGAGTGTGCAAGATATCGGGGGAAAAAGAAGACAGAAAAAAGAATGCACTTTCTTGGGGCATGTTGTGAGAGGATTGGGAAGAGGGAAGGGGATGGAAGATGCAGACCATGCACATGCCCGCACATGATGGACTAGCCCCACTAGGACCCTAATAACACCCAAATAGTGTTCATTAATGCGAAGTATTATTCCTGAAGAAGAACTAGGATGTTTCAGTTATACAAAGAAGACTTCTTAATGAAGTCCTTAACTTGTGTTATTTGTCTAATGCAATATCAGCTAGTGAAAGGCATGCAGATATAGTTCAAGGGTATTTACAGTATTTGCATATGGCTGTATGGATGAAAGATTCTTATGATAAGTAGTGACATTGATGCAAACAAGTACATTGTGTAATTATGTAAGGTACATATGATCTCTGATACTTCTTACCTGCTACTTTGGTGATATTACCATCTCAACTAGGTAAAATCCCAAGAGCAAACCATACCACGGGTCCCCATACTGGAGGTGAGTGTACCCACATCCCACCAGGGATCCAAAACTAAGTTTGTAAACGGGGATTTAACTAGTTATACGTTCCATTTACTCAGTTAGTTGAGATACAAATACAACGAGACATGCAACGTAGTGTTGAAATCTAGAAGAAATCAAGGATGCATGTTATGATTCTTGCGGTAGCAGCCTTGCATGTGTTTCCCCATTAGCAAGAAGTTCCTTGACTTTTTTGGTAACTGTACCTCATGGCCAGAGCATTGGAGTGCAGTGGCAGCGAGGCGGTAACATGGAAGCATGCTCATTTTGAGCTTGGGGGACATGCATGCCAACTAGCTTTTCGTACACATTGTTCTCCTCTTTGCATCCAAATCGTAAATATACCAAACACATGGCATCCACATGGGTATTATTGATCCCATCGAGGCTACAACAGCGCTTCAAAATCGTTCATATACGTAGATTTGATGCTCTTAATTATGTATGTTTTATGTTGTACAATCCACGTTGAATGTATGGTAAAACAATGCAATTAATGGTCTATAACATGACCTATGTTAATGAGCTACTCACTTCCAAATTATTCCCGTTAATTGCACGAGTTCTCTATGAATAAGTAGACTATCTACACTCCTAGTAGAGATTGATGTGCTCATGGTGGGCTCTTATTCAACGTAATTAAACAATTTTCATGCTTTTGAATGGTAAACAATTTTCATTTGGTCACCAGTTCATGATAACAATAGCCTTCTAGAATATCGATATTTCTGAAATTAGACCTACAAAATTGTGGGAATATATAGTCTTCGCTGACGGAATCATTGGACCCCACTTGTATGTATGCCAAGTTGTCATTGATAGACACCGTATGATAAAGTACCCATAACCAATCTTCTGTTCTCAAAAGGAAGAATATGCATGCCATTGTGCAAAGGAAAAACAACATTATACATGATGCCAGTGACAACGAAATTCAGAAACTTATTTCGCACTTCATTCGTCTTGATAAATATGATCGGTACAGAAGAAAAAAAAAGTGCAGTAACAGAAACCAAAGGCAAATCACCGGAAAAAGCTGCTATATGTAGTTACATATAACCAGTAACACGACAGTGCATGATGAGAGAGCAAGTGTCAATTTCTTCGTGTTAGCACAAGGACCACATAAGTATCAAATCCAACTGCCAACATAGTAGGCGTGGCCCTTAAATTCTTGGACGGCACCGATAGACACAGGGCAATGAGAGCTACATATATACGGAGTACTAGCCATGTACATGTACTAGTAGAACATAGGGCTGGCAAGTGCTATTGTACCATGTTTCCCCCAGGAAACCACATGTGTGCCCTTTGGCATGCAGACACATGGTCACACATGGATGGGCTCCCTCCTGTCCAGCCAAAGCCATGCATCTCTCTTTTCAAGGATTATTTGGAGATCTGAACGAAGAGATCCTCTATTCCTTACTGCCGGGTATACCTGGCCATGCGTCGGGCCGGGCCGGGCCAGGCTTCGGGCCGGGCCGTGAAAAGCCCGACACCAAAAACCTAGGCCTGGGCCCGGTCAAAAAGCCCGAAAGCCCGGCGGGCCGTCGGGCCACGGGCCGGGCTTCTTACTGATTTGCCAAAAAACCAAAGCCCAGGCCCGGCCGTCGGGCCTAATTTTAAGGCCCAAGCCCGTTTTTTTGGGCCGGGCCGGGCTTGTCGGGCCGGGCTAAACATGGCCAGGACTACTGCCGGGTGATGCTGGGATTGGCTGCTCACAACCTCACTTTCCTGCCCAAAACTTGGGTGCAACTTGGCAAGATCGGTCAAACTAATCTGCTACTTTTCGAGTATGCTCCTTTCTAAATTTTGGTTCTTGGATGCATTGGCATTGCTCCTGACACTAGTAGAAACAAGACCTTTAGACCAGGGCCGATTTTGCCTCTAGTCCCGGGTGGCTTAAGACCCGAGACTAGAGGGGGGCACTAGTCCCGGGTCAAACATTTTCAACTTGTCCCGGGTCATGAGGGAGCTCTAGTCCCGGGTGGGATTACGACCCGGGACCAAAGGTGCCTTGGCCGGGCTGCCAAAAGGCGTGGGCATGCGAGGACCTCTTGTCCCGGGTTGTAATACAACCCGGGACTAGAGGTGGACACTATACCATCTTCCACCCCAAGCCCTCCATTTTTTCAGCTCGAGTTCATCTCATTTGCTCCATTTTTTCCTTTCTCTAGCTCAAGTTTTTCCCCATTTTTTCTCGCTATTGTTAAGATTAGCGGCAGCCATCTATCCGAGGGTTAGCAACTTGATCCTTTCATCCGGCATTGCTCATTTTAGCTCATTTCCTTACTATCTTAGCTCATTTCAATTTTGTTGTGCTTGGTAGGTGTTTGATGAAATGCCTAAGTTAGAAGTTCATTTGTTGTAGATGCAATTTAAGCTAAATTAAAATATTATTTGTGTGTTCTAGTGCCGTGCTCACCGCCGTTGATCGCCATGGTTGTCCCGTCACCGGCACCACCTCGGTAAGCATATTTTCTGAAACTTTTATTTTTTAAAATCTTAGTTGTAGATTTAGATGCATAATTATTATTTGTATTTTTTATATGTATTTTGAGCTCAAATTAATTTATGATTTGTGGATTTTAGTGTCGTCCCGGTCCTCACCGCCGTGGATAGCCCCCGCCGTCCCGTGACCGGCACCACCTCGGTGAGCCTCTTTTTTATCTTTTATTTTAAAAAATTACTTGTATGATTTAAATGCATAATTATTTCATTTGGTCACTACTCTACTTTCCCTATTATGTTCGTTTACCGTAATGGGTTTTAGCGGTGATTTGCAGATGAGTCATCCGTGGATGTAAATGACCGACGCTCTAAAGGGTACATGGAAGGCGTGCAATCTTTTCTCAAAGTGGCTGGGATAACAAGGGGCCGAATGGTTTTATGTGTTGTCCATGCAGAAATGTCGGAATGAGAAGGATTACTCTGCACAGACAGATTCACTCCACCTGATTCTGGTTTCATGCCCGGCTATAATTGTTGGACCAAGCACGGAGAAAAGGGGTTATGATGGAAGACAACGAAGAAGAAGAGAACGATGACAACTACATGTACCCTGAATACGTTGGTAACACAGGGGAAGCTGATGATGAAGAGGTACCAGATGATCCCATCATACATGATGATTTACGTGGGGTCATCGTTGATGCACAACGAAGTAGAAAGTGCACTTGAGAAGTTGAAGTTGGAGCGCATGTTAGATGATCACAAAAAAAGTTATACCCAAATTGCGACGATGGCAACACAAAGCTCGGTACCACACTGGAATTGCTGCAATGGAAGGCGGAGAATGGCTTATCTGACAAGGATTTGGGAATTTACTGAAGATAATGAAGCAAAAGCTTCCAAAGGATAACGAATTGCCTGACAGTACGTATGAAGCAAAGAAGGTTATCTGCCCTCTAGGATTAGATGTGCAGAAGATACATGCATGCATTAATGACTGCATCCTCTACCGCGGTGAGAAGTACGAGAATTTGAATGAATGCCCGGTATGCGGTGCATTGCGGTATAAGATCAGAGCAGATGACCCTGGTGATGTTGAGGGCCAGCCCGCCAGGAAGAAGGTTCCTGCCAAGGTGATGTGGTACGCTCCTATAATACCACGGTTGAAACGTTTGTTCAGAAACAAAGAGCATGCCAAGTTGTTGCGATGGCACAAAGAAGACCGCAAGAGCGACGAGATGAACAGACACCCAGCTGATGGTTCGCAGTGGAGAAAAATCGATACAGAGTACGAGAATTTTGCAGGTGACGCAAGGAACTTAAGGTTTGGTCTAAGTACAGATGGCTTTAATCCTTTTGGGGAGCAGAGCAGCAGTCATAGCACCTGGCCTGTGACTCTATGTATCTATAATCTTCCTCCTTGGTTGTGCATGAAGCGGAAGTTCATTATGATGCCAGTGCTCATCCAAGGCCCGAAGCAACCCGGCAACGACATTGATGTGTACTTGAGGCCATTAGTTGATGAACTTTTACAGTTGTGGGCTGTCGAAGGTGTACGTGTGTGGGATGAGTACAAACAGGAGGAATTTCCCCTACGAGCGTTGCTGTTTGTAACAATCAATGATTGGCCTGCTCTTAGTAACATTTCAGGACAGTCAAACAAGGGATACAATGCATGCACGCACTGTTTAGATAAGACTGAAAGTATATATGTATGTAACAAGAATGTGTACCCGGGGCATCGTCGATTTCTTACAAAGCAGCATCCCCTAAGAAAGAGAGGCACGCAACATTTCAAAGGTGAACCAGATAATCGGGTGAAGCCACCCCTCCGTAGTGGTGAAGATATATATGATATGGTAAAGGATTTAGATCATGTAATCTTTGGAAAGGGTCCTGGCGCTCTGTCTGTTCCGAAGGACGCTAACAACCACGTACCCATGTGGAAGAAGTCTATATTTTGGGAACTACCCTATTGGAAAATTCTAATGGTCCGCTCTGCAATCGACGTGATGCACGTGACGAAGAATGTTTGCGTGAACCTGCTAGGCTTCCTGGGCGTGTATGGGAAGTCAAAAGATACTCTGGAAGCACGACAGGACCAACAACTTCGGAAAGACCCCAACAACCTGCATCCAATGAAAACGGATAAAGGACGTCTAATTCCTTCAAGCTACGCTCTTACAAAAGAAGAGAAGGAGATATTTTTTGAAGTCCTGAGCACTATGAAGGTCCCGTCTGGCTTCTCGTCAAATATAAAGGGAATAATAAATATGGCAGAGAAAAAGTTCCAGAACCTAAAGTCTCATGACTGCCACGTGCTTATGACCCAATTGCTTCCGGTTGCATTGCGGGGGCTTCTACCGAAAATGTTCGACTACCCATTGTTCAGCTATGTGCGTTCCTCAATGCAATTTCGCAGAAGGCAATCAGTCCAGCCACGCTTGGAAGGTTACGGAAGGATGTGGCTCAATGTCTCGTTAGTTTTGAGCTGGTGTTCCCACCATCCTTCTTCACTATTATGACACATCTCCTAGTACACCTGGTCGACGAGATTATCATTCTGGGTCCTGTATTTCTACACAATATGTTCCCCTTTGAGAGGTTCATGGGAGTCTTGAAGAAGTATGTTCATAACCGTGCTAGGCCAGAAGGAAGCATCTCCAAAGGCTATGGAACAGAGGAGGTCATTGAGTTTTGTGTTGACTTTATTCCCGGCATTAAGTCGATTGGTCTTCCTGAATCGCGACATGAGGGGAGACTCAGTGGACAAGGCACTTTAGGAAAGAAATCATACATATGCAGGGACGGGCATTCTTTCACAAAAGCACACTACACAGTTCTGCATAATTCCACTTTGGTGGCTCCGTATATCCAGATACACAAGGATATTGTACGCTCCAACAACCCGGGGATGGATCAGTATATGATTACAAAAGAAACGTGGAGAAATTTGGCGGCTGGTTGGAAATGCATCTGAACAACAACAACACAGTCTCAGATGCGCTGTACTTGTTGTCTAAGGGGCCATCGTCGACTATTTTGACTTTCCAAGGGTACGAGATAAATGGGAATACATTTTACACGAACGCCCAAGATAAAAAGAGCACCAACCAAAACAGTGGTGTCCGCTTTGATGATTCAACAAACGTCAATGGGCGAAAGGTCACGGTCACATATTATGGTTACATAGAGCAGATATGGGAACTTGACTATGGACCTTCTTTGAAGGTCCCTTTGTTCTGGTGCAAATGGTTCAACCTGAAAGGCAACGGGGTAAATGTAGACGACTGTATGGAATGACTACAGTGGATCTCAAGAATCTTGCGTATGACACCGAACCATTCGTTCTAGCCAAAGATGTGGCTCAGGTTTTCTATGTGAAGGACATGTCTACCAAACCTAAAAAAAAAAGATAAGCAAGCAGATACATCAGCCGATGAGCCAAAGCGTCACATAGTTCTTTCAGGGAAAAGAATCATCGTCGGAGTGGAGGACAAGACAGACATGTCAGAAATTACGATAAGTTTCATGAAATTCGCCCTTCAAAGTGAACATTGACCCAAGCCTGAAGTTAATGGATGAACCTTGTCCATGGTTACGGCGCAATCAGAAGAAAGGAACTCACACGAAGAAAAAGTGAAGACTAGATAGGGATGTTGTTGGTGATGTGTAAAAATGTATTAAACTTTTATGTATAACTGTGTTCTGAAAACTCAGAAGAGAACTATAAACATTGATATTTTGTTCTAAAAATCCAACGGCTTACAAGCGCTCGAGAAAGTTTGAAACAAAACACACGATTTCACCGTCATACAGCCCTATGGTGGCTCGTGAGTGCCTGCATATCAAATGTTGTTAAAGATGTTTTTAAAATAAAGAGATGACTTTCAAATTTAAACAATATTAGTTAATGCATTTTAAATTGAAAATGGCAAAATGGTTAATAGTTTGAATAGTTAGAATAATTATTTTAGAAAACAGAAAATTGCTTTTGTTTAGTTTTGCAAATTAAAAAACTTTTCATGTTGAATTTTTTGTCAGATTCGAAAGTATGCAGAAGTTTTTAAAATGAATATTTAAATTAACTTCGAAATATTCGCGCGCAAAATTTTAAAACTTTGGGCGCTTGAACGAAAAAAGGACCATTTGGTCCCGGGTCGTGGCACCACCCGGGACAAGAGGTCTCTTTGTGCGCGCTGGGCGAAAAGACCTCTGGTCCTGGGTCGTGGCACCACCCGGGACAAGAGGGTGCCCTCTCGTCCCGGGCCGTGGCTCCGCCCGGGACAAGAGCTCCCTTGTATAAATATCCAGGGGTTTGACCCCGGGTCGAGCCACGACCCGGGAACCCCTTCTTCCTCAGCGCCCCCGCGCCGCCACTCCGCCTCGACGCCGCCTCGACGCCGGGAGGCTGCCCAACTCGGCGCGCCCCCCTCCGCGCCGCCCTCCGCGCGACCCCGCCCGAGTCCTCGGCGCCGCCCTCTCGTCCCGGGCCGCCCGAGCGCGCCCACGCCGCCCGAGCCCTCCACGCCGCCATCCAAGTCCGGCGCCGCGCCGTCCGACCCCGCCCGCGCCTCCCCGTATGCGGCCGAGCCCTCCACGCCGTCCAAGTCCGGCCGAGCCCTCCAAGGTGCTTTTTTTTTCTTTTTTTCATTACCTAAGTTTTTTTTGTGTAGATTAATTAGCTAGATGTTAATTAGTTATGTCTAGAAATTAGCTATGTCTAGAAATTAGCTAGATTAATTCGATGTAGTTGTTAATTAGCTATGTCTAGAAATTAGTTGTTAATTAGCTATGTCCAAGTCGTTAAGTCGTGAAAGTTGTTAAGTCGTGAAAGTCGTTAAGTCGTCAAAGTCGTAAAGTCGTGAAAGTCGTTAAGTCGGGTAGTCGTAAAGTCGTAAAGTCGTGAAAGTCGTGAAAGTCGTTAAGTCGGGTAGTCGTAAAGTCGTGAAAGTCGTAAAGTCGTTAAGTCGTGAAGTCGGGTAGTCGTAAAGTCAGGAAAGCCGGGAAGTCGTGTAGTCGTTAAGTCGTAAAGTCGGAAAGTCGTGTAGTCGGGTAGTCGTGTAGTCGGAAAGTCGGGTAGTCGTGTAGTCGGGTAGTCGTGTAGTCGTGAAGTCGTGTAGTCACAAAACCGGGAAGTCGGAAAGTCATTGAGTCGGAAGTCGTGTAGTCGGGAAGTCATCAAGTCGGGAAGTCGTTGAGTCAGGAAGTCGCTGAGTCGGGAAGTCGTTGAGTCGGGAAGTCGTCAAGTCGGAAGTCGTGTAGTCGGGTAGTCGTCAAGTCGGGAAGTCGTTGAATTATTGTCTAATGCTATCATTTGTTTTATTTTCTTTGTAATAGTTAAGCAATGGACGATGGAGATGTTCCTCCTTCCAATTCAGAGAAGGGGAAGATGCGATAATGGACTTTATCCAGCAACCCGGTGATGAACACATTGGAGGAGATTTAGATGGCTCCGAGTTCTTGAACGATTCCGGTGAGGGAGTGGAGGTGGAACGAAGCGACCAAGGGCAAACTAGAATAGTTGGTGAACCCCCGCAGTCCGGCGTGGTATATAATTAAGTCTCTATTTGATCAGATGTAAAAATTTATTTGTATATATATTAACAAAAGTTTCTTCTTTTTAGACCTCCTCCACATCGAAAGAAGAAACTACTAAACGAGGCCATGCCAAAGGGTTGGTATACGGGAAAGATCATTTCAGAATTGAGTTTGTCGATGCAGAAGGCCAACCGATTGGGAACGTCCGCAATAAGTTTGTGCATCAATGCGGAGTTGTTGTTAGGGACAATGTCCCGATCAGCCTTTCGGAATGGAATCAGATAAAAGGCATAGACGGCAATTATTATGTCACCGACAGAAACAAAGATGTATGTTGGGCCAAGCTCATGAGATTTTTCAGTCTGCCGGAGCTGGATACTCCCGAAAGGACAACAGCCATGAGGGACAAAGTCAAGCATTGGGCTCTGAAGAAGATGGCTTCAGCATTCAATAAATGGAAGAACAGAATATACCTTGAGTGGGTCGACAATAAGAAAATCCCAGATTTCACTGGAACACTAGAGAGGCAGCGGGCTCACTGGGAGGCATTTCTGGATTACAAGGAGACACAACTAGCCAAGAAAAGATCGGCACAGAATAAGTTGAATGCGTCGAAGAAGATATATAACCATAAGTTGGGTGGAGGTGGCTACAGAGCTGCCGAGCCTAAGTGGGCAAAGATTGAGGCCAATCTGCGCAAAGAAGGGATCACTCCAGTTACAGATTATTGGCCCCGTAGGGTCAGAAATTGGATGCTTGCTCATGGGGCGGAGTATGACGCATCAGGTGATGTAGTGGTTGATGAAACGAAAGAAACTCCTATACCCCGGCAAACAATTCTGAATGCAATAACAGATGCTCGTGAGGGAAGGTTTTTTCCCGACAGAGAACGCGACGTGCTGTGGAAGGCCCTCGGTACTAAAGAGAAAGGAGGAACTGTTAAAGGCAGGGGAGCTATGACGTGGCTTGAAGGGTTTCCCGAGGACCGTGACTCTTATAGAAGCCGAGAAAGAGCAAAGAGGAGGAAGGAACAGGAGCAAAACGACCGGTTGAGCAAGTGGAAAAGCAACTAGAAGAACTGCGGCGCGAGCGAGCTAGTCAAGGGGCAACTCATCAGCTGCACCTGCAAGATAGTGAGCAAGGTGGTCCGTCTCAACGGAAAAGCAGCGTGGCTTCCACGACGGTCCGTCAGCGATGACATACCCCGTGGATTTTATCACTAAGAAAACTTGTGAGCTACATGAGGCAGTGAGAAACATATCCCTGAAGGCGGCGGTCGGCTATGCTTTAACTTGTGAATCTACAGCATTGTATCGTGACAATGAGATTCCAGCTGGCTATGCTCGTGTCGGCGTGGATCACGTTGAACCCGGATATGAATCACTCGAACTTCATTTCCCTGGAGAGGATGATGAGAGGAAACTGGGAGATGTCCAGGGTGGACTCATTCTATGGCCCAAGAAATTGATCAAGTTTCCAGGCTGGACACCGCCAAGGCCACCATCGCCTTCTCTGAGTCGACATGACGACACTTACGACGACCACCACGGCACGAGTCCATCTCGATCTCCGTCGCCGCGTCAGTCGCCGCATCAGCCGACTCCTCAGCCGACTCCTGAGCCCTCCTGAGCCGTCTCCACCGCCCATAAAGGCTAAAGGTCGAAAGGGTATGAAGGCTAAAGGTTTCCGATCACCCAAACACCGACTTGAGCCCCTCCCAAAAGTACCGAAAGTTCCTCCCCCGAGACCTTACGACGAACCTCCGTGTTCTAAAGAGGTAGCCAGCATTTGGCTACAAACAGAGGCGAGAAGACAGGCTGCAGAATCTAAGGAGAAAAGAAAACCCCGCCAAAGGAAACGTATGCGGAAGAGCAAATAAATTGGGCTGTCGATTTTCTTACTACGCCATCGCAGATTTCGATGAATAGGCCAGATGACTATGTACGTCAAATGAGGAAAGTTGCGGCGGGAAAAGGAGAAGAGATGTTGCCCAGCTAGGACAACAGTCAAATCAGTCCATCCCCCCGCTCAAGGTGACCACTGATGAGGACTCTGGGCTTGAGAAGGATCCCGCTCACCGCGCGCAATTTGCTGCAGATGCTGGTATTTCAGTTTCTCAACTGGACAACGAAAATCTCCTCTCCTCTACATTTGAACCTGCTAAATGGCCCTGGGTATACGGGAAGGATCTAGTGTCACCTGATGAGCTCAAGGTTCTACCAACACAAATGACAAGACTGCATAAGTGGTACAAGGAGGTCGTTTTGCTAGGTCGAGAAATGATCATTGTGAGAGTTACAAGTGAACATTTCAGCGGTTTACAACGAGTTAACTATTCCACTTGAAGAACTCTATCAGTTATACCAGCTTGACGCCCTCGACTTGAGCATCCTCAGTACCTATTGTCTGTAAGTGATTCAATCCATTTATTTTTGTAATCTCATTAACATTGTAAGTCTATAGCTTAGCTCGGTCATTGCCTGTTCTAATTATGCTCACTACGGTATTATGCAGAATGAAGAGCGATGAATGTGACAGAAAGCAAAATTTGAGATTGGGTTCGTCGACCCAAGCCTAGTTAATCAGAAAATGTTTACATTAAAGCACGACGATACGGTGGACAACTTGTTTAGGGCCCTCCGAGAACAACATTATAAAGGGCAGATATTGTTTCCTTACCACTTCAGGTAAGAGTATTACTGTCTTGTACACATTGGTTAATTTTGCTTACTTGATGTTAAGTGTAACTGATTAGTTACTGACATATATAAACGTGCGCAGTGACCATTACATTCTGTTAGTCATTCGAGTCGATACAGGAGAAATTGATATTATGGACTCATTGAACTGGCCCAAAGAGAGGCACGAATTTATCCAAGGAGTGCTCGCACGGTAATTTCAATCTTTATCTATTACATCGGTCTCTTTCCTGAGATATGAAGTAACTAATTAATAACTCATTTATTCAATTGTTTGCTGGGCAGGGTTTGGGAACTTTTCCGAAAGACTACAAAAGGTGACTTTCCGAAGAACCTTACTTATAAATACCCAAGAGTAAGTAGTATGAGCTAGGTGTTCGCGCATCCCTTTCAATTAAAATTTCAATACCATCGTGATGCTTGATTATTATTTGATTGAAATCTATTCTCGTGTAGTGGTTGGATAGGCAGCCACAAGGAACCAATTTGTGTGGATACTACGTCTGCGAGTGGATTCGCAAGATAGTCTCTGAGCGGAACCGAGACACATTTATCGAAGTAAGTGAACAAATAAATTCACAATTTCATTTTATAACCATCAATTGTGTTGAGTGTCATTCATAATTTCTGTTATGATGATTGATATTCATATTAATCTCCCTTCTTTTATAGATGGATCGAAAACGGAGGAACGTGAAACTAAAGGACCGCTTTCGAGCAATTAGCGAGGAAATTGCGGGCTTTTTGATGAACTATGTCTTAGACCGAAGGGAAAATACAATGGCGCCGTCTCAAGATAGATGACGGGCTCTAGTAGTGGCTAGCTTGATCTCCATGTAATCGAATAGTTGACGGTTCTAGTCTCTCTTATATATGGGATCTTTATTTGTAATCGAATAATCGAATACTTTCCCGTCTTCACGACTTTCCGTTCCGACTTTCGATTTCCCGACTATCTCATAAAGCTTGCTCTTATGAACATTTTGATATGCTATATGTTTTTTTCTGATTTATAGATAATTAACCGTATTTTTTGCAAATTATTCGTAATATATAACAATCGGAACGAAAAAAGACACAGGCCGCCACGTGGAAGCATCTCTAGTCCCGGGTGGTATTACAACCCGGGACTAGAGCTCCTCTCACATGCGCCATGGGCTGCCCCGCGTGGAGGCCTCTAGTCCCGGGTCGTAACCCACCTAGTCCCGGCCTCCATGTACCGGATGGCAATCCGGTACATTAGGGGTCTACAACCCGGGACTAGAGGGGGGGGGGGGGGGGGTTTCCACTAGTTAATCTTCACTGCACATGCCACTATCCCGAAAGGCTATGGTTGCTTTGTGTGAACGATCTTGCGTAGATCGCTGTTTCTACTTTTGTGTAACTTCTTGAATCTGTTCAAAGCTAGACAAGGAGTTAAGAGAAAAAACACAGTATTATTGACAAATGAACTACTAATCAAATTGTTCATACGAGCACTCTGGACATGCATTGACAACACTCAGCTTGTTAGCTACAAGAGGAATTTATGCTTTAATTTTTCTATGAAGGGTGTGTTAGGGGGTCCTCTAAACATAATATTTAATCCAAATTAACCCTACATCCATTTTTTTTATGGTCACCTACATCCATTTCTGACCAAAATAAATAAGGGCATGCCCATGTAAAGAGTTTCAAAAGCTGATACATGTTCGTACTTTAGGTGCAATGCAAATGCACAAAAGGTAATCAATTATGTCCACTACTCCACTTGGCTTTGGAGTTGTGGAGCTCAGTAAACTTGCACATGCTTCTGGTCTGTAGAAGAAGTAAGCTTTGTTTTATCCAAGGTAGAAATGGCCAAATTGGTTTTCTTGTTTACTTTTCCCAACATCTAATGGTTGCTCCCCTTGAAACATGGAGTAAGGGCTAGCATATGCTTGTCACCTCTGTCTCCTAGTTGCTGTTCTTATCCTACTACAGACTTGTGCTTAGTTAGTTGCAATCAAAGATTTTGTGATAGAAAATTCTGCCTGCCATGCCAAAGGGGATTACTCAGCAGCTATATGTCAGAAGAAGAAGAAGGTTGAACACCATCCAACTTATTCCCTATTATCTCAACCATACGAGATTACCAGCCAGCTAGAAATTTGACACAAAACAAACAGGTAAGAGAATCAAACTGGTTTATACGAAATCAGCATTTGAGTGGCCGGCCGGTTTGTCCTCATCCTTTATGTCATTTGTTGATTCGCATTTGCATGCGGTAGAATTGAGAATTGACCACTCGTCGTCTTCTTCTTGTTGTCTCCTACATTTGTCACCCTGTCTGCAGAGATAACGGCTTTGCAGGGATACCCGTTCCTGCATCTACTGAATGTGATGCGACCATAGCTTTGCTTTCTTTCTTTGCTTTCTTTCATAAACCATCACTGCAGAAAAAAGAAAATGTAGTTACACGTAGGAGAGAAAATGGCCATGTATGTATGGCAGAGGGATCCGAGGAAGATGCAAATTTCCTCCTTTTTGTTTTCGTCCTCCAGCATTTGCTCGTACAGGGGAGTGCTAGTGCGTGCTCTGTGTCCGTGAGCATCATGAGAAGATGGTACTGTACGATTATCTGGGCCACAACACTACTCGCTGTAACAAGTCCAGCAGAAAAAGAAATTTGGTTAGAGCATCTCCACGGGGGCTCCAAACGACTCTCCAAACGCCTTTTGGGAGGCCGGACACGAATAACCGCCACCAGCGAGGCCCTCCTGGGGGTGCCGGACATCACCTCGGCAATGGCCCTGACAGCGATGGCCCGCCCGTTATACACACAGCGCGCCCGTGCCCTGAGTCTTTCGCCCCCCACAGCCTCTCCTTTTTTCCTCTCGCCGGCGATTCGCATCATCGCCGCCACTCTCGTCGCCGCCTGCTTGATTCACACCTAGGGGACATTGGCGCAGCGCTAGGGCCCGTCTCGCGCCGCCAGTTTCCGACCTCGTCTAGCGCCGGCGCATCTAGTTCGAGCCCGGGTACGCCTCTTCTTCCCTCCCGTCCCTTACGCAAGCTGTTCGACCATTAGTTTATAGGCTGAATTCGTTGATTCGTCAAACAGGCAATGGACAACAACGACGACGAGGTCATGTTTTTTGAAATGATGACGGAGGATGCCGCTCTTGTAGCCGACGCAGAGGAGAATGAGATGATGATGGCCGCACTTCTAGATGCCGCAGTCGTGGCAGACGCGGCGCCGAAATTTGGAGGATCATCGAAGGGGCGGCGGCCTAACAAGGAACACAACAGAGCAACTGGGCACGCTCTGTTGTTTCAGGACTACTTTGCCGAGAAACCGACGAACTTGCATCATGAATTTCGCCGGCGCTTTAGGATGAGCAGGAAGTTGTTTTGAAAGATCTTGCACGGCGTTCGAGACTACGACGACTACTTTGAACTGAAGAGAGACTGCACCAGCATCCTTGGGTTCTCGTTTATTCAGAAATGCACGACGGCCATACGGTGCCTTGCTTACGGGCTACCCGCGGATGCTCTGAATGACTATCTCCGTATGTCTGAGTCCACAGCCGTCGAAGCCACCTACAGATTCTGTAAGGCGGTTGTGAAGGTGTTCGGCGAGCACTATCTGAGAACACTAAATGAGGAAGACACTGCGCGTATTTTGGCACAAGGCGCGGCAAGAGAATTTTCAGGGATGCTTGGAAGCATAGATTGCATGCACTGGAACTGGAAGAACTGCCCCTACTCGTGGCAAGGGATGTACAAGTCAGCCCATCACGGGAAGTGCAGTGTTATACTTAAAGCCGTGGCAGATCATGAACTTCGGATATGGCATGCTCATGCATGTAAAATGCATACATGAACTTTGCACTATATCACTTATATTTCAATCATATTTGCATCATATAAGGGTTATATCACTGTTATATAATGATTTTTGGGAATAAAATATTTATTTCCTATTTTTATGAAATTAACCTTGCGCAGGCAGAGAACTCTATTTTTTCCTTTTAAGTTTCAGGGACCCAAACGACGTCCAAATGACCTGGAAAAATACATGCGTCAATATTTTGGAAGGAGGAAGACTTGGGAGCGAAGGAAGCAAGCAAACGAAGGCCGGAAGCCCAAAAGAGAGGGGCCCACGCGGCCTATGTAACTGGCCGCGTGGGGCCCACCAATTTGGGCCTCGTGGCTCCGTTGTCGTCGATCTTTTCTCCACCGACATCCTCTTGACCTAAAAACGCCTATAAAAGAAGTCACACGGCGTTCTCTGGAACAAGCGCCGCCACAAGACAGAAACACGAAAATAGAGATCTGGAGCTGCAGATTGGAGGGGGAAAAACTCCGGCGGGGCGCTGCCGGCGTGGTCTCCATCTTCTCCATCGACATCTCCACCGTCTCCATGATGAAGAGGGAGTAGTCCACCTCTGGACTATGGGTTTGTGGAAGTAACTTATGTATCTCTCCTCTCTTGAGTTTCACTAATTAGTATCGTATGAGCTGCTGAACATGATTACTATCATCGTTGTAATACCTATGTGGTGGATCTTTTATGAGTTAATATATGTTTGAGATTGCGATGTTTGTTTTAGTTATGAATATAGATGCATATCATGTACCCGTTCTTATTCACTTGTTATGATCAAGCATATTTATGAGGGCGTGTGTGGGGTGACGTGTGCATTAGTTGGAGTAACGGGTGGTGGTGAGTGCGGTAAGTTGACCACTGTAATATCGCGATCCACTTGGGTGTTTCACCTTACTTTGTTGCCTCACTAGGGATAAACAAAAAATACCATGCTACAAGGGTTGTGGGTGACTTACCACTTCTCCGTGACTAGATCTAGCATGTTCTTATTTTAACTTCATGTCATGATACTTAAAACTATACTCTGAGTTATCTTAATTACTAAGGTGTTATGATTTAGTTCGCATCTTGGTGGAGTATAAGTGAGATTAATAACCAAAAGATCTCTATGTTAGGACGTGATGCCCATATAATTAGTAACTTGTTATCAAACTTTGTGTTGCAATCTCATATGTCAACTCTATGTGTTCCATTGTCTGCCACTTTATTAAAGAGAGAGTGCATTTGTGAAACCATGAACCCCGGTCCATTTTTAATCATAAGAAACACCTTTCCAACAACTTTTACCACTTTTCCATTTTCTGCCATTATTAAATCCGAAAATACAAAAACACTTTTACTTCTTGCATTCACCATAAAAAAACCAAAAATATCATTCATCATTGTTATCATCATCCTTGCACATTTATTCACCACCATTGCATATTTATTTCTTGTTTTGCATTGCATAATTATCTTGATATCATTCTTACACCTTGTGCTTGACAACCACAGGTGAGGTTGAGGACCAAAACATTTAACTATGTTTTGTAGGTAACCAAAAAGAAGGATAGGAAGATAAATCTTTCACTACTGATTCACCGAGAGTTCGATATTAAACCCTCGAGTCACCCTCGTGGGGAAAACACGTCTTGCACTTACTACATACTCTGCACTTGGAGGCTCAACCTAACCCGTATACTTTTCATTGTAGGTAGCTACTGAAGGCTATCACTTCTACGGGTATCAAGAGTGTTTTCTGGCGCCGTTACCGGGGAGACCAACAACTTCCGACAAG
This sequence comes from Poa pratensis, assembly GCA_947311845.1. Lineage (NCBI taxonomy): Eukaryota > Viridiplantae > Streptophyta > Magnoliopsida > Poales > Poaceae > Poa > Poa pratensis. The sequence continues at coordinate 87,885,677 of CAMZMU010000074.1, read as the reverse complement.
ATATTTCCCGTCAACTACGCACCAGAAATCAAGACTGTTTTCTATCGCCGTTGCCGGGGAATCATAGCTGAAAAGATTTATTCAAGGGTGCACATGTTTCATTTGCACTAGCTCTGTTTACTGGTGCCGGATTCATCACAACAAAGTCAACTTCATCACCAACTTGTGCTAACACCTAAATTTGGGGAGGTTGCACCTACGTGAGCATCATCTTATCCATCTTTACCTTCAAAGCAAAATTATTTGTTTTGTCATTGTCTTGCATATCATATTTCGTTTTGCATATTTTATTTTCAGTTTTGCATTTATAATCATAAAAAAATAGTGTTGTTTTTAATATGTGTGTTAAAGTATGGAGAAACTTTCTGGAATGTCTATGGGTAATGATTATTTTAAAAAGTATGACGCCTACTCTGAATATCAATCAACCAAAGAGGGAAATATAGTGGGTAAATTGCTTAAAGCTCTTCACAAAATAGCTATTCAGTTTTGTGAGTTACATGGTATAACTTGTTGCAATAGAAGAGTTGTTAAACATTCTCACTATCAATGCAAGTATAATAGTGATCCTATAATTGCTTGTTATCGTGAAGATGAATGTTTATGCCCTGATATAGAACAAGTTGAGAAATATATTGCTTATGTTGGAGCCCATGAGATAGACTCTCTTCTTGATAAATTTCTTGCAACAGTCATGTAGCTCGTGAAATGAAAGGGCAAGTTTCTATTATTCTCCAAATTTGCAAAAAAGAATTTAGTGATAATGTTTATGTTAAAGAAAGAATTCTTGCTTCCATGGAAAATACTAATATTTTGCAGGAAGAGGATGATGAAAACATAAGCTTGGAAGAGGAAGTATGTGAAGAGGAGATTGAAATGGATATGTTCCAACCTAAGCTTGGGGAAGAGTTGGATCTTCCAACTTCACCATCAACATATGATAGTAACACTCAAACTCAAAAACCTTTTGTTATTTATGAGAACCCATGTTATGATGAGTGTGAAACTGAAAATTCTATGGTCCTATATGATAACCCATGCTATTATGATAAAACTAATAATGCTCCTTTACTTTTTAATAATGCGACTAGTGAACTTATGGATGATAATGAGGAGTGTTGCTTAAATGTGCTTTATGATAATGCTTTAGATGATGGTCCTATGCTTATTGATAATTCTACATGTTTAGAAGTTGTTACTAAATTATGTGAGGATAAAAATGATATACTTGTTGTTTATGATAGTACTCTTACTCATGAGAGTCCTGCTATGTTCTTGAATTCTCCTAATAACACCATAGAGGAGAAATTTGTTTATGTTGAGAAATACTTATGTGGTTTGCAATTATCTTTAGTTCCAAATCTTTGCTGCAACCATGATATTAAACTTGATTTTGATCTTAATAACTATTTTGAAAGAGGGAAGCATGCTAATGAATTCCAAAATAAATTTAATGATCCTCTTTATGTGCCTAAATATCTAAGTTGGAAGATTCTATTGGTTATATGGTTGGATACACTTCTACTACTTGCAACTATTATGAAAGAGGAGGTGTTGAGAGCTCTCCTTATGTTACTATTAATTATATGCTGCAAGTACATACTCATAATATGCGTTGGCAAATTCCTATTTATTGTTATTCACCTATATATAAAATTCCAATGCATAGAAAGAAAGTTAGACTTCGTTGTTATTACTTTTGTGTTTTGCTTTTCTCTCTACTAGGTTTCAACTTGACTATTATTTTCATTGGCTTGAGAGCACCATGGGATCCTGTTATTATGCATGAACACTTCCCAAGTAACAGGGGGACACCAAAATTCAAGCTCCCTCATGAACTTCATCTTCAATAAACAACAAGTAAGAAGCCTAGCTATATGGCTATAAAGAAAGCGCTTTGCGGGAGGCAACCCGGTTATTTTTATGTGTGATTTTCTGTGTCCTCTTGCTGTAACAAGAGAGTTTGTTTTTAGTTTAGTTTCTGGAATTCCTTTTTGGTTTGAAAAGTTGCTTATAGCGTTCGGAGATTTTATTCCTGCACGAATCTGTGCACGGTATGATTTTTAATTCTTATTCTGTAACTCCGAATGAGCTCATATTTGAACTGTAGTTGCAACTTTCCATCCTCTGTATGCATGAATTTGTGCGGAATTTTTGGCAAAGTTTGGTAGGGTAGAAAAATACGTTTTGCTGCTGTTGTTTTTCTGGACAGATTCTGTCCCATTTTGTTTTATGCATGTTTTGAACTTTTATCTTGAATCTTTTTGATTCAAATGAGTTTATGAGTAGACATACAACATTATATACTTTCTGGACATTCATATGATGTTTTTTTAAGGATTATATGCAGCAAGAAACCTATTTGTTTATCACTACTAATGCGCCCCACAGAAAAGAAAATGGGAGAAACGGTGTTTTGAAGTTTTTTCACAGGGATTGGAGGAGATGCACCAAGAGCTATCCAAGGATGGTGAAGACCATAAGCTTGGGGATGTGAAGACAACCCCACTGGACCTACACACTCTCGGTTTGCACATGTCTGACTTCTGTTTTTTGATCGAAACACTTTATCGCATAAACTTGGAGCGTCTTTTTGTTTGTTTTTGGTTTGATTGTTATTTTGTGAGACCACCACACTATCATTTATATGTGAAAGAGCTACTGGAAATATGGGTTGAAATATGTTGGATGCTTTTATTGTATTGGGAAAAGGGATGTTTTAGTTGATTTTTAACGATACATATAGTTGCATGATTCATGAGCTTGTTTATGAGTAATAATTTGCAAATGGTTTATCAAGAGCTATCACTTATTCATGTTTTGATGCTGAAAGTTATTTTACTTTGTTTAACATGGATTAGTTAGTTCTATGGACACTCATGCATGCATCTAGATGGTCAACTTTCTCCCTCTTGCTAGCCCAAAAATTCCAACAAGTAAAAACTTGTTTTCAACACCTTCAACCAAAGTTATTCCAGTGAGTCCACCATATCTACCTAATGGCTTTATGCTATTCCGAGTATGTTTATCATGATATTTGTGTTATCTATACCTCTGAATGAAAATGTTTATGTTATTGATTGTGATGGGAAAAGTTGGTTATATAGCTCTCACGAACTTGATGCACAATTTACTTTTATTGCATAAATAAAACATGACCATTGTGATTAAGATTATGATGTTAGTGGCTTGATAAATGTCCGAGGTTGGGAGTTAGCCCATATGTGTTGTCACATGCAAAGCTTTCAACATGCTCCTTCATCTCATTTAGTTGATATCATGTACTTTTGTTTTTGGATGCCTATCATGGTGAAATGAGGCGGAAATGATGTAGTTTAAATGAGTTTGTATAAATGGTTAGAGAGACGTCTGGGCCGCTAATCTAAGCCATGCATCATTCATGGTGGAAATTTACTTACATGCTATGGTGAACCGTCTGTGATGCACCTTATAATAAGAAGCTATTCCAATGGTAAATAAAAATGGTGTTGAGCTTGTTCATCTTGTTTGTTTGTCTTGTCATTTTGATATGGCCTTGTTCCATATCCTAGGACAAGAGGTACCCCAGTTGACGCTCTTGATGATATTATTATTACTTACAATGATATATTGTAACATCCCAAGTTTTTCAAAAAGTGAAAAATCAGAAAAATTTAAAACTTTCAAAAACAATTATGTATTTTGCTTTAAAAAGAAAATTCATGCATACATTCATCATCATATAGCATTGTTTGCATTTGGTTATTTCAAAAGTGGGAAATAAATTTCCACTTGAAAACATATTTAAGAAAATATATTAGTAGAGCAATTCTGCTCCAATTTTTCTTTTGACTTTTAAATATTGTTTTGTTAATGTTTGCTTGTGGTTTGATTATATTGGTTGAAATATAATTTATTTTTGCAAATGTATATCTTGTGGTATTTAAGTGTCATATTGTTTATTAAAATCCTAGTTTGGAAATCAAAATGATTTCTAATTGAAAAGTGTGTTCGGTTGCGAAATGTTTGTATTGAAAATTATTCTATTACTTACCTATTCTATATTTTCAAGCTTTATAGTTTTGCTTTTGAAAGAAAATATTTATTTGGATTTTAAAATAAGGCTTGAATTCATTTTGAATTATCAAACTCTTTTATAAACAAAATGTTTTAGTGCACAATTATCTTATTGAGTGATATGGAATATGATTACTCATATTTTGGTATGGATTTTTAAATTTAAGTTCAAAAAGAATTTCATAAAATCCTAATTATAAAAATTTAACATAAAGGTTTAATTAAACCTTTATGTAATGTTTGAATTTTTAAAAATTTGAAAAGTTGGAAAATGATTTTTGAAAGTTTTAACACAAAGGATTTTATTTTACAAAACTATAGGAGTTGGTTTGAATTGATTTGGTTTTATAAATCAAAAGTTGCAAAAGTTTTCAGAAATTAGAAAAGGAAAAGAGAACCAAAAAAAAAACAAATATGCGAAACCCTAGCTACTGGGCCGAGCCCATCTATCCCTTAACGCGTGCGCGACAGATAGCAGCCCAGCAGCCCAACACCTCTCTCTCCCGCTGCCACCCCAGGCCCACCTGTCACCCCCTTCCTCGCGTCGCACCGGACGAATCCGTCCTGGACTCCGACCCGCGCCGCAGTGCGTCGCCCCGGGCCCGCCTCTGCCTCGACGTCCGGGCCATAATTAGGCGCCCTCGACGTTCGCAACACCCCCTCGCGAAACCCTAACCCTAAACCTCCGCCGTCGCCTCGATTCCATCTCACCGAGATCTGCCGCCGCCGTCCGTCCTCGAGTCCGGTGAATAGAGCAAGCAACGCCGCCTCCTTTTTGACTCTTTCTACTCCCCACATCCTAGCGCACCCCCTGACCCCTTCTCCAATTTTTCCCGCAGTGAAATCAACGAGGTCGTGCTCAACCGAAGGTCGCCGGTGCCCGGATTGCTTCGTCCGTGCTCCTTCGCTGCTCCAGGACGAGCTCGAGCACGCCGTCAACACCATCGAGTTCGCCGTGCCGCGCCGCATCCCGTTGTCATCTTCTCGAGGCCCAAGGACCATCAGAGCCACCGCCCTGTCCACCGTCGGAGGCCAGACGCCGCCGCGACACCATCTCCGACAACCAACGACGCCAGGTATTGGTCAACTCTACCCCAGCCGTTGGATCTGCTCCCTGCGGCTCACATTAGATCCTTCAATCGAACGGGTACCGGCGAATCGCAGCAGGCCACGTCATCGCCAAGTCAGCGCAGCGTCATCTCCAGTTAGCAGCACAGTCAGCACGCCCAGCCAATCGGAGACCGCCGCGTGGAGAATTGCTCCCAGGATTTTCTGTTTTGTTTTATTTCAGCGATTTTTGCAGATAGGTCCCTGTAGATTAGATCTATCACTAATTTTTATTGGCTCGGCCAAATTTTGCAAACTTTATATTTTTGAAAAGCTTATGACATGTAGAAACTTTTGGCATAGTTAAATTTATGTTTTGACAAATTTAAATTGGTTCAAATTTTAAAATTGGTTGTTTAAGTAAATTTGACTTAATTTAAATTTAAAAATTGATTTTTGGGCAAATCCAATTGCTTTAACTTTGTTTAATTAATGCTTGGCCGTAGGAATACTCTAGTATTTTTGTAAAATTATTTTTAATGATTTTTGATTAAATATTGATTAAATGCTTTTTAGGTGTTATTTTAATAATCAAAAATTTCTTAAAAATATTTTTCTTCTTATTTTTCTTCTTATTTTCGACTAATAAAATGACTTAGTCATATTTTGATGACTTTAGTTGATAAAAGTACTTAGAAATATTTTGTCTCTCAAACAAAACTATTTCTTCCTTAGAAAATTTTGACAAATATTTTGACAACACTTTTTCCTTAGAAAATTTTAGCATCTCTTCTGTTGTTAACTTTTCCTTAGAATTTAATTATGACTTGTTGTTTGACCTTTGGTCCTTAGTCATTTTTTTTGAACCATCTTGTTTGCTTGCATTTCCCTAGAGCATTTACATAAGCATGGCGTGCATAATTAAGTCCTTAGTATTATTTTATACTTTCACATGACTTTCTCCTTAGAAATTTTGAGGATGCATGGTAGATCTCTTGACCTCTCTAGTCAAAACCACTAAGTTAGAAATGAGTGGAAACAATGAAGAAACAAAGAAGGACTTAGCAAGAAAACAAGACCCAGAAGCATCTCCAAGAAGAAAGGACTTAGAAGAAATCAAGAGGAAGTTCATGAAGACCAACCATTCTACTTTTTCTAAGTCTTTCTTCTCTTCCTCTCTTTTCTTCCTTCTTCGCTTGAACTTCATGGTGGCTAAGTTATATTCAAGATCAACCTTCTGCCAACATCATCAAGTCTTCAGAATCAACAAGTCCACAAAGTGCAATGAAGTCATCACATCAAGTAAAACTACAAGGAAGCAAGGAGAAGAATTTTAGAAGACCAACTACTTCTCTTTCTATCTTCTTTCTTTTCTGTCTCACTTTGGACATAGACCAAGTCCTTTGTGTATAAGACTAAGTAGTGCTAATTGAAGACCATTGAAGATCAATGAAGCTACAAAGGAGTTGAAGATTATTTGAAGACCAAAGTGGTGAAAACTTAGAATAATCTTATAACTTTTCCAAGTTGTTTTATCAAGTTTACTTTAGGCTCAACCTGGACCTTGCCTTAGCTAAATGGGATATTGTTATTTATGTCTTTCCCTTATTTTGTTGCATACTATAATTATTGTGTCATCCTGCATCTCATGCATATCATATTTTTCTAAGTGTTGCATTTATGAATGTATGTTTATTTGTGATTTGTTTGACTTGTTAGAATTTCCGGAGAGAGGCGAAAGTGGTTGCAACTGCTACTACTACACTCCTGTTTGCCAAGGCAAGTGGCACACCCCCATAAATTTCCTAAGTATTTTTCTATGCATGACTTAGTGTATTTCTTTATATGCATGTGTAGGATAGTATTGCTATGCTAAAACTACTATCTCCTTTACACTAGTTGTGTCTAGAATCCTACTGATAACTTGGTAGAATTATTGATGCTATGCAAATTTGTTTTATTCAAAGCTTAAGTTCTACTAAGTTAATTTATCACCTGGGTGGATTTGGGATTGCATGGCTGCCAGAGTTGAGTGTTTATTCACTTGTGGATTGCCACCCAGGAGCAAAGGGACCAAAGTTTTCTCTAAGTGAAGATGCTTCCAGTGCAGCCACTTGGTATTATGGCTCTGCCTTGACCTAGTTATAGGAACCTGATTCCGGCAGGTCTTAGCGGATGAATGTCTGTATGGGTCTGCCAGAGGAACAGGGGACTGTGTCACAAAGGTCTCGTCTCAACTCTCTCCTTTTCCTTAGCACAAATTGAGTGCTTGAGGATAGTTTGGGTTTGTTGGGTCTCGTGGTGAAAGTGCACAACCTCTCGAGAGTTAAATCTAAGTACTTAGCCGTGTCCCCGGTTACGGACAATTTGAGCAGCTGATCAAGGACGACAACGGGGGCTCCCGACATTCCAATTTCTTAAGTTAAAATATTGAAGGTTGAATAAAGGTAGACAAGAGGGTGGTTTTCATGCCATACCTGTTTTGATAAAAGAAAAGTGTTTTATAAAGAGACAGGAAAAATTGGCTTTTATGCAAAACAGCCTTGAACTCCACCAGCCAAATATGCATATAGGCTATAGAGTTATTCCATTAAGTGTCCACATAGTGTCACTTTCCAGATCCATTTTTTATGGTATCTGACCCACTCTATTGCAAATTTTATTGTTGCAGATTGTTCTGACGATGAGTGAGTTTTGTTAAGCGTTTCGAGTCTGCAACCAACATGTTTTCGCCTGTGGCACATGCAAAGGATGAGGACTCCATGAGGATTTTATTTCCGCTGCTTTACTCTTTAAAAGCTAGCTTCCTGCTATGCAATTTGTAAAGGATATTTTCCTAAGTACTGGATCTGCATGTAATAATTGATACAATGTTGTGATATTTCATCTTAGACTGTGTGTGCAAATGAATCGATCCAGGGGTTTGCACTATACACAGGTACCTTGCCAATTTCTAAGTGCAGGTACGCTACAGATGGTATCAGAGCACTGTGTTGCCTGTAGATTCGAGACCCTAGACATGGATAGAAATAGGTTTGACCATAGGATTAAAATCTATTTTTATTCAGGTTACTAAAAACAAAACTTTTCATTTTATCTTTCTAGTACTCTCATCTACTATCAACCTTCTAGAAAATTCTTATCTTATTCTAGATGATCTACCTCTTTGTATCCATGAAGACATGTTTGGTGATGACCAAGAGTAAGTCTGATACTTCATAGAAATGTTACGATTCAACAAGAAGCACCACTGGCATGGAAGACCATTGAAGAATCAGATTCATAGCTCAAACACTTAGAAGATTTTGAAGAAAACTGAAGAAGAACTTGGAGCTCTCAAGAAGGTGATAGACTAGAGACCACCACTTAAATCAGAACAACGACGCCGTGTTAGGGTATTGATCATACCAACTTAGGTTGTATGCCAATACTAGATTGTTTTCTATGTTTGAAGCTTGTGGCTTTTATTGGATAGATGTTGTTTGTAAGATGTTTTGTCTTGATCTGCTGTGTTGGGTAGATTTCTTCCTTAGCATCTTTTTATCTTTACTCACCTATGCTAAACCCAAACAGATGACTCACCAAAGCCCCAAAGTTGATTTGAAGACAATGACAAATCAAATAATAGAAGCACATAATCAGTTGAGCTTGTTAATGAACCAAAACCAAGAAGACACCAAGGACATTCCACCACCACCCCCTCTCAAGTGGATATGCTGACCAAATTCTTGAAGCTTAGACCAAGGAAATTCTCAAGTACTACTGAACCTATTTTGGCTGACGATTGGCTACGTTCAGTAAGTAAGGATTTAGTCACAATTGGATGCACGAATGCTGAGAAGGTTAGACTCACGGCATATCTACTGGAAAGACCTGCAGCAAACTGGTGGGACAGCTACCAGATCACTTACCCCATTGAAGAGATGACATGGGATTTGTTCCAAGAAGGATTTCGTGCTGCACATATGTCATCAGGACTGATGAATCTAAAGAAGGAGGAATTCCTCGACTTTCGACAAGGTGATCGAACTATAGATGAATACATGAATGAATTCAATAACCTAGCGCGTTATGCACCGGATGAGGTTGATACAGATGACAAAAGGAGGAAGAGATTTCTAAATCGTCTGGATGGTAAATTAGCCATTTATTTAACAATTGCCCATGCCCCTGACTACCGGTCACTGATTGACAAAGCTATAACCCTGGAAGGCAGAATGAAGCAACATGCAAGCAAGAAGAGTAAGCAGGAATTGGAAAACAATCACTCAGCATCAGAGCAGGAATGGAGCACTTCACATGAGGAACATGTTTGCTTTGAGTCCAACCACCATGAAGACCATAACCACCATTGTCGTAATATTAATGAACACGGCTTGCATGAAGAGGATGACCACCACCTCAACCATGGTCACCATAGCCCCGCTTATATTGAAGAAGTTTATGACCTCGAAGATGAGCACCTTATGGGAGTAAATAGTAGTCAGAATCTTCACCCAAAACCCAAAAGGAAGGACCTCAGTCGGGTAGAGTGTTTTTTTAAAGAGTATGCCAATGGCATACCATAGCTTTATAGAAGAAGAAGAATATCAATGTACAAGATGCGTAACCCTAATGCGAACATCGGGGTTAGTAGAACTCCGCACTCACACACTAGCTACTCCCTCGCGTCATGTGCACGCCGACTCCCTCTAGCTTGCTGCCAAAGCTGAAGCTCATCTCTGATCTTACTCAACAGTTGTGGGACATTGCACTGATCGCGAATGCGACCAAACACTCGCGCATTCCGCTGTTTCCAAAGCATCCATGCTACTAGGAGTACCAGTGTATCAAAACCCCTCCTGTCCCGTTTCTGAACTCTTTTTCTCGCCTGAAGCCACCACAGTTCCAGCATAGTTCCAGGGCTCGGCTCTCGGATTTGCAGGTCGGCTTTCAGCAAGCACCCGAGCCAAACTTCTCTTGCGTATACACATTGCACCAAAACGTGATTGGCATTATCTTCCTCTTGCAGGCAGGTGTAACAAGCGTCAGGGTGCTCCTGTAAACCGTGCCTTGATCTTCTGTCCGAGGTCCATAGGCGGTACTTGGTCGCTAGCCAGCCAAAGATTTTACACTTGACAGGTGCAAATGATCTCCATATCGGCCTGGCCACTGCACTTCTCTCTCGCCCCTGACAAAGGGCCTCATATGTCTCCTTGGCCGAATACATACCCGAGCTGGAGCACTTCCACCTGAAGGAGTCAGGTCTCTGCTCATCCCGGTCCACCATATTCACTTTAAACCAAAGTGTAGTGAACTCATTTAGGCCCTCCTCCGTGAGCTCTTCAGCTATGTCCAGCGTCCAGCTGCTTGCCGCTAAACCCTGTGCCACCGTGCGTGTATTTTTCCTTCTTGTGGACACCGCTGCAAGGACGCGAGGTGCTATGTCAGCCACCGAGCACCCATTCATCCATTTATCTGTCCAGAACATGACATTCTTGCCATTCCCGACTGAAATCTCCGCGAAACACCTGAACACCCCCATGGTCTCCTTGTCTCTCAAAGCCGGCAAACCATACCATGGCCTGGATGGGTCCGTACGTCGTAGCCATTCCCATCTTACTGTCAGAGCCAGTCCTTGTAGTCTCAAGTTTTTAATTCCTAGGCCACCATAGATGACAGGCTTGCATACGGTCCAGCATCTGCATCCTTCTTCCCTGCCCAAAAGAAAGACCGCATCCAACCTCCTATTTCCTCAAGCAACCAGTCAGGGGCTTCCGCTACGAGCAACTGATGCACAGCCCTTGCTGTTATGACTGCCTTGATCAGAACTAGACGCCCCTCTCGTGCGATCATGCCTCGTTGCCACGCTGGCAGGAAATCTGTCACCATATCAACCATCGGCTGCCACTCAGCCTTAGTAAGAGGCTGTAGCGCGAGCTGGAGTCCAAGATACTTAATAGGGAAATTTGTAACTTGACAGCCGAGCTCCCTGTGCACTCTCTCCTCGTCTTCAGAATTACCTCGAATTAAAGTTGTAGTTGTTTTCGTATAGTTGATCTCCAAGCCTGAGGCCTCCCCAAACAGTCTCAGTAACTCCTTAACCATCCACAGCTCCGAGCTATCTGGCTTGAGGAAAAGTACAACATCATCTGCATAGATCGAAACGCGCTGCAGTGGCTGGATCCCTACCAGCTCTGACAGCCAATTCCCCTCGACGGCAGTGCAAATCAAACATGTAAAAACCTCCATCCCCAGCACAAAAAGAAGTGGTGAGGTGGGATCTCCTTGTCTTAACCCACGAACGTGCTGGATCCGAGCTCCCGGCACACCATTCACCATTACTCTAGTTGTTGCTGTATTCAGGAGAACAGCTAACCACTTGAGGAACAGCTCGCTGAAACCCATGTGCCTCAACACCTCAAACAGGAAGGCCCATGAGATCGAATCAAAAGCCCTCGATATATCCAGTTTGAGTAGCACTCCTTTTTGCCTCCTTTGGTTTATCTTCCTCGCCACTTGTCGCACTAGCACAAAGTTGTCATGCAGATTTCTCCCCCGAATAAAGGTCGACTGGTTTGCGCTGACCAGTTCCGTCATCTTCGGCCTCAGCCTGTTGGCAATCAATTTAGAGAACAGCTTGGAGAAGCTGTGCACTAAACTAATCGGCCTAAAATCCCCTACTCTTGATGCTTCAGCCTTCTTGGGTATTAAGGTGATCAGGGCTCTGTTGAGACGCACAAAACCCCTTCCATCGCCAATAGCGAGTTTCAGTAGGCCTGACATAATATCGTTCTTAATTATCGGCCATGCACGTTGATAGAAAGCACCCACGAAACCATCCGGTCCAGGTGCTCGGTCTGTCGGCATCTCCTTAATCACGCTCCAAACTTCCTCCTCCGTGAACACCTCATCGAGACCTTGCGGATCCATCCTTGGCAGATTAAGTGCATTGAGATCTAAACTATGTGCTCTGTCCCTGTTGGTGCCCAGTAGCTGAACATAGGCATTGGTAAACACCTCCATCTTCTCTTCCTGTTCCGTGACGATCTGCTCGTTATAGGAGATGCTCGGAATAAAGTTCCTGGCCCTTCTACCATTGGCAACGACGTGAAAGAGCTTGGTGTTAGCGTCGCCTTCCTTAAGCCATTGTACACGGATCTCTGTCGGGCTATTGTTCTCTCCAGCGATGACAGGCCTAGCACCGTCAGTTTCAGCGTTCTCCGAAGCCAAATCTCACCACGTGAAAGGGCCCTGTGATCCTGGGCCGCATCTAGTTTGAGAATCACCAGGTTGGCCATCGCAATCTTGATTTTAACATTGCCAATCTTCCTTTGTCCCCAGGCCTGAAAAAACTCCGCAGCGTTCCTGAAGAGAGCATCGAGCCTTTTGAAGGGGTCCGTGATGAATGCGCTACATTGCCAAGCCTCCTTAACCGCATCATCGAATCCTTCTAATTTTAGCCAGAAAAGCTCAAACTGGAATCTTCTCTTCGGTCTGCAATTTGCGTTCAGGGCTAGGAGCAATGGGGTATGATCCGAGACTGCCGAAGACAAAGCCTGCAGAACAGCATCAGGGTGTTGCAGTTCCCAATCAACAGTGGCTAGCACTCGATCTATACGCGTCATGGTAGGCTCCTCTCTGCCATTACTCCAAGTATATTTTCTCCCGTGCAAATACTGGTCTCTTAACTCCAAATCTCACACAAAATTTCTGAATCTAGTCATCAGACTCCTATTCAGATTATTATTGTTTTTGTCTCTCGCATGGAGGATCATGTTAAAGTCGCCCACCACGATCCAAGGCCCAGCACAGAGTGCCCTCCGGCCCACTAACTCATCCATGAAGTTGATCTTGTCCTCCGTGGATTGTGGCCCATAGACGGTAGTAATCCACCACTTTGTGTTATCTATAGCACACACCTCTCCAGTTATGGCATTTGTATCGAAACTTATGTTAGAGATCTTAACCACCGAGGAATCCCAGGCCAATAGAATTCCCCCTCTCGTTTCAACAGCTGGGAGATAAGAAAAACCATCGAAGGATGGTCCAAGGCATTGCAACACGGTATAACTGTCAACCACATTTAGTTTAGTTTCCTGCAAGCATACAATTTTAACCCTCAAGGTCTCCACGAAAAGCCTAACTGCATCCCTCCTAGCTGGATTGTTCAAACCACGAACGTTCCAGTCCAACAACTCTAGGTTTAAATCCATTAAAAACCTATTAGCTCCGACTCCACCGCAACGCGTGGGACTCAGTGCACCGGCGCGACCGCCGGCGCCACCACCAGGTAAGGCTCCTCTACCTCAAAGGATTCCGGCACCACTTTGCCGAACACCGACGCCACAGCTCTCAGGTGCTCCTCGCGCATCGGTGAGTCGAACAAGGTCTGGAACGCCTCCAGATCCTCATCCCTCACAGAGAGCTCGTCAGGGGTAATGCCCAGCATTTTGAGCAGAGCCGTCTCTGCCACGGTTACCTTCTTAGCCCTGGCATCTGTCTTGACGCCCGAGGCCGCCGCCGTGCGTCGCATGACACGCTTGGGAGTAAATGGTTCCGCCTCTGCTCTCAACTTCGAAGAAGTCTCAATCTCGCGCAGGAGAGGTGGCGCCAAAATCTTGAGGAGGCGGCCGCAGAAATTCCTCATTCGCGCCCAAGCCAACTCCTCTTGGGCCGTCATGCCCGTCCCCGTCTCTCGTTCAACAGGCGCATGCGCATGCAGCTCCGACCCAATCGGCGATGGACTCGCTGCGAACCCCACCGGCACATGCACCTCTTTAGTGGCGAACTTATCTGATGCCCCACTCTCCAGCGACACAGAAAAGTAGTCCGCCCTTCCTCCCTCTGGTCCAAGCGGCCCGCACTCTGCCTCGCTGGCCCCTCCTCCGTTGGCCGTATACTCAGAGCTTTCCAAAGCTGCAACATCCGTCACCTGATCCTCCTCCAAAGAGACCTCCTTTGCCAAAGCGTCTGTTGTCGCAGTGGAGGGGGCGACAGGTGCACCAGGGACCTCTACAGCTGGCTGTACATTGGCCGACCGGGACTGCACCACCACCGTTGGCGCCTGCAAGCTAACCGAAAGCTGCATCACTTCCGGTGCCAACTCCTTCCTCGCCTCGATTGCTTCACCTGCTGCTTGCCCCTCATTGGTTGGAGAATTCAAAAACTTAGCCGGTCCTTCTTTTTGACCAGTTCTCGCTGGCACTCGATCAGACTCGGGATCGGCAGCTGCAGAAGCGTTCTCACAAGCTCCCAAAATTTCTGTCCTCTTCTGCAACGGGCAGGGATCCAAAGCAGCCGCACGGGCCGTACTCAATCGTCCCAGGCGATCACATCCCTCCATCTCCGGTAACTGCCAATCCAACGGCTCCACGCGCAATGACCTTTCTAGCTGCCCTCCACGCTGGTGCTGACGGGGCCCGGGTAGAGTGTTTCAAATGCAAGAAAATGGGACACTACTCCCACCGCTGTCCAGAAAAGAAGACTGGCAATGGGACCAAGCCAATTCAGTTTCGAAAGGGGCATGTGTTTTCTATAAACATAGAGAGAGTTCTCAAGAAACCAGACCCAGTCATCATAGGAGTGATGATCAACTCTTATCCTGCCTTAGTACTTTTTGATATTGAAGCAACACATTCCTTCATATCAAAGGACTTTGTGAGTAAAAATAAGATCCCCAATCGAGGACTTAGGAGACCCATCCGGGTAAGCTCTACAGAAGGAAAAATGCCAGCAAACACTGTATGCCAAAACATGACCTTGGGAATTGAGACACATAACTTCCCAAGTGAGTTGTTTGTGCTGGACCTACAAGGCTTTGATATAATCATAGGCAAGGACTGGATATCTAAATATGATGGTCAGATTGATCAAGCCAACAAAGCGGTCACGCTCACCACACCAGATAAAAGGCGGATCAGATATCAATGTAAAACCAGAAAAGAAGGCACCCAGAGAAACTTCAGGAGGATTTTAGCCAAGTAGGACCAGAGACAATGTAATGATGATAAGGTTGTAATAGTTGCCATTGGAATTTTAATACCAACACAGGTTTTTTTTAGGGTGGTAGCCACCCAGATACCCCAGTCACAACCTTTTGCTAGCCTTTCCGAATCTCGGGGACGAGATTCCTTTTAAGGGTGGTAGTATGTAACATCCCAAGTTTTTCAAAAAGTGAAAAATCGGAAAAATTTAAAACTTTCGAAAACAATTATGTATTTTGCTTTAAAAAGAAAATTCATGCATACATTCATCACCATATAGCATTGTTTGCATTTGGTTATTTCAAAAGTGGGAAATAAATTTCCACTTGAAAACATATTTAAGAAAATATATTAGTAGAGCAATTCTGCTCCAATTTTTCTTTTGACTTTTAAATATTGTTTTGTTAATGTTTGCTTGTGGTTTGATTATATTGGTTGAAATATATTTATTTTTGCAAATGTATATCTTGTGGTATTTAAGTGTCATATTGTTTATTAAAATCCTAGTTTGGAAATCAAAATGATTTCTAATTGAAAAGTGTGTTCGGTTGCGAAATGTTTGTATTGAAAATTATTCTATTACTTACCTATTCTATATTTTCAAGCTTTATAGTTTTGCTTTTGAAAGAAAATATTTATTTGGATTTTAAAATAAGGCTTGAATTCATTTTGAATTATCAAACTCTTTTATAAACAAAATGTTTTAGTGCACAATTATCTTATTGAGTGATATGGAATATGATTACTCATATTTTGATATGGATTTTTAAATTTAAGTTCAAAAAGAATTTCATAAAATCCTAATTATAAAAATTTAACATAAAGGTCTAATTAAACCTTTATGTAATGTTTCAATTTTTAAAAATTTGAAAAGTTGGAAAATGATTTTTGAAAGTTTTAACACAAAGGATTTTATTTTACAAAACTATAGGAGTTGGTTTGAATTGATTTGGTTTTATAAATCAAAAGTTACAAAAGTTTTCAGAAATTAGAAAAGGAAAAGAGAACAAAAAAAAAACAAATATGCGAAACCCTAGCTACTGGGCCGAGCCCATCTATCCCTTAACGTGTGCGCGACAGATAGCAGCCCAGCAGCCCAACACCTCTCTCTCCCGCTGCCACCCCGGGCCCACCTGTCACCCCCTTCCTCGCGTCGCACCGGACGAATCCGTCCTGGACTCCGACCCGCGCCGCAGTGCGTCGCCCCGGGCCCGCCTCTGCCTCGACGTCCGGGCCATAATTAGGCGCCCTCGATGTCCGCAACACCCCCTCGCGAAACCCTAACCCTAAACCTCCGCCATCGCCTCGATTCCATCTCGCCGAGATCTGCCGCCGCCGTCCGTCCTCGAGTCCGGTGAATAGAGCAAGCAACGCCGCCTCCTTTTTGACTCTTTCTACTCCCCACATCCTAGCGCACCCCCCTGACCCCTTCTCCAATTTTTCCCGCAGCGAAATCAACGAGGTCGTGCTCAACCGAAGGTCGCCGGCGCCCGGATTGCTTCGTTCGTGCTCCTTCGCTGCTCCAGGACGAGCTCGAGCACGCCGTCAACACCATCGAGTTCGCCGTGCCGCGCCGCATCCCGTTGTCATCTTCTCGAGGCCCAAGGACCATCGGAGCCACCGCCCTGTCCACCGTCGGAGGCCAGCCGCCGCCGCGACACCATCTCCGACAACCAACGACGCCAGGTATTGGTCAACTCTACCCCAGCCGTTGGATCTGCTCCCTGCGGCTCACATTAGATCCTTCAATCGAACGGGTACCGGCGAATCGCAGCAGGCCACGTCATCGCCAAGTCAGCGCAGCGTCATCTCCAGTCAGCAGCACAGTCAGCACGCCCAGCCAATCGGAGACCGCCGCGTGGAGAATTGCTCCCAGGATTTTCTGTTTTGTTTTATTTCAGCGATTTTTGCAGATAGGTCCCTGTAGATTAGATCTATCACTAATTTTTATTGGCTCGGCCAAATTTTGCAAACTTTATATTTTTGAAAAGCTTATGACATGTAGAAACTTTTGGCATAGTTAAATTTATGTTTTGACAAATTTAAATTGGTTCAAATTTTAAAATTGGTTGTTTAAGTAAATTTGACTTAATTTAAATTTAAAATTTGATTTTTGGGCAAATCCAATTGCTTTAACTTTGTTTAATTAATGCTTGGCCGTAGGAATACTCTAGTATTTTTGTAAAATTATTTTTAATGATTTTTGATTAAATATTGATTAAATGCTTTTTAGGTGTTATTTTAATAATCAAAAATTTATTAAAAATATTTTTCTTCTTATTTTTCTTCTTATTTTCGACTAATAAAATGACTTAGTCATATTTTGATGACTTTAGTTGATAAAAGTACTTAGAAATATTTTGTCTCTCAAACAAAACTATTTCTTCCTTAGAAAATTTTGACAAATATTTTGACAACACTTTTTCCTTAGAAAATTTTAGCATCTCTTCTGTTGTTAACTTTTCCTTAGAATTTAATTATGACTTGTTGTTTGACCTTTGGTCCTTAGTCATTTTTTTTGAACCATCTTGTTTGCTTGCATTTCCCTAGAGCATTTACATAAGCATGGCGTGCATAATTAAGTCCTTAGTATTATTTTATACTTTCACATGACTTTCTCCTTAGAAATTTTGAGGATGCATGGTAGATCTCTTGACCTCTCTAGTCAAAACCACTAAGTTAGAAATGAGTGGAAACAATGAAGAAACAAAGAAGGACTTAGCAAGAAAACAAGACCCCAGAAGCATCTCCAAGAAGAAAGGACTTAGAAGAAATCAAGAGGAAGTTCATGAAGACCAACCATTCTACTTTTTCTAAGTCTTTCTTCTCTTCCTCTCTTTTCTTCCTTCTTCGCTTGAACTTCATGGTGGCTAAGTTATATTCAAGATCAACCTTCTGCCAACATCATCAAGTCTTGAGAATCAACAAGTCCACAAAGTGCAATGAAATCATCACATCAAGTAAAACTACAAGGAAGCAAGGAGAAGAATTTTAGAAGACCAACTACTTCTCTTTCTATCTTCTTTCTTTTCTGTCTCACTTTGGACATAGACCAAGTCCTTTGTGTATAAGACTAAGTAGTGCTAATTGAAGACCATTGAAGATCAATGAAGCTACAAAGGAGTTGAAGATTATTAGAAGACCAAAGTGGTGAAAACTTAGAATAATCTTATAACTTTTCCAAGTTGTTTTATCAAGTTTACTTTAGGCTCAACCTGGACCTTGCCTTAGCTAAATGGGATATTGTTATTTATGTCTTTCCCTTATTTTGTTGCATACTATAATTATTGTGTCATCCTGCATCTCATGCATATCATATTTTTCTAAGTGTTGCATTTATGAATGTATGTTTATTTGTGATTTGTTTGACTTGTTAGAATTTCCGGAGAGAGGCGAAAGTGGTTGCAACTGCTACTACTACACTCCTGTTTGCCAAGGCAAGTGGCACACCCCCATAAATTTCCTAAGTATTTTTCTATGCATGACTTAGTGTATTTCTTTATTTGCATGTGTAGGATAGTATTGCTATGCTAAAACTACTATCTCCTTTACACTAGTTGTGTCTAGAATCCTACTGATAACTTGGTAGAATTATTGATGCTATGCAAATTTGTTTTATTCAAAGCTTAAGTTCTACTAAGTTAATTTATCACCTGGGTGGATTTGGGATTGCATGGCTGCCAGAGTTGAGTGTTTATTCACTTGTGGATTGCCACCCAGGAGCAAAGGGACCAAAGTTTTCTCTAAGTGAAGATGCTTCCAGTGCAGCCACTTGGTATTATGGCTCTGCCTTGACCTAGTTATAGGAACCTGATTCCGGCAGGTCTTAGCGGATGAATGTCTGTATGGGTCTGCCAGAGGAACAGGGGACTGTGTCACAAAGGTCTCGTCTCAACTCTCTCCTTTTCCTTAGCACAAATTGAGTGCTTGAGGATAGTTTGGGTTTGTTGGGTCTCGTGGTGAAAGTGCACAACCTCTCGAGAGTTAAATCTAAGTACTTAGCCGTGTCCCCGGTTACGGACAATTTGAGCAGCTGATCAAGGATGACAACGGAGGCTCCCGACATTCCAATTTCTTAAGTTAAAATATTGAAGGTTGAATAAAGGTAGACAAGAGGGTGGTTTTCATGCCATACCTGTTTTGATAAAAGAAAAGTGTTTTATAAAGAGACAGGAAAAATTGGCTTTTATGCAAAACAGCCTTGAACTCCACCAGCCAAATATGCATATAGGCTATAGAATTATTCCATTAAGTGTCCACATAGTGTCACTTGCCAGATCCATTTTTTAATGGTATCTGACCCACTCTGTTGCAAATTTTATTGTTGCAGATTGTTCTGACGACGAGTGAGTTTCGTTAAGGGTTTCGAGTCTGCAACCAACATGTTTTCGCCTGTGGCACATGCAAAGGATGAGGACTCCATGAGGATATTTATTTCCGCTGCTTTACTCTTTAAAAGCTAGCTTCGTGCTATGCAATTTGTAAAGGATATTTTCCTAAGTACTGGATCTGCATGTAATAATTGATACAATGTTGTGATATTTCATCTTAGACTGTGTGTGCAAATGAATCGATCCAGGGGTTTGCACTATACACAGGTACCTTGCCAATTTCTAAGTGCAGGTACGCTACATATATAACTTGAACTTGCTTTGTTTCCAAAGTTGAGTAACTCATGGTGTAGGTACATGTATTCAAGGGGCATGAGACACCTAACCTTTACTTTGTCAAGCACACTACTCATATTTGCTTTCACATTAAACTTTAATCATTCAAGATGCTATGATAGGGGTAATGAGAGTTTGACACCAAGGATTCCACATTGCAATCATTAACTTAAGTAGAAGAGTTGGGAAGTTAGATGAAACTTATGCATGCTTTACCTCTATTCACATATACATCTTTCCAAAGTGTCCACCTTTTATATTCAGATTTTCATCTACACTCTATGACCATTGTAGGACGTTCTTACTTATCATTATGCATACATGTGATCCATATTACTATCTTCTATGTTACACTTTGTGAACTTTCATTGAACATCCTTGCATTGAATACTTGATATCACTTCATAAACTATCTTGCATATTGCTACTCAATGAATCATTTGACTCTATGTAGCAGTAGCAACCATCTTTGATATCCATTGTTAGTGCTATATTGCAAAGTCCATGTTAGTTTTATCACCTTCATACTCGAGGACGAGTATTGGTTAAGCTTGGGGATGTTGATGCATGTAAAATGCATACATGAACTTTGCACTATATCACTTATATTTCAATCATATTTGCATCATATAAGGGTTATATCACTGTTATATAATGATTTTTGGGAATAAAATATTTATTTCCTATTTTTATGAAATTAACCTTGCGCAGGCAGAGAACTCTATTTTTTCCTTTTAAGTTTCAGGGACCCAAACGACGTCCAAATGACCTGGAAAAATACATGCGTCAATATTTTGGAAGGAGGAAGACTTGGGAGCGAAGGAAGCATGCAAACAAAGGCCGGAAGCCCAAAAGAGGGGGCCCACGTGGCCTCTGTTCCTGGCCGCGTGGGGCCCACCAATTTGGGCCTCGTGGCTCCGTTGTCGTCGATCTTTTCTCCACTGACATCCTCTTGACCTAAAAACGCCTATAAAAGAAGTCCCACGACGTTCTCTGGAACAAGCACCGCCATAAGACAGAAACACGAAAACATAGATCTGGAGCTGCAGATTGGAGGGGGAAAACTCCGGCGGGGCGCTGCCGGCGTGGTCTCCATCTTCTCCATCGACATCTCCACCGTCTACATGATGAAGAGGAGTAGTCCACTGCTGGACTATGGGTTTGTGGAAATAACTTATGTATCTCTCCTCTCTTGAGTTTCACTAATTACTATCGTATGAGCTGCTGAACATGATTACAGTTATCGTTGTAATAACTATGTGGTGGATCTTTTTATGAGGTAATATATGTTTGAGATTGCAATGTTTGTTTCAGTTATGAATATAGATGCATATCATGTACCCCGTTCTTATTCACTTGTTATGATCAAGCATGTTTATGAGGGCGTGTGTGGGGTGACGTGTGCATTAGTTGGAGTAATGGGGGGTGGTGAGTGCGCTAAGTTGACCACTGTAATATCGCGATCCACTTGGGTGTTTTACCTTACTTTGTTGCCTCACTAGGGATAAACAAAAATACCATGCTACAGAGTTGTGGGTGACTTGCCACTTCTTCGTGACTAGATCTAGCATGTTCTTATTTTAACTTCATGTCATGATACTTAAAGCTATACTCTGAGTTATCTTAATTACTAAGGTGTTATGATTTAGTTCGCATCTTGGTGGAGTATAAGTGAGATTAATAACCAAAAGATCTCTATGTTAGGACGTGATGCCCATATAATTAGTAACTTGTTATCAAGCTTTGTGTTGCAATCTCATATGTCAACTCTATGTGTTCCATTGTCTGCCATTTTATTAGAGAGAGTGCATTTGTGAAACCATGAATCCCGGTCCATTTTTAATCATAAGAAACACTTTTCGAACAACTTTTACCACTTTTTCATTTTCTGCCTTTATTAAATCCGAAAATACAAAAACACTTTTACTTCTTGCATTCATCATAAAAAACCCAAAAATATCATTCATCATTGTTATCATCATCCTTGCACATTTATTCACCACCATTGCATATTTATTTCTTGTTTTGCATTGCATAATTATCTTGATATCATTCTTACACCTTGTGCTCGACAACCACATGTGAGGTTGAGGACCAAAACATTTTACTCTGTTTTGTAGGTAACCAAAAAGAAGGATAGGAAGATAAATCTTTCACTACTGATTCCCCGAGAGTTCGATATTAAACCCTCGAGTCACCCTCGTGGGACAAACACGTCTTCCACTTACTACATACTCTGCACTTGGAGGCTCAACCTAACCCCGTATACTTTTCATTGCAGGTAGCTACTGAAGGCTATCACTTCTACGGGTATCACATGCCTACTTCGGCACCGCCGGTGCCGCCAATGACATCAATGTGCTCTACAAGTCCACTATGTTCAAGAAACTTGTGGATGGCCTACCTCCACCATGCAACTATGTGATCGGCGGCCATGAGTACAGCAAGGGGTACTATCTTGCTGACGGTATCTACCCCAGTTGGGCTACATTTGTGAAGACAATACGCAACCCTGTTGGCGAGGCAGATTGCAAAGATGTGGAGCGGGCTTTTGGTGTGCTCCAGGCTAGGTGGGTTGTTGTCCGCTACCCTTGTCTTTCATGGTCGCCAGATGGAATGGATGCTATCATGAATGCTTGTATCATCATGCACAACATGATCATTGAGGACGAGCGTTCTATAAGGAGGCAACAGGTCGGCGAACTGTTCGATTTTCAGGGGCCTATGGCTAATCCACAGCCGGGCGTGCCGACGGCGTATCGTGAATTTGTTGCCGTAATTCGGGAAATTCGTGATGAAGCTACGCATAAGCAACTGCACAATGACCTCGTGGCACACGCATGGGCTATCAAAGAGAATCAGCCGGCGGGGGCAGCGGTTGAGTGTTTTAATTCGAATTTAAACTTTGTAAACGAATATGAACTTGTGTTGTAATAGAACCTATTACTTTCCAACTTTATTAATGCATGCACGTACTTATTACATATAATTACAACTACTCGTCGTCATCGGACTCAGCCTTAGGCGGCGGTGTCCCAGGCACGTCGTCCGCCGGCGCCGCGTTAGGAGTTCCCGGCTGCCACTCCGGTTCTTGGGCCTGGGGAACGGCCGGTCCTGCATATGCTCCTGCCACACGGGACGGCCACGGCGACCAAGGTTCCCACGGTGAGAAAGCAGGGCGTGCCGGGGATGGAGTTGTGGGCTCGCCATCCTGTTCCGCCGCGTCCTCTTCCTGCTGTTGTTCGGCGGCGACCACGGCATGCCGCTCCTGATCGGCGACCAGCACGGCCTCCCTCTCCTCCTCCTGATCGACCACCATGACCGCCTCCTTCTTCGCCTCCTGATCGGGCAGCTCCGCCTCCTTCTTCTCCTCCTGATCGGGCAGCACCGCCTTCTTCTCAGGCGACGACATGGCGAGCGAGTTGTGGGCGGAAAGAATGAGATCGATGTGCGGCCGCGAGGATTGTTATATTGGTGCCAAGCGGTGCGAACGCAACCCGAATCGACGCGGCGGCGGTTGCAATCCGCACAAAGCGTCTTAATGCGGAGCGACATGGCGGCAAACCGGCGGCGGTTCGTGCGCCCGCAAGGTGTTCGACAGTTTGCTCAAATTTTGAGCCGTTTGAGGGGTGGGCCTTTAGGGAGTGCCGCTGTGGGCGGCCTCCAAATGTTGCCCAGACACATGTCTGGCACCCCAAAGGAGGCTCAAATGGGGGGTGTCGGACACACATTTAGAGGCCCCCGGTGGAGATGCTCTTAGGATCAGTGCCACAAAGAATATAATCCTCCTCCCCAAATTAATGTCTACAAGGTTCCGAAAAGGTTACGTATATGGGACCTGTCGTGGTGGGATCACGGCAGATGCCATGGGTATGGCTTAGTTGGGGCCGAATGGTCGTTGGGGGAATCCGGAGAGGGTTTATGCACTCAAGACGTGCACAAGCTAGAACATGCAAGAAACCACAAGAACATGAACAAGAAGCCAAGAAAGCCAAGAACACAAAAGACACCACGATGTACCCAGGTTCGGGGCCTTCGTGAGGAAGTAAAACCCCTACTCCTGCCTTTCCTCTCTCAATATATCAGTGTAGTTCTCAGGTACAAGGTGCTCCTCGAGCTATATGATGCTGCTCAAGTGAGAGCTCTAGATAGAAGATGAAACTATGAAGGGGGAAATGAGCTAGGGTTTTCGCCGTCCTCCTCCCTGGAGGTAGAGATGCCGCATATATACACAGGCCGAAGTACATTTTTACCCCTGCCTACGACTAACAATGGCATGGCCAAAAGGTAGAAGACAAGCCTCTGCCTCCTGCCAGCTCAACGGCCGGACTGTCAGGCCAGCCAGGCCTAGCTTTCCTCTTCCGGTCATACTTCAGTAGCCTGCCGAGGTCTAGCCTGTAGACCTTTCCCGAAATAGCCGAGTCAGCTCCTAGGCCCCCGAGCTTCCGGGAAACCCGTGGACGGACCTCGCCGTCCTCTGAAGCCTCGGGCTACGAGCTCTGCGGCGCCCGTGACCTCTCTAACATGCCTCGATCCTTGCTGCCAACCTCGGATAACACTCCTGATCCTATACCTCGGTAGAGAATACCTTATTCATGTGGTAGCTAGCTGACTGCCCCGAGGTTGATACCTCGGAGGATATACCTCGGAGAATATACCTCGGACGTACACCTTACGCCGGATGATGCCTCCTGCGTCCTTGCTCAATCACTACCTCGGACAGCTTACTACCTTTACCTTACATGTCTTTACCTCATCATTACCCTACCCGGGGGTAACCCATCGACAGTAGTCCCCGAAGCTGATGAGGTCTTGCAGCCTCGGATGAAAGGCCGCGCTAGGTTCAACCCGAAACCACATGCGCTACGATGTTTTGCAGGTTACCGAACCAATACTCCGAGAAATCCATCGGTCTGTTCCTCGTGCCATACTGCTTTTCCGAAGTATCCGCCGAGATCTCGGACGTCAACCCCCCGATTTCTGCATCTTTACTGACTTCGGTCAGAGAACACTGTTCACATGTCCCATCCATCACTTCCTGGTCCACGATAGTCAAAGCACTCGAGTGCTTTCCACCACGCGGCCCACGTCAGTGGAGGTTTCCCGCTTGCGCCGCTTCGCGCTCCAGTAACCGCGCCGCACGACGGTTTGCCTCCTGCAACCGATCTTGTGGCCTGCTCGTCCACCGCTATCTTCGTGCCACGTGGGCATTTGTGCACAAACGATCCCACTCGCCGCTCCGATAACCGCGCGGTAGTGCGCAGTTACCGCCCGCGGTTATAAATACGGGCCCAGGGCAGTGCTTCCCTCTTCTTCCTCATTCACTCGCCGTCTCGCCTCCATCGCAACCAGTGCTGCCGCTTCTAGTTGAGAAGAAACGCGTTCCCGCCGCCGCCGACGAGCAGCTCCTTCGTCGCCGCTGCGACCGCGTCACCGGCGCCGCCCTTCAGCACCTCGTTATCATGGTATGTACCCCCTTTCTTGTTACCCTAGGCATTGCTCTAGGTTTCTTCCTCTTCGCGCTTTGGTTCTTCATATGTTCTCGGACAGACGTTCGCCTAGCATATATGTGCCTCTATGTACATAAGATAGCCGTCCAACTCCTCCTGAGTTAGCCAGATATAGCCTTAGATTCCAGATTTACTTTTTCCTTTGCTAAACTTCTGTGCATTCTCTGCAGATTGATTCTGCCGAGATGTCTCCTCCTGAGACTTCGGAACAAACCGAGGTTCCAGACCTCGAACTGGAGGTCGGAGAACGAGCCGGCTGGGAAGGTTCGGATGTAACTCCGGACGAAATCCAGTGGCTCAGGGCGACTCGGCGGATTCCCGCCGGGGTAGAGTGTCGCCTGCCAGAGGGCGAACTCGAGCCTCAAGTCAAGCAAGGGGAACGGGTGGTCTTCGTCGCGCACTTCCAGCGCGGCTTCGGACTGCCCGTTAGTGATTTCTTCCGGAGCTTCCTCGACAAGTTCGGACTCCAGGTTCATCACCTCCCCGCCAACGCCATCACCACTCTCTCCTGCATTGTTTCCTTCTCTGAGGGATACCTCGGCCTCAAAGCCACGGTAGACCTCTTTTCCGCTACTTCCAACTCAAGCGGCAAGTGATCCCGGATCCAAAGAACAAGGATCTGCCCAAGCAATTAACCGCCTGCGGAGCTGCCACCATAGCTCCTCGCCGAAACTCCATCTTCCCACGTATCACTACTCCGGACACCGTTCGCAAGTGGCTCCGGACGTGGTTTTACGTGAAGAACTCCGGCGAAGAGGACCTCCTCAACCTGCCGGCGTTTAACCTCAGCCCTCCTACAGAACAGCTCAACTGGGACTACACTCCCCCTCACACCGGCGAACTCAAGTCCATCCATGGGTATATTGCGAAATGGCAGGACCCGGAGACCCCGGGAACGACGGGAAAGTCCTGACGGCCGACGACCTGGCCTGCACATTCGTGAAGCGCAGGGTCTCCCCTCTTCAGGCGAGGTCTCACAAGATCTGCCACATGAGCGGTCTTTATGACCCCACCCGTCATACGCACGTTGCACTGGACAACGCCGCGGTAGCTCGGCGAGTCCGAGCTATCACCAAGTCCAAGATCTCTGACGCTTGGACATGGGGAAGGGAACCCCACTACCGGACCAATCCAGCGAAACAGGTACGCTATTCCGACGTTTTCTTCGATACTTCTTTACCACCGAGGTCTTGCTACCGACGTTCACCTTGACAATTTTTCTTCCTAACTCCTTTTCATATGTCTGCCATACAGCTGTTCGCCCGCCAGACCGCCGAGGATGGAGTCCATCCTGCGGACCACTTCGGCAAGGATCTCCCTGTCGAGGACCCACCATCCAACGTGGACCCTGACGACGAGGATTATATGCCCATTGCCTCGGCCCGCATCACCACCGCGGGTAAGCCTCAAGCACAAGCTTCAGTTCAAGAGATTTCGGATGACGAGGAGGGGTTCCTCGTCATGGAACCAATAAACGCGGTACCTCTCTCCCGCCTTCCTCACCTTCCGAACTTTACTCCAGCAACCAGCCGGAAACGCGCTGGTGCCGCAACTTCGGCCGCCGAACCATCCGCCACTGGAGCCTCCGGACCCACTGAGGCTCCGGTCAAGAGACGCCGGCTGAAGAAGTCCGGACTTCCTCCTCATGCCCGGGGGGCAGAGGTTTCCTACCTCGGATGGGTAATGCTTTGCTTCTATAGCCAACAATGTTTGTTGCTTAAACATATTATCTCGGTATTAACACTTGACCATCTTCTTTTCGTTGCAGTGCCCCCATAGACGTGGATCAGGAGGTATCCTCCATGACTGCACCCGTTGGTGCCTCTGAAGCCACGACCACCCCGACGAACTCTCGCCCCGGATCTCCTCCACCGAGGTCTGGCCCGGCCTTGGGGAAATCTGCCCCCACCCGAGGTCAGACTTCTCCGCGTCCTCAAACGGATGCGGGGATCAATCGCGCCAGAACTCCGGCTACCGCCTTGCCGGAGCCTCGACTCTCCCCCCGCAGCCAGACTGCCCGCAACCAACAGCAGCAACAGCAGAAGCATCAGCAGAAGCAACAGCCCAAGCAGCAGCCCCAAAAACCAGTTCGCCAGACTACCTTGCCGTTGGAGAAGGGCAAGGAGAAAGAAAAAGAGACGGTGAAGTCTAAGGTCACCCCCAAACCAACATCTGGGTCTGGCACCCTGACTATCTCTTCTCCCTCAAGGATGCAACCGAGGTCTCCTCCCCCGGTGACACGCCGAATTCCTCCATTCGCCGCACCCATTGATGAGACTGCCCCTCCGGCCGAAGAATATGCTCGGAGGGCATCTCTTATATTGGATAACCGGCCTGCTTCAAGCTCCGAGGCTACTTTGGCCTTGGAGGCCTCGGTTAGGGGCATCGAGCAGGGCGGACCGTGGGGATTTCCTCCTCTGCGCACTGATAGTGACCAGAGCCTCGGCTCCTTGGAACACTACAATGCAGACTGGAATTCTGCAGACATGGACGAGGTCTCTTCTGCCTCCTTGACCGCCCAAGGGGACGAGCATCCTGCGGGAGCAGCGCCTGCGCCCGACGCATGCTTGAAATGCAAACTTCTGCTTTGCTTGCTACTCGAGCTGTCAACGTAAGTTCCACTTTCTTTACTTTCATGCAGTATCTCCTCTAATATCCACCATCTCCAGTCCCCGAGATTCGAGGTAAACTATTGACGCTCCGCCGGAGTTAAAATTGTTTGGCTTGAATCTTAACTCTCCATTTTCATCCGACGTATCCAATCCATTTTATCTCACTTTAGCATGCACCTCGGGTACGAGTCCCCGAGACTCCTGTCGAGGCATACCCCGGCAACATTTTCCCAATGATTTGACTCCGAGTCCCCGAGACTCTTGTCGAGGTATAGCCTTTCTAACCGAGCTATATTTTTCTTCCTTGCAGAATGCTATGAACGTCCGCACGGATATCTTTCATACCCTCTTGTTTGACCACAAGAAACTCCACGACGAGCACAAGGCCGTCCTTGCAGAAAAGAACTCTTTGGACGAGAAGCTACAACAAGAGAAAGCCGAAGTAGCTCGTCTGGTAAAGGAGCTCAAGCGCATCACTGAGCTGCGGACGTCTGAAAAAGAGCAGCTGCAGGCGGAAAAGGCCAGTGTTGTTGAAACAGAGAAGAAACTTCGGGAGGATGCCGCCAAGGATCACGAGAATGCGCTCCAGTTAGCCGAGACCCGCGCCACCTCGGCCACCGAGGCTTATGAAGCCCTTCAAGCTTCGGTTAACCAGCTCCTCCCGACGCTGCAACATCAACCAAGAAATGGACAGTAAGCTTCTTGCCCCCCTTAGCCTTGCTTTGTCCTCAACATTACTGGCTCTTTGCCGAACTGTTTCTTTCATTATTAACAGGCTATCCTCTGCAGAGCACTTCACCTACACCCAAGTCTCGGCCCGCAATATCACTGCTCGGCACAGGAGAGGCGTAACGAGACGAACCCCGTCTGGACCGTTGAGGACCACATCGTGGCCATCAAGCTCGGATCCATCCCTTGAAAACCATTGGGTCCGAACTCCTCGACGCAGGTCTGTCTGCTTTCCGAGCCTTATGGCCTCTTGCCGACGCTCCCAAACTACGCCCGAGCTCGCCGCCAAGCTTCGTGAAGCCGAACAAAGACTCCGAGAGTGGCGTTCATCTTCAGCTCGCGCTGGAGCTGATGCCGCTCTCAAATTCATCATGACTTGGTGCGAGAAGATCGACCTCGAAAAGATGGACACTCTTCGCCGAGGCTCGCCCTGGTCCTCGGACCCAATTCTCATCAAGCGCCGCGAAAAGATGGCTGCCTTCTTCGCTGGATATGCCAACACAAGAACTTGAGCGAAGGAGACACCTACTCCGACGCCGAGGATTACGAGCCAGAAGACGAGGAATACGAAACAGAATCCGACGTCGAGGCCGAGCAAGGTGACGGCGGTGAAACCCGCGAAGCAGAAACCGAGGCTTCTCCACAACCTGATGCCGAGGTTACTGCCGACGTTGCCAGCACTTCCCAGGCTACCTCGGCTCCGGACGAAATCCCTGCTGCATCGGCTGCTGCCGACGTAATTCCTGATGCCTCGACCTGAACTTATGCTTGGCCAAAAAACTTCATTAAATCCCCGGTATGCCGGGACGCAGATGTAATCAAACTTAAGTAGTTCCTTTGCTACCTCTATTACTATTATGCTCATTCGAACCATGCTTTTCTAAGCTTTATGTCGAATCCTTTTGAATGATTGCTCGAGTTTACTTTCGTGTTTACTATATTTGGCATTCTTTGCTCTTGTCTGCCATTCTGGCGTTCGACAGTCGAGTCACAAGATTGTTGTTCATAGCATACAGTACTTGGTAAATTCCGAGGTATGTTTCAAAGTCATCCGACATAAAAAAGAAGTAAAAACAGGGGTTAGTAAACGACATATGCCGAACTGTCTTTTTGGACCGAGTCCCCGAGTTCATTTTCATGTTTCCCATGTTCTTTCGTCTTTGCTCTTGACTGCCATGCTGGCGTTCGTCAGTCGAGTCACAAGATTAGTTACATAGCATACAGTACTTGAAGTTTGAGACGAGGTTCAAAATAGCTCGGCATACGAACGAAGAAAGAGTACAAACAAAAAGAAACATGCAATCATAAGAGCGAGGCAGTCCCCGAGCTCACTCTCGAGGTGCCGAAGTTTTTATTTAAAGATCAGCCGAGGTACATACATTACTTCCTTCAACAGTAGAAGGGTCGGAGTAGAGCTACATTCCATGGACGCTGAAGCTCCGAATCGGGTCTATCCAGCCCATCTCCCCTTGGTTCCTGTGCATCTATAAGATAGTATGAATCATTGTGCAGAGCTCGGCTCACAATGTACGGTCCCTCCCATGGAGGTGACAACTTGTGCCGCCTTTACTGCGCTGCACAAGCCTCAGCACTAGGTCTCCTTCATTAAACTTTCGGGGTTTTACATGCCGGCTTTGATAGCGTCGGAGACCCTGCTGATATATTGCTGACCGAGATAAGGCCAATTCTCTTGCTTCCTCAAGCAATCTACAGCATCTTCCCGAGCTTCTTTAGCCTCGGCTTCTGTGTACATTGCCACTCTGGGCGCATCATATTCAATGTCGGTTGGCAGCATTGCCTCGGCCCCATAGACCATGAAAAATGGCGTATAGCCAGTTGATCTGTTCGGTGTGGTCCTTAGACCCCACAGAACTGCTGGTATCTCATCGATCCAACACCCCGGTGTTTTCAACAGTGGTTCTACTAGCCGAGCTTTGATTCCGGCCAATACCAATGCATTTGACCTTTCTACTTGCCCATTAGCCTGTGGATGAGCCACCGAGGCTACATCAAGTCGAATTCCCTTACTCATGCAGAACCGAGCAAACTCTCCGACAGCAAAGTTCGTGCCGTTGTCTGTAATGATACTATGAGGATATCCATATCTCAGGATTATTTCCTTCAAAAAGGTCACTGCCGTATGACCATCCACCTTTCGGATTGGCTTCACCTCGATCCACTTAGTGAATTTGTCCACCATCACCAGTATGTGAGTCATATTGCCTCGGGCTGGCTTGAATTCTCCCACCATGTCCAGACACCAAACTGCAAAGGGCCACGTGATAGGAATGGTCTTGAGCGCCGAAGCTGGCATGTGCTGCTGCTTGGCGAACCTTTGGCACCCTTCACATTTCCGAACTATATCTTCTGCATCGGCATTGGCGGTGGGCCAATAGAACCCGTGCCGGAACACCTTGGCCACCAGAGCTCTTGTGCTGCAATGATGTCCACATTCTCCTTGGTGGATCTCTAAAAGCATCTCCTTGCCTTCAGCTGGTTCGACACACCTGCAACACCTCGGTCACACTTCTCTTGTATAGCTCCTTGTTGATGATGGTGTATCCCTTAGCTCTCCTCTGGATTCTCCTTGCCTCGGTTGTATCACTTGGCAAACTTCCATCGGCTATGAAGTTCATGATCTGCTCCGCCCATTCCGGCACTGGATGCAGAGGAAAAAGCCTCTCATCTATCTCCATTGGTTCGGTCGCCATGATCTCCTTCATGATTTCCTCCACCATTGCTCGGCCAGTCCCCGAGTGTTGGTGCGAAGTCCCCGGGTCAGACCCGAAGTTCCCATCATCTACTCCATAGGAAAAGCTCCATCAGTCCTCGGATACTGCGAAGCAGTCCCCGAGTCCGGCCAAACGCATCCGACGTCTACCTCCATAGGAATAGGCTCAGACTCCGAACTTGGCGGTAAGAAAATTGACTCAGAGTCAGGAGGCTTGATTGAAGGAGTTCTCAAATGGTTCAGTGCTATCCCCGGTGGCACCGGTTCTTTGGATGAACCGAGCTTGACAATACGTCGGCGGCTTCATTCTCCCCCGAGGTATGTGCTTGTACTCACATCCTTCGAAGAACCCAGACACCTTTTGCACATGAAACCGATACAACTCCATGTTCGCATCCAATGCATCCCAAGTGCCGGTGGATTGATGCACCACCAAAGCTGAATCGCCGAAGCATTCTATACGCCGGACACCTATCTCCTTTGCCACCTTGAGCCCATGGATCAGGGCCTCATACTCCGCCACGTTGTTCGACGCCGAGAAATGGATTTGCAGCACATACTTCAACTGGTCTTGCTTCGGCGAGGTTAGGACTATGCCGGCACCTAATCCGACCTTGGTCTTGGACCCATCAAAGTGCATCTTCCAATAATTATAGTCCGGCAAGGGCGGCTCATATTGCATCTCGGCCCAATCGCATAAAAAGTCCGGTAGCGCCTGCGACTTGATTGCATCTCGCCTTTCATAATGCGGAGTATATGGAGATACCTCGATCGCCCATTTGGCAACTCGCCCAGTTGCGTCCTTGCATCCGATGATCTCCGAGATTGGAGCATCACATACCACCGTCATGGGATGCTCTTGGAAGTAATGCTTCAGTTTCTTAACCGCCAGGTATACTCCGTACGTCATCTTCTGGTAGTGGGGGTAGTTTTGCTTCGACGTGGATATCACCTCGCTCAGGTAGTAGATTGGTCTCTGCACCGATTTGCCTCCTTCGTCTCGCTCCACCACCACTGCAACACTCACGACCCGGTTTGTAGCCGCAATGTATATCAACATCGGTTCATTCTGCAAAGGGGACGCCAACACCGGAGCAGTGGACAACATCTTCTTCAGCTCATTGAACGCCGCGTCCGCCTGCGGGGTCCAAGTGAAACTGGTACTTTTCTTCATAAGTTGATACAATGGTAAGGCTTTTTCTCCTAGCCGACTTACAAACCGACTTAAAGATGCAAGGCATCCCGTGAACTTCTGCACATCTTTTAAACAGTTCGGCAACTTCATTCTTTCGATCGCTCGGATCTTAGCCGGGTTAACTCTATACCTCGGCTTGATACGAGGAAACCGAGCAATTTTCCAGCCGGGACACCAAAGGTGCACTTGTCCGGGTTAAGTTTCAACCGATACTTTCTTAAGTTTGCAAATGTCTCTTCGAGGTCTTCGATGAGAGTATGCTTCTTTTTAGTTTTGATAACAATGTCATCAACATACACTTGCACATTCTTGCCCATTTGAGAGTGTAAGCACTTCTGCATACACCTTTGATAAGTTGCCCCGGCATTTCTCAAACCGAAACACATGACACGATAGCAATACGCCCCATACGGGGTAATAAAGGCAGTCTTTATTTGATCATCAGTGTTCAGTGGGATCTGGTGAAAACCAGAATATGCATCAATAAAAGACAACAGCTCACATCCAGCCGTAGAATCGATCACTTGATCAATCCGAGGTAAAGGAAAGGGATCCTTCGGGCACGCCTTGTTCAGGTTGGTGAAGTCAATGCACATGCGCCACACCTTGACTATCGCCGGTTCGTCCTTCTTTTTCTCCACGAGGACTGGATTAGATATCCAGTCCGGATGCAGCACTTCCATGATGAAGCCTGCAGCCAGTAACTTCGCCAATTCTTCGAGTACCACCTTTCTTCGGTCATCTGAGAGCCGCCGCGTCGGTTGACGCACTGGTTTCACCTCTGGCCGAACAAACAAAGAGTGCTCTGCCAACTCCCTCGGAACACCTGGCAGGTCTTTAGCCGACCATGCAAAAATGTCCCGATTCTCACGGAGGAAGTGACAGAGCGCGCTTTCCTATTTCTCGTCCATGCCAGCACCAATGATGGCGAAACGCTCCGGGTTCTCCGAGTCCAGCGGGATTTTCTTGGTCTCCTTGGGCACCTCGAATGAAGCGCTCATGTCCGGAGTAATTAGTCCGGACATGCCGAGCTGAGTAGACTGCGCCATTGCCACCACCTTCTGAAGTTGCTTCTTCTCCGCCGCGATCACCAAGGACTCGGCTAAACTGGATCCCGCCGAGGCACATTGCATAGCCTTCTTGTAGTCACCTGAAATGGTTATTATTCCCTTGGGCCCCGGCATTTTCATCTTTAGGTAGGCCACATGAGTGGAGATCATGAACTTGGCCAAGGCTGGCCTTCCCAGCAAGGCATGGTAAGGGCTCTGCAAGTCCACAACCTCGAACTCAAGACTTTCAACTCGGCTGTTATCTCGGGTACCAAAACCCACGTCGACCCAAATCTTTCCCATAGGTGCACAAGAGACCCCGGGCACAATACCGTGAAACGTACAGCTGCTAGGCTGCAACTGGTTCGGTGAGTATCCCAGCTTGACCATGGTGTCTCGGTACATGATATTTATGGCACTCCCATTGTCCACCAAGACTCGGGTGAATCTCACATTGTTGGTCGGCCCACAAACGTCGGATCCACCACCAGTGCATAGTTTCCAGGGCTCGGCATGATCCGAGGTGTATCTTGCCTGCTCCAAGTGATCTCTTGCTCGGACCAATTCATGTATTTCACCACTGCTGGAGTTACTGCATTCACCTCCTTGGCACGCCTCAGCATACTCTTCTTATCAGTTGACTCAGTCACAAACACCACGTAACTCTGATGTACTTCCCTATAATCATTACCGGGGTTCTCATACCTCTGATTCTCAAAGGACCACGTTTGGCTTTGGCCGGCACCACCGTTGTTGTTGTTGCCCTGGGCACTCACTGCATTCACCGGTTTCGCCTGCACCATCTTCTGGTTTTGGGCCGCATGCACCGGGGTTGAATTTGCTCCGGTTAAGCTCTGATTCTGCGCCGCTATGGTCGGCTTATGCTGCTGCTGCGCGTTCGGATATTGAGGTCTACGCCATTGGTTCGGTGGCCCACTCCGGTTTGTCCCAGCTTTCGCCCCTTCTGCAGCGGTTCGGTGATGAAAACTACACTGCAGAGTGGTATGGTTGGGTGTTTTGCCATTCCTGCCATGATAGATACATGGCCCATTCACCAATGACTCGTAAGTCACAGGTGGTCCGGCCTCCTGCCACTGCTTCGCACCACCTCCCTGATTCTGGTTCTGGTTCGGAGTCCATGCCTGACCCTCAGTCTTCGGTTTCTGGGCGCCTCCAGGTCCGGACTGACTTGGGTTTACAGCATTGACTTGGAAATCTGGTTCTCTCCTCTTTGCCCGAACTCTTGACGGTTATCAAACCTCGGTCCGTTGTTGCGATTGTTCATCGGATTCCTCCTGTTCCGGGCATTCCCATCCATCAGAGGCTGCATCGGATCGCCAAGGGCATAGGAATCAGCTATCCGAATCGTCTCGGCCAGAGTCTTTGGCATATCTCTCTGGAGCCTCTGCCACAACATGCTACCATACCGACATCCATCAGCAAACCACGCTATAGCCTGTGCTTCGATAACTCCTCACAGGAGTTCCGAACATTGCTCCACCGAGTCAAGAATTCTCGGTCAGTCTCATTGTCCTCCTGCTTGCACGCCTGCAAAAGCTGAGGTCGGTTTGGCCTCTTGTAAGTGCTGGCGAAGTTGCTATTGAATGCCTCCTCTAAATCCAGCCAGCAATTGATGCTATTCTCCGGCAAATTGTTCAGCCAGATCCGAGCAGGACCTTCCAACATGTGCGGGAGATACCGGACCGCCCATCGGCGATTGCCCCCCGCAATGTATACTGCTGAAACATAATCAGCTAGCCAATCTTGCGGCTTGGTGCTCCCATTGTACGGCCTGGTACTCCGACCCAACTGAAACTGAGACACTGGTGGAGGTGGTTCCTTCATGATCCGAGGTCCAAAACACGCCGGACCAGGGGCCTTCCTCTTCCAACTTCTCGGACATGTAAATCCGATCTAGCTTGTATCGCGCGTCACCTGTAGGCAACGTCCGAGCTCCGATACGCTCTCCCAATGCACCATCCACTCTATAGAATCCAGCCCGCTCCATGGCTGAATTTCCATCATCATATCGGTCGCCACCTCGACCGACGCTCTTCGGCTGCGGAACATACTCCGGCTCTTGCTGATACTGCTCCTGCGGCCGGGGTTGCTGCTGATGCCTCGGGGGCTGAGGTGGTTTACCTCGGCCAGCCGACGCTGCTTGCCCACCGTTCTGATTTCCCTGAGCTGAACGGCCTTTAGCTCGGCTTGCATCACCTGGGCCGGGGTCTCCATTGGCTCGGCTAGCGTCCCGACCTTTTGCTTTCCAGCTAACACCGGATCGTACACTTGCAGCTGCATCTCCTTGTTCCGACCTGAAGTGACACTCCGGGCACGATCGGCTCCTCCGACGTGTGGAGACGAGGCTTGCCCCTTGGACCCTGGCTAACTGGCCTAATCGAATGGACCGCCTGCGAACCGCCAAGCCCGGCCTTGCGGAGGGCTTCATTTTGCTTGCTGGCCACATGCACTAACTCATTGAGCCGCTTCTGCTGCTCACGCCATGCATCTCCGGTCAACTCCGATAGCCCGGCCCTTACTGCTTCGGCTGCTCTAAGGTTCTTGGCTGGTGAACTATACACCGGCCTACCAGTAGCCGACCTGCTACTTGTTGCCTTACTCGAGCCGAGACTGCAGCCCTAACCATCTCCTCATAGAGGTCCTTGCCTCGGTTGAACAGAGCAGCTTTCTTACGCCGCACAACCGGAGTAAAACCATCCTCTATACCATGTGCAGCATTGTACTCCTTCTGCTCCATATCGAACTGCTGCTAGCCTCGGCCAGCAACCGAGCTTCTCTCATCACTCTCTGGCGCTCTGCCTCTAACCCGGCCACCGTATGCTCCACACTTGCCTCTACTGCGAGTGGCCGAGCTAACCTATCAACGATAGATTCTAAGGGAAATTCTTCCCTTGGCATGCCCAACTGCTCATTCTGACTAGGTTTCTCGTACGGAAACTTCGCCGCCGACCTGATTTCTCAGGCAGCGGTTGGCGTCGCCTCCACCTCGGCTAGCGCGACTTTGCCAGCATCCGCCTTGCTAGCTGCAGGCTGGGTACCAGCCACCATCACCTCCACACACCTCGGAGGGCGAGTAACACGTTGGCCCAAAGCCGCCAGGAGAGGAGTTTCGTCGTCCACGAGCACCTGCTCCGGGTACTCGCGAACCACCTCGACAGCAACGTATGTGGGGAAACTGCCGAGCATCATGAGGAAACCATTGGTGGGGAAAGGCTTGCCGGCGAAGCACCCCGCATTGTCACTCACAAAGGCAAACTCGCCGATGTTGGCAACAAGGCCAGAAAGAACACACTCAGAGGAGCCCGTCCGGATGGAAACTCCACCCAACGCCTCAATCTGCCCCACGGTGGGCGCCAACTGTCGTGGTGGGATCACGGCAGATGCCATGGGTATGGCTTAGTTGGGGCCGAATGGTCGTTGGGGGAATCCGGGGAGGGTTTATGCACTCAAGACGTGCACAAGCAAGAACATGCAAGAAACCACAAGAACATGAACAAGAAGCCAAGAAAGCCAAGAACACAAAAGACACCACGATGTACCCAGGTTCGGGGCCTTCGTGAGGAAGTAAAACCCCTACTCCTGCCTTTCCTCTCTCAATATATCAGTGTAGTTCTCAGGTACAAGGTGCTCCTCGAGCTGTATGATGCTGCAAAGTGAGAGCTCTAGATAGAAGATGAAACTATGAAGGGGGAAATGAGCTAGGGTTTTCGCCGTCCTCCTCCCTGGAGGTAGAGATGCCGCATATATACACAGGCCGAAGTACATTTTTACCCCTGCCTACAACTGACAATGGCATGGCCAAAAGGTAGAAGACAAGCCTCTGCCTCCTGCCAGCTCAACGGCCGGACTGTCAGGCCAGCCAGGCCTAGCTTTCCTCTTCCGGTCATACTTCAGTAGCCTGCCGAGGTCTAGCCTGTAGACCTTTCCCGAAATAGCCGAGTCAGCTCCTAGGCCCCCGAGCTTCCGGGAAACCCGTGGACGGACCTCGCCGTCCTCTGAAGCCTCGGGCTACGAGCTCTGCGGCGCCCGTGACCTCTCTGACATGCCTCGATCCTTGCTGCCAACCTCGGATAACACTCCTGATCCTATACCTCGGTAGAGAATCTTATTCCTGTGGTAGCTAGCTGACTGCCCCGAGGTTGATACCTCGGAGGATATACCTCGGAATATACCTCGGACGTACACCTTACGTCGGATGACGCCTCCTGCGTCCTTGCTCAATCGCTACCTCGGACAGCTTACTACCTTTACCTTACATGTCTTTACCTCATCATTACCCTACCCGGGGGTAACCCCCGACAGGACCTTACTCATTAGCCCTTTCTCTAGACTGAATATAAGACACTGATTTTTCTCGCCATTTTGTTTCTCAAAAACATGCAAGACCAAGGTAATCTTGCTTCCTATACGACTATACAATAATCTCAAATGGAATGTTTGGTTCCATGCTCTGCCTCTGCCTACAGCCTTGAATATTGCCCACACCAAGAGTCCAAGACCAATCTAGACACCACCATTCCCTGACCCTGACAGCAACATGCCCTGTAGGAGCTGCCAAAGGGCAACTCCTTCTTCTTCTACCTTGAGATGCTGCCTCTCACAGTTCACACATGAACAAGACACAACAATGGAGACACAAGAGATTTTGGTGTTGCGGCTGACTCTCACAGCCAACCTTTTCTCCACTCTGTATTGTCTTGTTAAGCAAACATGGATACAACTCTGAATAAATAGGCTGACACACACACGCACGCACGCTAACCACTAACACCACGACTGCATGCACTGACCCACTAACTACATCCACGATCTCACGTCCACCACTTGCGTGCAGCTAGCTAACCAACTAACTGAACTTGCCGAATCACTCGGCTGACACTGGAGCATGCAGGCCTTCTCCTTCCTCCATGCAACGGTGCTGCATCGCACAACACTAGCATCACGCCTTGCCACCATCAGCTCGGCATCTCGCCATTTTTCACACGTACAGAAGTTTGAGCGGCCAACAGCTCTAACTTGCTACACTATATGCAACGGAAATAAACATGCAGATACCTAATCATCAAGATTAGTGCTAACAATCACCCCTTAATCTTGATATCACAATCTCGTTGCGGATCACCCGCAGCCACTTGCCGTGGACGACGCCATCGTAGCGTCGATCACCACGCCTTCTTGCGCAACACAGCGGCTACCCTCGGCATGGACAACGCCGTCGCAGCGCCGGTCACCATGTCGTCTTCCCGTACGCAGCAGCCTCCTCTCGACGTGGACGACGCCATCGCAGCGCGCTCACCACGCCATCCTGGGGCACGCAGCAGTCTCCTCTTGACATGGACGATGCCTTCTCGACGCCGATCACCACGCCGCCTCCATCTAGCGGCATCACACTGCATACGGCCGGCAGCGGCATCACGCCTCCACCAGCCTTCTCCTCGCACCGCCAGCCTCCTCTTGACGCCATCTCTTCTCTAGCGGCCAGCCACCAGCGGCATCGCGCCGCCATGGCCTCCACCTCGCGTTGACG
Organism: Poa pratensis; assembly: GCA_947311845.1. NCBI lineage: Eukaryota > Viridiplantae > Streptophyta > Magnoliopsida > Poales > Poaceae > Poa > Poa pratensis. The sequence goes on along the minus strand of CAMZMU010000074.1, from coordinate 87,846,568 downwards.
TCCTCCACCTGACATGGCGGCCGCCGTGCCGCGCCGCCTCGAATCTTCTGGCTCTGATACCAAATGTAGGAGCTGCCAAAGGGCAACTCCTTCTTCTTCTACCTTGAGATGCTGCCTCTCACAGCTCACACATGAACAAGACACAACAATGGAGACACAAGAGATTTTGGTGTTGCGGCTGACTCTCACAGCCCAACCTTTTCTCACTCTGTATTGTCTTGTTAAGCAAACATGGGTACAACTCTGAATAAATAGGCTGACACACACACGCACGCACGCTAACCACTAACACCACGACCTGCATGCACTGACCCACTAACTACATCCACGATCTCACGTCCACCACTTGCGTGCAGCTAGCTAACCAACTAACTGAACTTGCCGAATCACTCGGCTGACACTGGAGCATGCAGGCCTTCTCCTTCCTCCATGCAACGGTGCTGCATCGCACAACACTAGCATCACGCCTTGCCACCATCAGCTCGGCATCTCGCCATTTTTCACACGTACAGAAGTTTGAGCGGCCAACAGCTCTAACTTGCTACATATATGCAACGGAAATAAACATGCAGATACCTAATCATCAAGATTAGTGCTAACAGTCCCCTCCCTGAAAACAATGCCTGGTAGATCTGGCCTAGGTTGCTCTCAGTTCATTCAGCCTGAAACCTGGGTCTCATCATCATGTGTCCATCTGACGCCGGCCCTCCTTGCCCAAAGGATCATGGAGGTCCTGGGTCTGCAAACGGCAGGGCAGGACCATGCATGAAGCGCCATCATTCCCTGGGAGTCCGCGCCGCGCATGCCATCTTCGTCCCTTCGCAGTCGCGCTGGAATGGATATGGAAGCAAGTCATTTTCTCATGTACATGTGTTTGATGTGCGTTTCAGCGTCGGATTCATGGAGCGCCTGCTGCAATTGCTGCACGCTTCTGGTCACTGTCTCACTGAGATCAGTGTCTTGCTGTGCTAGATGTGTAAAGATGATCAATGTGTATACAGCTCATTTGACCCCTCTGCGCGGCACTGTTTAGTGGTCGCCAGGCCGAATAACAGTTGGTCAACATGTATCTGTTCTGGGTTTTTTCTTTCTCTGGCAAGCATGTTTTTTGATACATGCATGATGATTATTCTTGGCCGACATATACAGATATTGCTGTTTGCGAATACTGGCTGCGTGGCCGCACGGGGATGATCTCTCTAAACACCTATGTTTTCGAGTGGTATGCAGTTAGTTTTTTTTCATATTGGAAAAGAGAAAGAGAAATGTAGGTGTCAGTCAAAATAAGGTTTTCCTATCCCCAAATATGGGAAAACATCGTCGAAAAATGTATGCACACTTTTCTTTTTGCAAAAAATATCATAGGCTCATACTAGTTAGATGTGTATTAGTGTTACTCAGATAAAATGCCTCTTTGAATCGCAGGATTGGAAAACTTAGAATTAGGAAAAAAACAAAGGATTATGCCATGTTTCCAAAAGTGTATCGGTCCTACGCAACTCAGTCTTAAAAAGAGTCTAGAGTAGGTGTTATTATTCCTATGGGATTGAGACACATGAATCCAATCCATGGAAATTCTTTTGAATGAAAGGCCATCCGTAGTAAAAAAAAACTTAAGGAATATAATCCTACAAAAATCTTATGAAATTCCGACAATCCAAAGAGGGCCTAAACGAGTAAATGAACAAGCACCTAACAAGAATTAAACTATAAATTGATACCGACTTTAGTTTTGGTCCAAACTTTTCTCTGGAAGGGACTCATTTTCTTCTTTCGATAATCACATATACTGTGTCGAGCACTATCAAATTGATATGTGTGCACTATGACAGTTTTGACAAACTGTATCTTACAAAATGGAGGTAGTTTATTATTTTAACAGCAATAGAAATAAACAAGCATACCAACAAGAAATAAACAAGCATACCAACAAGAACAAAAAAAGAGGAACTGTTATATATTCTGCAAAGTCCCTATGTTCCAGGCAGTCCTTTCTCTAAGAGCATCTCCAACCGCCTCCTCCAAACCAAGCCCAAACGTCCGGGCGGACAGCCCGGACGGCCTTTGGTCCAAAAACCTACACCCAACCGCGGCCCCCAAACCGGCCCCAAACGCCCGGGCTGTCCGGCACACCCCAAACCCAGCCCATATCTGGGGCAGGTTTGGGGCGGCCGGACGCGTCCGCCCGTAGTCGCTGACAGCGCGGACACTACTAGGAAAACCCTTATAGGTGGGTTGGTAATCTGTGGCGCACCCTTAATTGGTGCGCCACAGAATTATTTGAAATCACTTTCTGTGGCGCACCGCTGTTTGGTGCGCCACAGAAATTTGGAATTATGTGGCGCACCAAACCCAGATGCGCCATAGAAAGTAATATTTCTGTGGCGCACCAGCCCCGTGCGCCACAGAAATATAACTTTCTGTGGCGCACCTGGATTTGGTGCGCCACAGAAAGTCATATTTCTATGGCGCACCCGCCCCGTGCGCCACAGAAATATTACTTTCTGTGGCGCACCTGGTTCTGGTGCGCCACAGAATTACAAAATTCGGTGGCGCATGTGAGGAGGTGCGCCACAAAAAAATCAAATCTCAGATCTATCCTATATATCCTCTCTCATACGAATAAGCCCACAGCCACAGAAAAAGTCAGCCACGCGATCCCTTCCTCTCTCTCCCTCACGTACTTCTCTCCCCCCACGTACATCTCTCTTCTCTCTCTCCCCAATTCCCCACCTCCTCCACTCCCCATCCCCAAACCACCGCCGCCCTCACCTCCGCCCCCGGCCGCCGCGGACGCGCTCCCCTCCTGGCCGCCGGCTACGTGCTCTCCCGCATCCCCACGCTCTCCAAGCCCAGGCCAGCCCCCGGCGGCGACCTCGACATCGAGCAGCCGCACGCCCCGCAGACCCCGCGCTCGCCCTCCCTCGGCTAGTTCGAGCTCGTCGAGCGGATGTCGGGCCTCCGCCACCCCTCCGTGCTCCACATCATGTCCCGCCATCGACGACGTCTCCGCCGCCCGCGCCGCGCTCCAGGACCTCGGCTCGCGCTCTCCTCGCGACCGCATCTGGCTGGACGTGGTGGAGCAGGGTGGCCTGGATGGCCGCGGCGACGCACTCGACCATGTCTCTCTCGCTCCCTCCTCTGCTCCGCCGGCGAGCTCACCGCGCGTCGCGCTCACCTCGCCTTGCCGTGCTCCCCTCCACGCTCCCTCGGCTCGACGCACGATTCTATTGAACCAAAAGGTTGGACCTTCGTCGGAACTACTCGCCTACTCGCCGCGCATCCCTTGGTCAACTCCGGCGAAGAATCGGCGAATCTGACGGCGACGGGGCCGTATCCGGTGGCTGCGCGTCCGTACGCGTCGGATTACACCCCATTCCCTGCAGGGGTTGGCTCTGCCTCGCGGCCGCATCTGGCTGGACGCGGCGGAGGGGCGTGTTTTTTTTAAAAACTGAAACCAACATTCTGTGGCGCATGCCTTCCGAGTGCGCCACAAAAAACGCTGATATTTCTGTGGCGCACGGAGAGGGTGCGCCACAGAAAAACAAAATTTAGTGGCGAGAATTCTGTGGCGCACCCAGCAAGTTTGGCGGGTGCGCCACAGAATACCAATTTGGTGCGCCACTAATAAGGGTTTTCCTACTAGTGGGACCTACCCATCCGTACCATAAATCGGACGGAACCCTTGCCCGCCGCGGTAGATATTTGCACACTCCGCCGGCTCCTTCTACCTCCACCCCTCCAGCTTGCTCCGGCGGCCCCACCCCACCATTTCGGTCTCCCCACTCACCCGCCGCCATCTGCAGCTCCTCCGACAAGATTTGGGCCATAGCATAGCTCCGTCTCGACCGCATCTCGACAGATCTGGTCGCATTCCGCCGCCGCCTCCGCCTCCGTAGCCGTCAATCTTCCCCGGCTTCTCCGCCGAGACCATGGTTTCCTAGAAAAAGGAGGACTTGGTCGCCTCCTACCCGCTATATGAGGAGAGCACTTCGTCCGATCCGATATGTACGAGCTTGTGCCCACAAATTGAGTTCATCCCAAAGTTGTGCATTGTGAGTGTAGGATTTGAGATGTATTTTGTTGAAATGTAGGATTCACAAGCGTGTAGTTGCAATATCCGTGGTGTGATATCCGAGTTGAACGACTCCCTCCGAGGGAAGATGCTCATTTTGAAGGATTTGAACTTCACAAGTGAGGAAAAAAGAAGATTGAAGATAAATTGGAGGAGGTTCAACGTACAAAACAGAAGTTGGAGGAGAAATTGATGTAGGTTCAAGAAGAGAATACGAAAATAGAAGAAGAGAGGATGATTCTACAAGATAAGAAGATGACATTGGAGTTCAAACTAGCGGACGTTGCCGACAAGTACAAGCGCAAGAAGGAGGAATGTTTGACAAGGACGAAGAACTTCAAGAAATACGTCGTAGAGAAAGAGATGCATCTTAACTATGCATTGGGAGCTATAGTTATATTAGTTATATTATTTATTGCGATGTCCGCTATTTTTTCATGCACTAGATAGAGCTTGCATAATGCAAGAGAAACACTTGCATGGGCTGCAAATATTTGACAAAGAAAATATGAGGAGTGTGGTTGTAGAGCACTACTTTTGGGGTCGTCCGGTCGGTGTCCACGGACGGGTCGAATTTGGGGACTCTCAAAGATGTAGCGATGCAGTATATTCGAAATAGAGAACTCAGGTACGGTACCTTGTACTCTTCAATATCCGGGGGCGCATGCGAACATGCTGGCATGTGCCATCACTGTGCAATAAAGAACTCAGGTACGGTACCTTGTACTCTTCAATTACTCTGCTGTTGGAGGATACCTACATCTTTCAGGAACTTCCATGCTCCATGAACATCCATGGAGAGTTATCAACCTCCCCAGCTGAAAAACTACCAATTATTTAGAGGGCAATAAGATCAAGTTACATAAGCAAAAAGAGTCGTTTTAAACATCTTTGTAGATACTCAGAAAAAAATGGCCAAATGCAGGTTAAGACTCTTGTTCACCCTATTAAGGGCTTTCATGGTCCCCTTGAGTATTACAATCTGAATAGTCGACCCCAACCATCAACTAAAAATAGTAGTACAACAATTTAGAGACTTGCTAACTGCCATGTTATGCCATAAATTAATTCCACTCAGGGGATGGGTTAAAGATTTTTACTATATAGGGTTGTACAGCGTACACACAAGACCACTATCCCATGATGTACAAGAAAGGGCCCATTCAGCAAAATTTTAGAGCTAAGGAACACATTGATCAATCCTTCTAGCTCTTTAAATACTAATTTCAGCGGTAGTGCAACTCTTCAGAATATCCATAGAACACGGCTTTTCACAGCCAAATGTTGACAACATGACAAAGGGGCATGTTAACTTCATGTAAAAAATTAAAAAGCAAAGCGAGGGACAAACACCTAAGCCGTCGTCTCCAGTATTTAAGTAGACTTCTTTATGAATTCTGGAAGAGTGGCAACATTCAGCCTCTCACTGGATCTTTCCTCCTCTGAATTCATTGTGTTCTAAATGGGCCTTCGCAGTACCATCACTCACCACTAGTGAAAACTAACATCATGTTTATGAGTCCGGTTTATATCATTTAGAGCTCTGATTCAGGTGCAGAGTTCTGTGACTTTTAGGCACGTGCCCTATCTGAAGGACACGTATAACACAGACGGAATGAGAGAAAATAACTGGAACACAAAGAATAATATGTTGAAGATCAGATTTGTGGTATATCGGGGATGGACCAGCACCAAATGACGTAGGCACAAGCATGATGAGATCAGATTTGTGGTATATCGGGGATGGACCAGCACCAAATGACGCAGGCACAAGCATGATGTGTGGCACTATAGTCCTTTCACTCCTTAGAAAACCTGAAATTTAACACCTCGGAGTGCCCTCCAGAACGTAAGAACATTGTTAATATGTGAACTCTTGCAGCGTGAAGGACCTATGGACTTCCCCGTGACTATACAACAGCTAGATTGACATACATTTCTGCACTGAATTTGTTGTTGATGTAAGCTGGACATAGATCATATGAGCGTCAGGCAACTACAGAAGTTTCACTGAACTCAATATGCAGTAAGGAATATTCCTGAGATAAGCAAACAGTACTTAGGGCAGTAAGGGAAAACAGAAACATTACTCCCAGTGAATTTAACCAAAGCATTATATTGCAAATGAAACATGATTTGAACATGAATGTCACCGATGAGCATGTGCTTGCACCCAGCGCAAAGAGGACAATGCAATTTCTGTTCACAGCCAAAAGTAGGCAAGGGCTAAAGTGTAAATTATCACCTAAAGGAAACAATACAAAAAACAGAACAAGTTCACTGTAGAAAAGTGTTGTCATAATGTTCTTTTCAGTTTTCATAAGTCCTTGATATACTAGCAGAAACTCAATACTTGACCGACTGCGTCACAGTGCTCAGGTAAAGTGGCAGTGTTTGAAAGCGAAACGCAGTAAACAAAGTTCATTCAAACAACAGAAATACAAGACCATAATACAACAACAACATGCAACTAGATTTCTTCGTAAATATCTGTGGAAAATGAAGGTTCCACTAAAAATAAAGATTTTTATGTGGTTTCTTTATCGCAAGGAGATCCTAACAAAAGACAATCTTGCTAGACGCAATTGGAATGGTTGTCAAAAGTGTTGTTTTGTGATCAAAAGGAGACGATACATCACTTATTCATATCATGTGTTTTTGCGAAGATGGTTTGGCATATTATTTTCATGGCCTTTAATCTCAGCCCCCCCCCCCCCCCCCCCCAACAAGTATTGCTAATCTTTTCGGTAGTTGGCTTAGGGGAGTGGAGAAAAGAGAGAAAGTACAAATTCGAGTGGGTGCTTGTGCTTTGCTCTGGGCTATATGGAATATACGTAATGGCATCATTTTTAACAATGCAAACACTTCTTCCTTCATGCAGGTAATTCCGATGGCTGTTCATTGGATCCGTACGTGGTCTTACCTACAACCAACGGATAGGTGTGTGCAGCCGGCTCCTTTTGGTGGCGCGGGAGTTATATAGCCAGTGCAGCTGGCGTTTCAACCTTAGGATAGCATGTTGATACAGTGCCATTTCATGTTGTCTTTGCTTTTTAGATGGTTGATCCATGTATCAACCATGTCCGACCCATGATGTAATATTCTGTAAGACTATCATTTTAATAAAGAAATAAAGGCCGCATGCATCAGTCGATGCAGAGGCCGGGTGATGAGGTTTGAACCTCTAGGGTGGCCCGATCTTCACGGATTTGAAGCAGATTCGGATGAACGCACGCAAGAACATGAAGAACACAAAGAACGCGAGGAACACAAGAACAGAAACAAGATACAAAGACACGTTTCCCTCACCGGTCGGTCCAAGACGGTCCAATAGAATCCCAAAGGGAGAGATTGGCAAGAATATACAAGGAGGGATCTTGAATGGTTGTTTCTCCAATGGTCAACCAAACCGATCCAATAGAATCACCCTAAGATGAAAGATTGGCAAGTAGCTACAACTACAAGTAGAGGTTTTGAATCCACAAGAGGGATCTTCTCCACAAGGGGAGGCAACTCCACAAGGGGAGGGGATGAGCACAAGCTCTATCTCTATCTCTAAGCTTGTCTCCTTTTCTCTAGGAGGTGAGGAGCTCCTATATATAGTCTAGTACAAGAGAGGGGCAAAAAGGGAAATATCCGGGCAAGTCACGCGGGCGCCTTGTGAGCTGGAAGTCGGACCGGCCTGGGGCCGGATCAGGAGGTGGTCCGGCCCTGGGGCCGGCCTAGGCCGTCTGGAAGGCCGGCGACGTCTCGAGGTGGCTCGGCCCTGGGGCCGGCCTAGGCCGGCTAGAAGGACAGCGGCGTCTGGAGGTGGCCCAGCCCTAGGGGTCGCCCGCTTCTTCATCTTCGTCTTGTCGCTTCCTTCTCCTTGTCCACGCGTACGCCTTGGATGATCTTGAGTCTCGGACTTCCTTGGCATCGTCCCGGATGTCCGTCCTCGTCGTATGATACCTAGCATAGCAATGGGATAGGTGCTCAAGTAGTATACCATTCAAAAGAGCACGAAATAGGTTCTTGTAGAGGAAAGAGTTAACCTTTAAGTTCGATGACGAGCTTAGGGTGGTTTGCACTACATCATCTCCCCCCCCCCTTTAAAAAGAGTCGTCCTCGACTCTTGCTCTTCGTTACCATTCAAAGGAGGTAGATGGTTTGTCGAAGAATTGGGATGCACCATGCCTACAAACACCCAAGACCAAGCAAACCATGTGTGTGCAAGAAACGGGAGCATATCAACAATGACATGTCCATTCTTTGTTATAGCACTATTAGCACAACACAAGAATATGAAAATGTAGTGCAAATGGAAGGTCAAAGTGCAAGCAATCCAATGAAACATCGTCAAAATGAGGTAACACAAAAACTCCATGAAAATATGAGGATGCCCTCTAGGTATCTCATGTTGAACATATGATTATCATTGCACACAGGGCATTGGAAGGGACAATTTTTCATCAACCTTGATGCAACAAGAGGAGAATTTGACAAAAACACACAATGTAAAATGTCCAAAACATCATCATGGTGGCAAACAAAGCATATGAAAGTGCAATTTTTCAACATAATTGTTGCAACACCAAATTGGTAAAAACCAAAACACTCATGACAAAACAAGCACAAAATGTCATTATGGTTGCAAACAAACAATCTCAAAGAACAATTGTTGATCATTGTTGTTGCAACAGATAAATCATCCATGTGAAAAATCGAGTAGACTTGTTTGTCAAAGGTAGAGCCACAAACACCATCATGATTGCAAACAAACCATAAGTAAGAGAAATTGTTCAACCTGTTTTATGCAAAACATGAGAAAGATTGGAGAGTTGGATTTAATCCATTACTCACATATATGCTCTCAAGAGCTCTTTTTGTCAACTCATGCTCACTTGAGGTTGACATTATCATGCGGTTACCGGCACACACAAAACACCAAATGAAGAAATTATGTGCACGGTAAATGAACACATCATCCATCATGATGCGTCTCTTCATTTGCTCATGACCAAACACATCAAAATCAATAGGAAAATATGATGTATGTGAGTGGTCACTATGCAAAGGGAAGGATGGAACAAGGTCCATAAGAGAAAACGAAACATCTCCAAAAAGTGAGAAAGCTATGGGGGCAATCTCATTATCAAGTATTTCAACATTATTGCAAACAACACATGTGAAAGAGAAATTGTTCAACATGTTGCATGCAACAATAGGAGAAAATTGGAAATATTCATAACAAGGCATGCTCATGCCAAAATCATCACAAATAGGCAATTCCACAAGATCAACATTGGTTTCAAACAAAGTATCACAAGGGAATAAGAACGAATCATATGTGACATCCAAAGAATCATCCATAGCATGCAAGCAATCATAGGTCATCATGTCCACTAGTGGGATCATGGTCACATCAACACTCATACTTTTGTAGTCTCGCTCATATGAAGTAGGTCCATCTTGATGTAGACATGGGGTGGCATCTTCATCATCCTCCATGTACATCTTCTCCATTTGAGGCACCGTCAAGTCGAGGAGTGGCGTCTCATCATCCATGGAACCTAGCACACAATGAGAGAACACACTAGAGCAAGGTGGTAAGTTGTTAGAAATCGAAATGGCCTCACATGACCTATCAACTACCTCTCTCAACTCAAGTGGTGTATCACTCATTCCCTCAAAATGAAAGCACTCAAACTCACATATGGTGGAGGCACTCAACTCACTATCACTCTCACTCAAGTGGGCTAAGTGGCTCTCATGCTCACATGGGTTTGGTACCATCTCATAAGTCAAACACAAGAGGGTAGGCTCAATGTTCTCAACTCCAAACGCCTCCAAGGTTGAAGGAAAACTCCCATGCTCAACCTCCTTAACCAACTCGCCTCCAAAGGTCAATGCCATAGCGTAGGCATCATCACTTGACTCCATTGCCGAAGGAAAAATCCCATGCTCGGCAATCTTCTCGCCATCTTGGTCACCAACTAGGCAATCCCACATCAAGTGACCTTGGCCATTGCATATTGGGCACAAGAGATTGGGACATTCTCGTGGGTCATGGTATTGGCCTTGGCAAATGTCGCATATGAGGTCTTCTTCTTGCCATATGGGGGCCAATGTGGTGGTGGCACTTGGTGTAGAAACCATATCAACAGAAGTGCTTGAGAATGGCGCCAATGGGGTTGCGTCCTTACGTTTGTGTCTTCCGGCGTCGACGTAGGCTTTGCTCAAAGAATTTGTCGAAGTCATCCATGATCTCATCAAACATGGATCTTGAAGCTCTTGTTGGTGTCAATGTCGTGGTGGAACTTGAAGTATACACCATATGAGGAGCACTTGCTTGATGGCGTGCCTTGCGTGTTGACTTCTCCTCATGTCGACATTGACGCTCTTGAAGGGAGGGATGACGTCGAAAGTCATTTGGATGCTTCTCCTCATGGCGATGTCGACGTTCTTGATCTCTTTGCAACCTTGCCTTGGAGTGTTCACTCGAGCTTGATGATATGTTTCGACGCTTGGCGAGTGTGTCAATGTTGTCTTGAAGCTTGGATAAGTTGTGGTCCACCGTGGCATCGTTCTTGTGGCGCCTTCTTGAGCTAGATGGGCCTTGACTTGTCTTGGCCTTATCGATGCACTTCTTAGGGCGTCGTCTTCTTGTTGGTGTAGAATGTTGATGCTTGACGCTCTTGGCGATATCCTTGTCATGGCACCTTCTTGAAGATTTTGGAGCTTCATAAGATGGACTCATGTTGGCCTTGTCGTTGCTCTGCCTTGGGCTTGAAACATGGTAGGTAATGTCGGCCTTGATCATGGTGGTGACGGGGTTCATCTCTTCTTGCATGTCGCTGGAGGTGTAGTCGATGTCGTTGCACATGCTTGAGGAGTGGTAGCCGTAGTAGTGGCGCTCCACCATGTCATTGTTGTCGAAGTCGGTACCATATGATGAGGCATATGAGGAGATTCGCACCTCATTGTCGTTGGAGCTTGTGTAGTCGGAGTCGTGGCACCGCTCCATGTCATCAAGCCTTGTGTACTTGGAGTCGATACTATACGATGAAGGTTTGTCGACGTCGTTGTACCGCTCCATGTCGTTGACGCTTGAATAGTCGGAGTCATAACGGAAGTCTTGGTGATGATCCATCGTGTCATGCACGCTCATGGAGTCACAGTCGCGGTAGCGGAAGTCTTCGTGATGCTCCATCATGTCATGCACACTCGTGGAGTCATAGTCACGGTAGCGGAAGTCTTCTTGATGCTCCATCATGTCATGGGGGTCATAGTTGGAGTAGTTGTCCCCCATGTCCTCTATGCTTGAGGCATCATTGTCGATGTAGTTCATGTCGTCCTCATAGACATCTTCATCTCCATAGTTGGATTTGCTCTCCCTAGACATGTTAACTCACAAGACAAGTGTATATATGTGGAGTGGGAAGGAACTACTTCCTCCGTTCATAAATATAAGATGTTTTAGCTATTGCACAGGTTGTCTAGATGCGGATTGAAATGAATGAATATGCACACTAAAATATGTCTAGATACATGTAGATATACATGAATGTGGTAAAAAGCTAAAACATCTTATATTAAAAACGGAGGGAGTAGAACACAACCTCTCACCTTTGTATATAGTATTGGACGTAGTGGACAACCAAAGGAAACGATCATAAAGTAAAGTGTTGTGTTCAAGTATCCAACGCAAACTCCCAAAACACATGCGGCTTAAAAGTTGATAGGAAGGTATGGTATGTGGAAAGCAAATTGAACCAACCGGAAACCAAGATATTGTTAAAGCAAGTAGAGAACCACAATGAGCACAAAGAAAAACAAGTCAATCTCCCAAGATATGAGCAAAGCTCATGGAAACACACACGTGGAGATAAATGGGACTCGTGCAACTATAGAAATGAGCTAAAGAACCAAAGATCCTAGCGAAGACTATAAGCTCGGTGTTGCACAAGTACAAGAAGAGCCACTAGCTCGATTGCAAATTATTTGTGGGCTACAAGATTTGTACAAAAAGCACCACCTACAAGATGTTCATCGAGCTTGCGCGCTTCCTAGAAGATATAGCAAGTGATGTTTCTTCTTTTCTTTCTTTTGATTTGGCAATTTTTGCTTCTTTACTCTTTTGCTCTTTCGAGTCTTTTCTCTTTTGCACACCCACTTCTTCGACGCCAACACAAGATATGTGATATATGAAAACTAGCGCATGCAATTGTTGCTCGGAAACTACACGGTGCAAATGTGCAAAGCCCAAGCAATCATCAAGAGCTAGCCTCAATAGGACAAGGTAAACACATGGGTTTGATGGCTATCAAAGGAAATGGGAAGGGGTAAAGATTGGTGATGGTATACCTTTTGTCGACGATCTTCACCCGTTGATGTAGAAGCTTCGTGCTTGCCCACGAATTTTGGCTTGGGTAGATGATGGAGCAACCTCAATGGTGGCGTAGGCCTTGTCCGTAGCTTCGAAACGAGCCAAATAACACAAAAAACGGAGTCCGGAATGAAAAGATATGGCCAAAACGATTTTCGAAATTTTCAGTTTTTGGGCAATCCGGCCTGGGGGCCAGCCTGGCCCGGCTGGGAGGCCGGCGGCTTCTGCTGGAGGTCCGGCCTGTGGGCCAGCCTAGGCCAGCGGGGGGGGGGGGGGGGGGGGGGGGGGGGCAGGCTGGGAGGCCGGCTGGGGCGCGATTTGACCCCGAAAATCCACGATTTCGGCGGAAAAAAGAGCCCGAAAAACCTCAAATCGGAGGGGAAATCAATGGAATTTGGCCATGGGAACGCAAGGGAAGGTAGATCAACAAGTAAAGCAAAGCAAGTAATACACGGATCAAAACTTGCAAAAACGCACAAGATTCACAGATCGATCCAAAAGCAATTTGGGGCTATTTTTTGTGGAAATTTTCGAATTTCTCAAAATCAACGAAAAATTTGGGAGATTTGTGGGGGGGGGGGGGGGAACAAAGACAAATCCGTGGCAACCATGCTCTGATATCAAATGATGAGGTTTGAACCTCTAGGGTGGCCCGATCTTCACGGATTTGAAGCGGATTCGGATGAACGCACGCAAGAACACGAAGAACACGAAGAACGCGAGGAACACAAGAACACAAACACGATACAAAGACACGTTTCCCTCACTGGTCGGTCCAAGCCGGTCCAATAGAATCCCAAAGGGAGAGATTGGCAAGAAGATACAAGGAGGGATCTTGAATGGTTGTTTCTCCAATGGTCAACCAAACCGATCCAATAGAATCACCCTAAGATGAAAGATTGGCAAGTATCTACAACTACAAGTAGAGGTCTTGAATCCACAAGAGAGATCTTCTCCACAAGGGGCAACTCCACAAGGGGAGGGGATGAGCACAAGCCCTATCTCTATCTCTAAGCTTGTCTCCCTTTCTCTAGGAGGTGGGGAGCTCCTATATATAGTCTAGTACAAGAGAGGGGCAAAAAGGGAAATATCCGGGTAAGTCACGCGGGCGCCTTGTGAGCTGGAAGTCGGACCGGCCTGGGGGCCGGCCTAGGCCGGCTGGGAGGCCAGCGGCGTCTGGAGGTGGCCCGGCCCTGGGGCCGGCGGCGTCTGGAGGTGGCCCGTCCCTAGGGCCGGCCTAGGCCGGCTGGGAGGCCGGCCGAGCTGCGTCGCCCACTTCTTCATCTTCGTCTTATCGCTTTCTTCTCCTTGTCCACGCGTACGCCTTGGATAATCTTGAGTCTCGGACTTTCTTGGCATCGTCCCGGATGTCCGTCCTCGTCGTATGATATAGGGTTTAGGGTAGCAATGGGATAGGTGCTTAAGTAGTATACCATTCAAAAGAGCACGAAATAGGTTCTTGTAGAGGAAAGAGTTAACCTTTGCACTACATCACCGGGACTGCCCCTTTTCGGAAAAAAATGCAACTAGAGCAGTATTCATGCTAAATAACAATCTTAGTCAGACCACAACTTTGGGCAACTCCAATGAAAAAACCCTGAAATCAGTGAGGCATAATTAATCCCATAGGTTATTCAACGCCGACACAAAGAAGTGCGTGTGGGCGTGTATAAATGTATGACGGAAAGTTCAGATTTACTGATATGTTATGGCCTGCCTATTCCATAATGATTGGAGTTCCATGACCACTGCTAGCGTTCCTAATCAATACGATGGGACCAAATTATGTGTGATTTCCCAGCAATAAAGTAAGACTAAAATGACACTGGTATATACGATGCAGCCCATTATGTCGATTGCTTGGGACCATGGACCATCTAATTGAGCGCTGTTCAATGATTATCAAGCCACGAGATTCAGTTGATACCTTATTATTTCAGACTATAGGCTTGGCAAGCACAATAGTCACAGGTTAGCTTCTTTACTTGAGGTTTTTAACCACATGACTTCCTAAGGTACATAGCAACAGTACTATAACAGAATTATGAAGCAAGTACCAAGAGATACTGGAACCAACCCCGCGATGGATCAAAGGATAAGAAAATAATGTTTTTACCTGAGAAAATTCCACGAAAAGTGAAATATATATATAAGGTACATCTGTAAGGGGTGTTGTCCCACCACCTCAAATTATCCATATCTCTCCTACAGTATACAAGTAAAATCTTGATCCTGTTCATTCAGTTACCAACAATCTCAGCTTTTATGATATTTCAGTGAAAATTGCATTCTTGAGATGGCACAGAATAGTAGTGGGCTTCTGGAATTTGAGGGGTGTATCAGAACGCACCGACAAGCATGCCTCTGTGTTTGGTGCATACCAAGTCAGTAACAACGATGAGAAAATAGGTTTTATATACCATTCTGTAGTAAGACATTTTTTTGTTCACATCAATCGTGAAAAATAAAATAACATGAAAAAATATATGGTTGTACGCTAGACTACACTTATAACGTCCTGAAATTTAGCACTTTTTCAGAATTAAATGGAGAATCTAGGGTCTTTGATGTTTTCTACCTTACAAAATTAGTTTAAAGTTAGAAAATTCAGGATCTTTGATATTTTCAGAATTAAATGGATAATTTTCTAGCTAGATACAAAACAATAGAATAGATAATATGTATGCAAAAATAATTGACCTTCAGTAGTTACATCAAAGTATACAAAATATCTTAAGTAAATTTATGTATGACTTGATTTCAATCTATAAAAATTAATTCAATAATATTGAATGTTCATAGCTACACTAGCATTCCATGTTTGCATTTAGCCATAAAGGTGCATAAAGAGAAAGGCTATTCTAACTTGAACTATTCCTTGTCTAAATGAAACCTTCAGCTGTGCGCCTGTGCCTGAATCTGACGGAAATCAGGGGTGTGGTACGGATGTAAAACCCGACTGTCATGCATGTCATATCTCATTTGTAAATCAACAAGCCTCCACAAAAAGTTAATCAAGTAAAAGAATGCAATGTCATGTTTAAACCAAACTGACAAAGTAACCACACTACATAAGAATGACAATTGACATTGATGAGAACAAAGACTCTAAGAATGTTTCACTGACTACGGATTTAGAACAGTTAACAGGTGCCATGCATGAGTCCTATAAGGACATGATAGAGAAATCTTATGCACCCTGTTTGTGTAATCATGCGCTTATCTCGCTGCTTCCATAATTCCATGGCTAAGAATAATAACAATAGAACCGGTATGTGCCTCGCTTTAGCATCCGAAGTGGACACATGTGGACGTGGTATACATTGCATCGTGGCCTCCAGCTAGCCATTCCGTCGAACATGTAGCGGGCAATCACAGGTCGCGTCCATACCCTTGAAAGTAGCGACCTACACCTTCAGGAAACCTCGTATGCCAACCTCGCCGTCATGTGCATGGAGGATAGTGCGCAGCAGCGCGCAGGTCGCGGACAGTCGGGCGTGAGGTGGGCTCACCTGGCTACGCCGGCGCGGCATCCCCTCGCGCCTCGATCACCCGAGCCAAGGAGCTCGTCTGCTTTCCAACGTACGCTTCTTCGCGCCGTCGGAGGCCAATGCTCCTCGTGCAGTCGTGCGGATCTTGTGCATGTGTTGTGGAAATGGGATCGCGGAAGAGATACGAGAGAGAGAGAGAGAGAACGGGAAGCACGGGGGAAATTTTGTGCAATTGCTGACGGTCATTTGCGTTTGCCGTTCAGGTCAGGACTTCACGCAAAAGACACCTCTTACAGAATTCTGTTTCAAAAATTCGCAAAAAGAAAAAAGAATTCTGTTTTAAAATCCTATACAATTTAAGTGAGTGACATTTTTTTAATGTTCACCTGAATTTTTATTCGATAAAAAGACTCAAAAGCCTGATGTTTTACAGCAGAGGGTACAAGGGAGTGAGAGAGAGCAGAGATTACAGGAGGCTAATCTTGGTTGCGTAGGACCGCATCCCAACTGTCTGCATCGTCCTGGCCGAGCGACGGCGCCCGGTGTACCCAGATGACAGCATCTTGACGGCACATGGGCAGAAGTCTAGGGAGGGATGGCCGGCCGATCACCACGGAAGGCGCACCCGTTGCGGTGCTTTCACAGGTTCCAGCAGCAGAGGATGATGAAGGTCGAGGAGACCATCGCTGGGATCGCCAACGGAGGATCGTAGTGATGCAGGCAACGGACATCCACATCAGCGGGGAACCGGCCGCCCACATGAGCCCAGAACCGCGCAGCGAAGCAAAACCAAAGATTATATGCGTCGCTGTCTCGCTCGGTGCGTCGCAAATGGGGCGCACAGCTTCGTCTTTAGTGAGCACCTTCTTCTTCAGCAGTGCAGCCCAAGACTGAATTCGCGACTGAACCAGGAGCCACGCGGAAAAATTTGCTCTCAAGAGGGCGAACCCGTCCCAGACAAAGCTTGCAAATGGCGCCGCGACACTGCCAAACTGCTGGAGGCCACAGAGGGCGCCCATGTCCAGGACAACACCCTTCTTGCGGCAGCGGGCTACCACGCGGGTGTCGTGGTTGTCCATCTGGTGAACCGCGTCGATGACCGGGGAAATGCCGGAGAATTCGCGCTCCCCAACAGCCGTGAGGCAGGACAACACCCTTCTATTCCTGCATTTTGAACATCCTGCAATTCAAAGAGTCCCTTAGTTTCTCATGTGCATGTAAATGCTACTCCCTCCGTTTTTATTTAGTTCGCGTTTTGGGTTTAGTCAAAGTCAAACTTTATCAAGTTTGACCAAGAATATAAGAAAAAAAATATGAATATCCATAATACCAAATGCATATAGTATGAAAGTATGCTTTATGATAATTATAATAATGTAAATTTTACATTGTACATGTTAATATTTTTTCCAAAATATTTGGTCAAACTTAACAAAGTTTGACTTTGACTAAACCCAAAACGCGAACTAAATAAAAACGGAGGGAGTACTTACCGAGCTGTATATTTCCGTCACATTAACCCAAGTACCAATGAGGCTCAGATGAGATTTCTGATTTTTTCTGAATATTTCGGTCACATTGAGTAGTCACGAGCTGTATATTTCGGTCACATGGGGTAGTAGTAACCCATGCACTGTCACTATCTACTGGGTTGTACTCTGAGTACAAGCTAGTGAAGTTTTGAATATACATTGAGTGCTACGCACAGAACGAATAAAATTTATGGTGGAGGAACCTTCGTTTAAATACTCGGAACTGTACTCCTTTTCCCCGAGGATATACACTATGAATAAACGCATTTACTATGGCTCATTCTTCATATCAAGCCAAAGAAGAAGCCTTCGTGGGCGCCCAAGATGTCTAGCCGTCTGTGCAGGCTCCTCACTTTCGTACACAAATCCACTCTTCATGTACAGCTTTTGCGCTGCTTCGTTGTTGATAGCCACATGGACATACAAGTCTGTTATGCCTGCAAAAATTTGTGTATGTGTCCAACGTGAGAAACGGCATCACAGAATATGGAAAAAGTTCAAAGAGGATTATCATAAGTTAAGGTTAAGAAGTAAATCATTATCACACTTCTGTCAATCAGTGTAAATTGCTGTTGAACAATGATATGATTCACCTAAACAGAAAACAGTCACACATCTTAAATAACAACATCTATATAATACAGCTGTCAAACGATGGTAAAAGAACAAGTTCAGAAGCATATTTTTGTATATAACCAAATACACAACCTATCTAAATACCAACTACCAATTGACGATAAGTGTAACACCACATAAATACAAAACACAAATGCGTGAAGGAAACTAAATGAAATGAGCTTTACCCCATTTACGAGCAAGTTCCTTAGACTTGTCAACCAGAGCATAGCCCAGCCCGTTTCTTTGGAGCTCCTTGGCAACACAAACGTTGCTTAGATATGCCCGTGTATGGCTGGATTCATTTACCTATTAATATGGATAGATTATTAAAAACTAGAATATTTGAAGAAGCAACACTACTTTTTTAATTAACTAAAAATCAGCATTTTGTATCATATTTTAACCAAATAAGTAAATATATCTAGGCATAGAACACAATATTAGAAATGTCAATTCATGCTCTATATAACTCATCATTTAATACAATTTAAAAAAGGGAACTGTGAATGGTTTGAGAACCAACTATACAGAATTCCATTTAAGTCCAATGAACCGTCACTCGGTTGGAAACTGATTTTCCTTTCTTACACAAAAAAAATTAGTTTCTTACATAGTGAAAGTTACTCACTGATCTAAGTTATACTACCACAATACTGTTCAATAGTATGCTAAAAAGAACCGTTAACCTTACCCCTGGCCTCTTTCCGGTCAGTTCATCTGGTAGCCAGAGACACTGATTCAGGTCTAAACTACCAACTACTATTCTCTCTTGCCCATCTTCAACAAACTGCAAATGTGAAATTTCAGAGGTTACACTCCAGCATTGGCAGATTATTCTGTTATAATGAGTATAACTTCCACGCAAAAATAAAAAAAATTGAGTATAACCACTGTTGACTAAACAGCTCTTAGAAAAATATATCCGAGAGGCTAAGTGTTTTATTTTTTCTGCAAAAGGATGATCAAACTTGCCTATCAGATTTGTTATCTAGCCAGGCAAGATGGAACAGAACAGAGAAATAAATGTCCATGCAAGGACATTGCATCTGTGTTACCATTATACCTTGCATGCTGAACAAAGCTCCTCGGCTGATATCAATGACGGCAGCAATGGTACTGTCCCATTTATACAAGATACTCTCTGAAAATTAATCATATTCCCAGAAATTCGATTTTGCAATGCTTCATACTCCCTTTCTGCCAGACCTTTCCTGTGATCCTAATAGAACTTGAAAATAAGTAAAATTAAATTATTAAGATGGTTCAGCATTGCATTCAGAGAAAAAGAAGGAAATGCATGGCAAGTAATAGTATACAAGGAAAAACAATACTATTAAGATAGAAGGAGGACGTAGTGGGGGAAAGGTGGCACCACCATTCTGCAACTAGGTAAGTTGTCTACACTAACTTTTTTTTTTTTCGAGGAAACGCAAAAGATTTGTGTTTCTTTTTATTGAAAAGGCAGAAAGAGTTGGTCTACAACCTCCGTAGAGGCAACAGGCATATGTAATGTGTTACAATTAGTGCACATCCCAGGTGGATGGCAGAACTACTCTAAGTCCTTTTGCTCCTGCCCGAGCCCATAGCGTCGCCTCTGTTTTGATCTTGTCGACGAGCACCTCGATAGAAGGCCATGCTCGTTGAAAGACACAATCGATGTGAGGCTTCCAGATCATCCATGGAGTGAGTAGGGTGATCGAGCCGAGACCTTTCGCAGCTGTCTACACTAACTTTAAAATAGACTTGGGCAGAAGACAGTGAATTCAGAATAAATGAAATAGTATGAACCATAAGAATAAATATACAGTCAACATTCAACACTGCGGTGTTTTCTGCAAATGAAAAAACATGAAAACGTGTCGATGTACTGCACTTTGCGACCTACTCCGTACCATTTATCACTGAAACCTTGCGTGTACACAAGATGCAACTTGTAACCCTGAGGACTGGAATGCCAAGTTCAAGTCCTCCTTGGCTCGCTTACCTATATATTGATACCAAGTTTTTTTAGGGTAATATTGGTACCGAGTTAACCCTAGATGTCTCAAAACCTGTAACATTCTTTCTATGCAAGGATGTTACCATCCGGTTACTACTTGCGCTCCAGGCTTTGCTTAGCTAGGAAGTGTGGCCTTAGAGTCTGTGGTTTTCAGTTCGGTTTTCCTTTAATTAACTGAGCTCTGTAACGTTTTAGGCTTGGATTCCCCTGCTCTCTTGACAGGGTTCGTGCTAAAAAAGGGCTGCAGTTTGGTTTTACAAAAGGTAAGCTTTACTATAATCACAGATCGATTTATATCCACCTATCTGCAATGTCTGTCATCTAGGCCGGAACTAATTTGCACACCAATTTCATAGAATGGTGCCACATTTGCCAGATGTTAGCGGTGTCTTCTCGGCTAATTTTTAGAAAGGTAACAGTGTTCATAGAAAACGAGCAGGGAAGAGACGGGGATGAGATCGATTGAAGAGATCGATCACCTCGGCCCCGACAGTGTCGCGGGAGTACTCGTAGAAGGTGCGAACGCGGAGGCTCACAGCCGCGCGGAGCTCATCGAGCGTGACAAACTCTCGGACGGCCACCGCGGCGGCGCGCTCCTCTAGCAGCAGCGGCGCACCGGCCGCGGCGGCGGTGGCGCGGCACCGGAAACTCGGGATAGCGAGGCGGCAGCTGCGAGGGGCGGCGAGGAGGGTGGGGTAGCGAAATGCTGGGGCAGCTGGAGGGGGCGAGGGAGCCAGCACCCGCGACGCCGACGCCGACGCCATGGATCGGACTTGGACGACTTTGCGGCTGGCAGTTGGTTGGTTGGGAAACGGAGACGTTTCCGCCACAACTGCCTGGCTTGTGTTACCTGCCACTGCCGCCGGCTCAACCACTGGCACTGACCACTGGGGACGTTTCCTCTACACTAGCTGCACGGGTGTACGACAATCTCCTACCGATTTATGTATTTCGAAATGTTTTGGAAAAAATACAGTACATAGACACGGCGAGATTTGAAGCCAAACACAGTCTGAAAAGTAGACTTCAAAACTCGAAAAAATATACCGCTCCGTACGAGAAATTGGCATCTAAGTGAGAATGGCCAATTGCAGTCCAATGGTTCTTGGGTGCATGAAGAATTATCAGGTTGAGATTTGAGGCGTGTTGATTATTATCGCGTTGTTTGCTAGATTTGTTCCTCTTCTTTAGGTTAGGTTACGTTCATCATGTG